>CAJNDT010000073.1:0-60000 GCA_905221615.1 Symbiodinium sp. CCMP2592
CCCCCCCCCCCCCCCCCCCCCCCCCCCCCCCCCCCCCCCCCCCCCCCACCGCCCCCAACCCCACCGCAAACCCCAGCCCCAGCCAAGAAGCCTACGCCCCCCAAGCGACCGCCCCCAACCACCATGCTGCAAATACCGCGTGAAAACAACGGCCACCACATCTGCGGGCAAAATCTGGCGGAAGTGATGCGCCACCGAGCAAAAAGCCTGTAAATACTGCATTAAACAAAGGGCCAAGGATTTCACGCATCTGTTGGCAACATCTGGCGGAAGTGAGCTGTGAATCACTTCCGCCAGATGTTGCCCCGTCAACAACCAGCACACCCTCACACCCACAACCCACGCCGCACATCATGCCGAACAACCGGCACAAAACATGCAAACCCACCCCGCGCCCATTCAACCAGCAGCCAACGCCCAGACACCCACAAACCCTAACCCTGAACTATAAACCCTAAAACTCCACCCCCCTAAACGCCAAACCCCAAACCCCAAGCCCCTAAACCCTAACCCTGAACCTTAAGCACCAAACCCTAAACCTTAAACCCCTTGAACCCCAAACCCTTAATCCCTTATCCCTATGCTTGAACCGTTAACCCTTAAGCCCCACATCCTCAACCCTAAACCCTCCAAACCCCAAGCCGCCAACCCTAAACCCTAAACCCAACCCTGAACCGTATAACACCCTATATAACCACAAACCCTAAACCCACACCCACCCGCCCACCCAAGCAAGCAAGCAGCAGCACGACAGCATCAACGTTAATGGCAACAGCACAACAACAACAACAACAACAACAACAACAACAACAACAACAACAACAACAACAACAACAACAACAACAACAACAACAACAACAACAACAACAACAACAACACTAGCAACAACAGCAGCAGCAACAACAACAACAACAACAACAACCAGAAACTCATGTTATAGTGGTTCACCATGATATTTATTTATAGATGTTAGTTTTACATATAATTAACACTAAACAAAACCCTATTTAGTTCGTCATGTTGTAGGTCATTCTTGTTTCTACATGAGTATGATAAGTTGATTCACATATATCAATCTATGAATTGCAGGCGAACCGTAAGTATTACTGTATAATACTACAGACATAATTTAATGTTGGGGTTTATACGGTCTATGGAGCCCAAGGTTTAGGGTTTAGGGCACGGGCAGCTGAAACCACAACTTTTTGGCTACTGGCGGACTTTGGACGCTGCTGTATACTGCCACACAGGACACACATCTGCTGGCTTTCGGTCGAAGTGATATACACTGCTTGCATGATCGACGTATAACTGCTCTTCCACGCCGCAGGTGTGGCCTTTAAGACTATATACAACGGCGAAGCACGCCCTCAAGCTACACGGCGGCAAACGCCCTTTTTAGACTCAGTCGCGGTAACCGCGCTCCCGGTAGCTCTGCCACTGACGATTCTGCATGGCAGCCTTGACAGGAGGAGCGTGCTTGTACTCCTCAACCATATAGCGAATCTCGCGCGCCTGGCTGTGACCAATCGCCGTGCAGAGGCGCCTGAGCTTGTCGCTCCAGCTGTTGGCCTTGACGGGCTCCACGCGTGCAGCGAGTTCATCCGAAAACCGCTCAGCCAGCTCCTTGAGCTCCCTCGCGACACCATCGCGCTCGTACGTGGCCAGCAACACAGCGACTTTTGTTGCGCCTCCGCCACGGTTCTTGTCCAGTGGCTGACCAACTTGTAGATCCACCTCACGGCCAACGTAGCTCTCGCGATGACCGCGCCCTTTGCCGCTCTTGCCGCCTCTGCGATCCGACGCACCAGCATTGTCCGCGGAGCGCTGCGCTCGCCCCCATGCCTCACACGAGGAAGCTGGAAAAAGGACATTCTGCCACGTTGGGCGCTCCTCCCGCCCCGTTGGGTGCTCCTCCCGTCCTGTTGGGAGCTCCTCCCGCCCCGCTGGGCGCTCTTCTCGCCTCGTTGGGCGCTCTTCTCGATCAAGGGGGCGCCTGTCCTCGCGCCGCTCCTCCCGCCGTGCACGGCGCCGCTCTTCCTCCTCATCCATGTCCTCGCGCTGCCTGCGCCTGTGTGTCTCGCGAAGATCGCGCATCCGCTCTTCGTGTTCACGCAGCTGCTCTTCCATTTCCACGCGACGAGCGCGCGCATCCTCCTCCATCCGCTTGCGAAAGCGTTCCCACTCCTCAACACCAGCAGCAGCAGCAGCAGCAGCAGCAGCAGCAGCAACAGCAAAACAAAAACACGCACACACACACACACACACACACCACAGACCACAGACCGCAGACCGCAGACAACAGACAGCAGACAAAAGACACCAAACACCAAACACCACCACCACCACAACAAGAAGAAGGTAGCACGCGCATCTGCTGCCGCGGGCGTGTGTTGTTCATTTTTTGGAGGTTCCTGGTCTAAAGTCTTAAAAGCCAGAGTTTTGTGTGGCTTTCGCGAACAAGACGATGTTTCGGAGCTTTTTTTCGTAGTAGTTTGGTCTTGTTTTTGAGGTTTTTGCGAACGTGTCGCAAATACCGTGCTGTCCGTCCTTTGATTTTGTTGACTTTGAGGGTCCGTTGCGAAGTTTTGGTCTCCACGTGCCCTGACCTGTGTGCGGAGCTGTCCTGTGTCTGCCTGGCATCCATGTACCGCCTCAGGTCCTCGTGCCCTTCCATGCGCAGGATCATATCCTCGAGTCTCTGCCAAGCCTGATCCCAAGAAAAGCTTTCACAGCCCATATGCAATTTTGCAAGTGTTGTTGTCCTACCTCCTTGTTGTTTTGCTATTGCAAATAAGTTGCCGCAGGAGTTTCAGGAAGCCGAAGCCGTTGTCGCTTCCTCGAAGGCTCGCCTTGCTCTGCGCCGGGGTCTTGTAGATCGCTCAAGCCCAGGACTTCACCCTCAGCACATTCGTTTGCCTCGACGCCGGAGTCAGCGTCCCAGATTTGTGCGTTCATCCGCCTTAAAGGGCAGGCTACTGCTGCAGTTGGAGCAACGCCGTCCCTGATGCGTGTGTTCATCCGCTTCAGGGGGCAGTCTGCCATGAGAGCCTACAACGGTCAGGCAAGGATCAGCAGCCGTTTCCTGGAACACGGAGCCCGAGAGCGAGCTGCAGTTTGCAAACATGATGCAACAACTTACAGTCACCCATCCGTCATCCATCCAAATGTGTTGCTTCATGTGCAAGAACGTGTTGAAGCAGTGAGCAATGTAGCCCCATGTCTGTAAAAACTGAGACCCTGGCAGAGAATGCCCTCGGAGTCCGCCTTGCCCTCGTGGGAGTCCGCCTACCCCGGGGGAAAGCGGACTCCCATGCCGAAACCCGAGTTTTAAGCAGACCCAGGTTTTTACGAGAGCCTCGATGACTTGATGTCACTCTCTCAGTGACGAGAAAGATTTGCTGTCACTCTCTCAGTGACACCCCTTGCCGAGGTTGCGGCCGAGAAGGTGGACTCAGGGCCCGAAACCCAGGTTTGAAGGAGCACCGATTGCTTGATGTCACTCTCTCAGTGATCAGGAAAATTGGATGTCACTCTCTCAGTGACTAGAAAGGTTTGGTGTCACTGTCTCAGTGACCAGTCTGATACTGCAAACTCAGATAGTACTATTCCGACCACACAGAGGCCAGCACCGTGTGGCTTTCCGGAGCCAGGCATTCAAATCGGCCTGTCAGTCAGCGCAGGCACGCCTTCATGTCACTTCTGGCCACACCGAGGCCAGCACCGTGTGGCCTTGCGGAGCCAGGCGCTGAAAACGGCCTGTGAGTCAGTTCATTGTGTCATGACGTCGGTGCGACCACTGAGAGAGTGGCCCACCCATCGCCGTGACAGCCGCTGAGAGAGCTGCTGTTGCTGTGCAAGACTAAGCATCAAAGCAGCACTCTCCCAGTGCTGAGCTGAGGCCGAGAATCAACACTCTCTGAGCGCAGATTGCTACAGCAAGTGCTGTGCTGAGTGTTCAAACAAGCACTCTTCCAGCGCTGATTCTTTTGCTGTAATGCCGAGGCCGGCACGGTGTGGCTTCCCGGACGACGGAGCCTGTCAGGCAAAGAAATTTGCTGTCACTGTCACTGCAGCCAATGCATCACTGTCAATCCCGGCACGACCTTAACGTGGTCACTGAGACATTGAATTGGCCGAACCATCATGGTCACTGAGAGAGTGACTGTGCAAGAAAGACCAAGTCCCAGCGCTGAGGTGACAACTGTGTGAGAGTGAGAAAGTGAGAGAGAAAGAGAGAGACAGAGAGAGAGAGAGAGAGAGAGAGAGAGCGAGCAAGAAACAGACAGAAGAACAAGAGAAACCAAAGAGAATGGTGTCAGACGTGTTATTCTGCAGGTTTATGACTGTTTGCGTGTGTTCGCTGGGAGCCGTAAAAGCTCGATGTGTTACGACATGCCACTGCCTGCGTCCTACGCAACCGAGGCGGAAAAGGTTGATGCGCTGTGGGTTACTGTAACATCGGCGATAGAGAAGCTGAACTGTTTGTGGTCGGAAGTGGCTTTACTCCGTTCCCAAGTAGACAAGTTCAATTCTTCGCAATCGGCAGTGAGCTCACTCCGTTTGCAGTTTCGCGACCTTGAGGAGGGCCTGCTGGAGGCGCTGGTCAACGTTGAGTGCCGCCTGGACGTGCTTCATCGCTCACAGACAAGCAGCGATCCTCATCGCTCACAGACCACCAGCGATCTTGGGCCGGAGACAACCGATACTTGCCTGGATTGCATGGACTGACTGATCGGATCTTCGCAATGAAGTGGCCTGGCCAAGCAAGGCTGGACGTGTGTCCCTGCATTGATTGAAGAGGTGAATCTTTAAGTACTCGGGCCCTCTAGGAACCTCAGGTCTGAGGGCTATGGATGCACCAAGGCCAACAGAGCATTACATACGTCGTTGCGAATCAAAAGACAGTCAGTTTGCATCTGTCCGAGTGCAGTGCTTTTGCAAGACCGACATGATGCAATCTACAAAGTGTAACCAACCTCTGCAACTTCAGGCGCACTCTCTCAGTGCCCCTCATGGTGCTGCTCTGTCAGCTGTTCAAGGTGCACTCGTCTCTCAGATTGCTGAAACATGGTCTCTGTACTGAGAAGCAGGCTGGATTGCCGGCTGCGCTGAGAGAGCGCAGGCGAGAATCAGTGACCGAGCATATTGACACTTACTTCTGCCGGTGTACAATCGATCGGCTCAGCCCCAGGCCTCCTGGATGTGGCACTGACCTTGCCATGTCACACAGGCAGGCCGGTTTCTTGAATCTTCTGGAGTCTGCAATGAACATGTGACTGCTCTATCCCATGCTGTCGACGGCATACATTCTCATTTCAGTGCCGAGTTTGCGAAGGCTTAGCAGACTCTTAGTCCCGAGCATGAACAGATCTTACATGATACTTCCAAGAGTGTCATGCGTGAGAGTCAGACAAACTATCATGCATGATAAGTCGAGGTGTCAGTGACACAACACAGTCAGGTAGATCTCCAGAATGCCAATAGAAGACACATCATGCATAAGAGTGAGTGACACAACATCTTATGCATGTGCTGCATCACAAATCTGTAACAGTAAACAGAATCTGTATGATGGCGAATCGTCATGGCTGGTGGCAAGACGGCCAACAACCAAAAGCGAAAGCACGGTCGCAACACGGCCAACAACCAAAAGCGAAAGCACGAGGAGCAGCCCCTCGAAGAAACAACAGGGGAGAAGCTCAGGACGAAAGAGAGAGGAGACGCTTTCGCGAAGAGCACAGCCGGCTGATGGAAATCCTGGACCTGAACCGCAGACTCGAGTACGACCTTCAACTCGCTCAAGGAGAAGTCTGGACGGCAGAGATCGAGCGGGACCAGCTTCAGGAGTCGCTTGCGCAGCTTCAGGAGACGAATGCACAGCTTCAGCAGGCGAACCAAAACATAAAGGGCCATTTGTCCAACGAACAGGCGAAGGTCTCCGGAGAGCAAGAACGGGGCATGCGGCTGCTTCGAGACATCGACAGGCTTATGAGAGAGAAGGAGGAGCTGGGGGCCCAGCTTGCATCCACGGCGAGAGAGAAGAATGAGCTGGCCGACAAACTGGCACGATGTGAGAAGCGGTTGGAGTCCGCACAGTTGGATGGAGCAGGCTTGAAGCGACAATGCAACCAATTGGACTTCGACTTAACAAGAACGAAGGAGGAGAACACTGCCATCCGACTCGACTTCAAGAAGTACAAGGCAGGATAGCGTATAAGGTGTATTCGTCTCTTGTATTGTTGGCCTGGAGTCTCGCTCCAGCTGTCATTGTGCAGGAGAAGACAGAAAAGGTCATCGAGGAGTTGACAGTCGAGAAGGCTGTGAGCTGAGTATTCACAGCCCTGGGTTGAATCACAGATTGAGCCCGAGTTTGGTCCATGTCAGGACCGCTACGTGCTCCTTTGCCGAAGCTTCGAGAGCCAATGGAACCAGGCTGCTTATGTTGCTGCTTCTGTTGCTGGCAGAAAATCGTAATACTTCTGGTATCATGCTGCAATATGGGAAGCTGAGACAGGTCCCAGTGCCCAAGGTGGTGCTTGTTCCAAAACAGGCATCTGTGCCCGAGGCCCGATCTCTAACTGGTGCTGCTTCCGTTCGTGTGCCATGAAGCGTTGAAACTCCATGCAGGTGCTTGCTCCTCCTATTCCGCCCAAGACATCTGTGGCCAAGGCCCGATGTCTATCTGGCGCTACTTCTGTTCGTATCTCGATATTGGAAGAAGGTACAGCCCGAGACTATGGCCTCAAACTCACAACATGATGTGACCGCGGAGGCCTGGCCTTTCGTTCCTTTGATTTGAGCTAGTGTCTTCCTGCACAGGGCTCCAAAGCCGGTCCAACAGAAGGGCTGCCAAGGCCCAACTCTCGATGTTTCACACACGGACACACACACACAGAGACATACACATGATGTTTGATTGGGGAGGCGCCTGCTGTCTCAACACCAGAGCCCCCTACAGCAAAGGCCAGGTCATTGGCTAGTGGCCCCTTAGTTTCGCAGCTGTCGTCTAACACAACCCTTGTTTGCAGAGGTGCTTGCCTCAGCAAAAGCATCGTCGGCGAGTACGGGGTCAGAGCCAAAGGCTCGCATCCAGGCTTATCATACCATGCTTTTCTGAACCTAAAGTTGGGTAGGTGCACAAGTCGCCGGCCAGAGCTGCGACGGCGATGGCCGGAAGCCAAGTTGATGTTGAGAAGGGATTTCCAATCTTTTCTTGGCGATTCAACATCGGAGGCTCCCCCCGTGAAGAAACAGCGCATGATGGCACCGACACCCAAATATGTTCCGGTGACTACAGCCCCAGACTCAGTATTCCTTAGATCTCAGCCAGGAAAAAAAAAGGAAGTGGGTGGAGTGTCACAGTGAGCCCCTTCACCAGCCTTGTAACCACCATCATGTCAGGTGCCCCTGCCAAAGACTCCAATGGCAGAGGCTTTGAACCCAGTGCGGCCAAGTTCGATTCGTTCTATTAGGATCCATGATCCATGTCTATTGTCAGGTTCCCGTCCCAATGCCACGGACTCCGGTGGATGCTTTTGCAGAGGTCTCGAACCCAATCTGATTCATTCCATGTGGATAAATATTCGCGGTCACTTGCCCATTCTGTGAGGCTTTCAAGCCAATGAGTCCGCCAGCGGCAGAGGCTGCGAACCCTGTGGGCTGCGATTCGTTCTATGTGCATCCACCATGTTTATTGTCAGGTCCCCGCCCCGCGAACACCCTTGGAGGCCACACCCACCTACAGCCTGCCCATCATGTTCTGCATCAGACATGAGCAGGCGCCGAATCGTCCTGCTCCCAAGACACCCAGAGAGGCCGACTCGGTCAATCTCCTGAAATCGATCCTATTGCATGTGCACCTGGGGCAGGTGCACGTGCGCAAATCCCCTCCGACACCTGTTTCGCCGGAGCCGCATACGCCTACTACCGAAGGGGAGTAAAGTAGCGAGCACGGCGAAAAATAGAGCGATTGCTGATTTCGGTGAGCTCGACATGAGAACACTTGAAGATTTGTGAATTGTGCATATGTTTGTACATCACATGCAGATATGTGCCAGGCCAGAAAATCTCTTTCCTAGCAAAAGTCCAGCACTCAGAGTTAGCACTGACAAAGTGACAACGATTGCTACTCGACTCAGGCCGGCACTCAGACTCATCGTCGTCGACGGGACAAAGTCCTGCGAGGAGCCGGGCATTCGTTTACTGGCCAAACCTAGTCCCCACACACCACACACCCCACACAACCCACACCCCACACACCCACACCACCACCACACCCCACACCCCACACCTCACACCCCACACCCCAGACCCAACACCCCACACCACACACCGCACACCCCACACCCCACAGTCACACCCCACACCCCCCACCCCGCACCCCGCACCACACACCCCCTCACCCCCGCACCCCCGCACCCCCGCACCCCACGCACCCCACGCACCCCACACCCCACACAGCCCACAAACCCCACAAACCCCACACCACCACCACACCCCACCCCACACACCCCTGACACTCTCCCAGTGTCTGTTTCAGGCACTCTCTCAGTGCCGGTTTTGGCCCTCTCTCAGGGCCGGGACACTCTCTCAGTGCCCCTGGTTTCGGTCCTCTCTCAGGACCGGGACACTCTCCCAGTGCCCCATGTTTCGGTACTCTCTCAGTACCGGGATGCTCTCTCAGCACCCCTGCTGCTGGTGGCTCTCTCTCAGAGCCACGCAGCAGCCAACCCTGAACGAACCCCGTCCTTGCCGAAGTGCTCGTAGATGTTCAGTCAAAGATCACGAGTCGATGGCGAGACGGTGGAGTTTGGTGAGTATTAGGGCTTAGGGGTGGTGTGGCGCAGGGCTTATGTGGGTGTTATTATGAGGATTTAAGTAATTAGGGTTTCGAATCTACAAATCACATATGGTCTAAGGGTCTAAGGCTCTGGTTTTAAAGGGCTTAGAGAGCTTAGGGCGGAACTTATTTAAGGGGTCTAGACGATTTAGGGCCGAGGATTCAGCGTTTTAGGGCATCCCAGCAAAGGTTTACAGGTTCTATTTAGGGATATTGGATTTGGGAACCACAAGCCACTGAAACTCCCAACCCCCTAAATCAATGACCCGTGCTAAAGCCACACCCTTTTCATTGCTTTGGAAAACAAACGACCCTCAGGGGTCCAAATCTCCTAGGTTTGAGCCCTAGAGTTTTGTTGGTTGGAGCAATTGCAGAGTTTTCTCTTCGAAACATATCCATGTAAAACCCATCTGCTGCTTCGACTGAGTTTCGCTTTTCGGAAAACGATTTCCTTTTGATGTATTTATCAAAATCCGGAATCCATCTTCTTTGTGTACTTGCTTTCAAAGGTTGTTCTTTCACTCGTTGTGGTGTCAAATCAGGATGATCAATTTCATGTGCAGTGCCATTTTTAACAAAAACAAAAAGGAACAGAAGCCCTGAGAAAAGGGACGGATGCCACGAAAATCCTTTGCAGGGCGGGCTGTTGTGCCAGGGCATAAAGTGCTGGCATGAGCGGGTCCCCTTGTTCCCCACCCTCGCCTTGAGCGATGAGGTGGCTACGGCCGGAGTCATCTGTCCACGTGTAGGAGCTGGGCGTGCCGTAAAATTGACGGGCGAAGGGCACGAGCGGTCGCAGGTCAGGGTGACGGAGCAGGGCACCGAGCATGGCTTCCCGGGAGACGTGGTCGAACGCGCCGACGGCGTCAACGGACAACACGGTTGCACGCTGATCGAGCTCTGTGGCGGCTCGCAACACCCTGGCAAGGGCTTCGGTGCCAGCTCGCGTGCTCAGGCCAAACTGGTGCGGGAGACAAACACCTTGGAAGTGTGGCGCAAACGCTTGGGCCAACACGCGGCCGACCAGGCGCCGAAGGACATCCCCGATGACGAGGGCGCGGACGCCGCGTCCGTTGGGTTTCTGCAGCGCGGTGAGCCGGCCGACGCGCAAAGCAGCCAAAACGGGCGGCGGGAGGTCGGCACGTGCAAGGCGGCAGGCTGCACGGTGCAAAAGCTGGGTATCACCCTCGTCGTCGAGCAGGATACGCAGATGCTCGTTGGTGGCCCCTGACGGTCCAGCTGCCGCCCCCCTCCTTGCGGACCGCAGACATGCCACGAACGCTGGGAGCGGGAAGGGACAGGGGTCGGCGGCTTGGTACGTGGCAATGTCTTGCGGCAGCGGCGCGTAGGGAGTCGGGGGGCGCCGTGAAGGGTCCCGCAGCTCGGCGAGGGTTGCGTCGGTGCCGGGTGCAAGTGGTTCTGCAACAAGCGCGCGACCGGCGGCCGAAAGCTCGCCGATGTGCACAAGGGCTGTAGCTCGGGAAGCGCGAGCAGCGAGGTCGTCCGTCGGCATGCCCGTGCGGGACCGGGGAGCAGCGGAACCCGATGCCAGCTGCAGTAGTTCTGGCCAAACGCCGCGTGCGAAGAGGTCACAGCGGCGATCGAGCTCCGCAGGTGGGATGAGCGACTCTCCGCTTGAACGCTGCAGAAGCATGCGAGGTGCCAGACAGAAAAGCTTCCAGCCCCGCAGCTCCTGCGCTGGCGACTCACGGTCGGCAATTAGCTGCAGGCCCGCGTGGAGAGCCGTACGCAGGGCTCCGCGGAGGCGCGCGGGAACCCCCTGCAATGTGAGGACGCGCTGTTGCAAAATGTCCTGAAGATCGACGCCGTCAAGGGAAGCCAGGCCCGTCAGCAGACCGCTTTCGGCTGCAGAGACGCGGCGCTGGGCTGCCGTTGTAAGGGCAGGCGCCTGGGATGCGAGGGGAGGGCCGTCGTGGCCGTCTCCCGGCGCTGAGGCTGGAGCGGGAGGGGAGGCGGCAGGAGGCGAGGAGGCGTGCCGGCCTCGGCCTCGCCCGCGTCCGCCACGTCGGCCGCGGCAAGCGGAGGCGAGGTGCTGCTCCGCCCGAGCTGCGGCATCTGTGTGCACGTGGGACCGCAGGGGTGGCTGCGCTGGCGCGGGAGCATCGGGAGCTTCGGGCGGGGCACTCGCATGTGTGGGTGCTTCCAACGGAGCGGCGGAGTCAGGGGCTGGTGGCGCGGGCGGCACATCTTGACCTTCCTGGCCCCGTCTCCTACCCCTCCTCCGGCCCCGGCTGGTGCAGGGGGGGCGGCTGCAGCCGGCCCTCCGCCGCCCACAGCACCGACAGGATCGTAGGGGTCTTGGTCGGGCAGTCCCAACGATAGCCTCGCCGCCCTCCACATCAACCCAAGTTGCGTGGCTTCGAGGATCGTAAAATCCCGCACCGCGGTGGGATCAGCCGCGGTGGGAGAAGGCACGCGCGAGGCCCTGATGGAAGCTACAATCGCAATGGCGGGAATAGAACCCAGCACACGAAGTGAGGGTGCTCCACCAAGGGATCTTTGCAGCACATTCCAGGCCTCATCGCTAACACCTGCCAGATCCTTAGCCGCAGCCAGGGTAGTCACGCCGGCTATCTCGGCAGCGGTGAGGGGCCCCATAGCAGGGGGCCCGATTGCCCCACCGCCAGGTGCACCTCCCCCTCCTGCCACTCCCGCCATGCTCCGACAAGACAGCCGATCTGTGACTCCCGGTGGCGGGCTTGACCCACAAATGGCCACGGGAGTCAGTTGTTATCCCTAACCTCCAGGCACTGCAGCACGATTGTTATTCCTTACACGCGTGTAGTCCACAACAAGCGGCCGCGCCATGCGAGCAAACGGGCATCGAGAGCACACCCAACGTTCGGTGTGCGACGCGAGGTCGACCTGCCACATCATGAGCGTCAGGCAGTGGTGGCAGCACGGAAGCGGGACGCGCTGGCTACTTGCGAATATTGCCGTACAATTGCCGTACATAACCTCATTAACTCGATGGGGCTAGGATATGCTTATTCCCATGTCCACGCACAAGAAGGATAACTTCACACAGGGCGGGACGACTTACCGCAACCACTTGTAACATGCAACACGTTCATCCCAGTACCCAACTGGAACATGCCCGGGGCACTGGTGGTGCGGGAAGGACGTGGAGCCGGAGGGACTGCTGACTCGTCGCTCCAGCGGCCCCCGGCTTCAGCAACGAGCGACGGATCAACGAACCGCTGAAGCCTCCTCGGGCGAGTTCCGGGTAGCGTGCGATTGTGCGAACAAAGTCGAAGCAGCGACGGTTGTCGGCGCGGACTTGCGGCGCCACGACCCGACCCACCGGACCGACCGCCTCGGCGAGCTACTTGGGCCCATGCCCTCTCGACGACGCATCCACGCCGGGGCAGAAGGGCGGACGATGTGGACGCTGCATCCGAGGCAAGCGGACCGGACTCAGAGCGTAGGGGATGCGAGCATTTTCGAGCGGCAGGAGTTAAGGCCGGAAGCTCCGGAAGCATCCTGTTTTTTTTGTTCGTGCCTTTTTGCGTCCGCTCGAACGGTCCCAACGCCATCTAAGCTACCTAGCTGTCTCTAGTGCGTCGCACTATCGGAGCGGCAGCCGACTGGGGGCGCTCGCATTCGCAAGTTCAAGCACGTCGCCAAGTGGAACCACGTCAGGCGCACCAGGCCGCGGCGGCATGGACCAGACTCCAAGCGCAGAGCCGGAGGAACGTCGCATACACTCCCAGTCCGGCCTGCTCCCCCATGCCGTGAAGCGGTGTGCAGCCCCCCGCACACACGCAAAGGCGATGCTGGTTGGCCCTCGGCAGCGGTGGCAGATGGAAGCGTGTCCGCAGGGAGGACGTTTCGGAGCAAACGTTGCGTGCGAGGCTAAGGGTTCGGAAATCGGGTAAGGGCTGCAGCTTGCGCAGCAGGTCGGCCGTAGCTTCGACGGCAGCGGCGTTGGCTTTGACGAGGGGTAACTCTTGGGCTCGCTTTTCAGAGTGGTGCAGGGATTTGTCGCATCTCGGGTCAGGGAATCTCTGACGGCCTTACATGCCATGCCAGCTGAAGCAAAGAAATGAATGCAACCAGGTGCGGCAGTGTATTCCTGCCTTCTCAGTATCTTCCTGCAGTGGTGCCGTTCAAAATCCGTTTCCTTGCTATTGCTTGATGCCGCTGTCGCATCTGTCGCTGAGCCGTGGTGGTTTTCAGATACACCACACATGGGCATCCCTGTGCGGCCCCGCCCTGTGGTTCGAAACTCACCTTATCAGGATTATCAGGTGGCTCACGCAGTGTGACACTTCCAAAAACGCTGGGCTCGGTGACTTTGCCTTACCGCTTGTCTTTGAAGCCGTGCGCCGCCGACAACACTCGGTCAAGCGTGCTGCTAAACACAACGTCGGAAGCATGTCTGCGATTGCCCCAGTTGACTGACGTCCACAACTGGCGGGCCTCCGAATGCTGTACTTGTCAGAGCGTTATAGCGCTATATCCATTGTGGTGGTGCGTCGTTGACATCTGCTGCCAAAAAACGGGCTTCGGCAGGTTTGGAAACTGAGTGGATGACTTGTCTAAACAAATTCTATACGGGGTCCTCGTGGGGGGCGGGGCGGGGTATGGCGGGGTACCCTGCCCAAGTGCTGATACGGTGCTACGCAGAACGGCACATGACAGCACTCCTTCTCCCAAAACCCCGCCGCGTACGGCTCCAGGAGGTACACAACGAGAACCAGCGTCCAGGCAGACACCGAACAGTGTGTTAAAAACTCATGGTGGCAAGCACTGTGTTTTTTTGTTTTGCGCACCCGTACGAAACGTCCCAGTGTGAGCTGCGTTCTACAACTACCTCTGCCGGCGAGGCCCCGCGCAGTCGGCATCAAGCCCTCAGCGCGCCTCATCGAGGAGTTCGTGCAGCTCTGGCTCCGGCCCGCTCCCCAGGTCACCGGCGCGAGGCAATTTAAGCAGCGAGGCGGCCAAGGTGCGCTGCGGGGCGACAGCGAGAAGGCCAGACCAACGCGCGACCCAGGCAGTGATCGCGCTGGGTCGCAGCATGGTGGGGACGGCGGCGGCACAGTGCCGCGCCAACAAGCGCAGGAATTGCACAACCGGCGCTAAACCTGCCGCCAGCCGCATCTCCGGGCACGGCCGAGTTCAGGGTTCGTGCTCTGGCGTTGGTGCCGAGCTGCGGCGCCTGGACAGCGCAGCCAGGCTGCGTGTCCGCGCGAGAGTGGGCTTCGCTTTGCCGCATTAGGGCGGACACTATCGTGGAATCGTGGCATCAGGAGCAAGCTTTGACCCGTGCCACAGCGGCAGGCCGTTGGCGACGACTTCGATGCGCCGCTTATCGGTGATAGGCGCATCGAAATTCATGTCAGCGAGCCGGACGTGGCGAGCGACCCTGGCACCTGCTTCTCGGCAAACACGGGCAACGGCATGCTCTAGGGGCTGTTGGACAGGACTCCGGAGGTGGCGCACGCAGCGCAGTGATCTCTTAAGATTTCAAAAAAAGCGCACCTGCGCGGCGCAAGCGGCAGGGGCATGCTGAAACGCCGCAGCAAGAGAACGCGGAACAGGGCGCTGGAGATAGTGACGTCGCTGTGTGGGCAGGACGTTGATGGCTCTGGCGGCAAAAGGCCCTGCTTGCGAGAGCAACAGCGCACGGGACGCAGGGGAGAGCTTCGTCTCGAACGCGTGGTCATCGCATCTCATCGCAGGCTCGGGCAGCGAGCCGCTGCCAGCCTTTGAACCACTAGGGCCCGGAGTCCTCGCCGGGTGGACGTGTTTTGTTTGGGAGCGGGCCAGCGCCCTAGGTATCCCAGTCCGGTGCATCGTAGCCGGCCTGTCACAGGTGTGTTAGCGCAGCAACTGCGGCGGCAGTGGAGGGGAGGGCGGCGTCGCCTCGCAGGGCTTGGAGGAGTCTTGCGGCGGCTGCCGGCGCCAGTGCATTGATGACAGGCAGCGTGTCTTGCCAGGATGCCCAGCGTGCAGCACTGCTGTCGTCACAGGCGGAGCGGAGCCCGAGTCCTCCAAACCAGCGGCTACCGAGCGATGGGATTTTCGCTGCGTCTATCTTCTGGCTCTCCATTGCTATTCAGAGCTGCCGGACTTGCTTTGTAGAAGCACGCTTGCGCGCTAGAAGCGTTGACCCAGCTTGTGCTCAGCGAGTTACTGATTGCGGACAGTCGGGTCCTCGTGTGTGGGGCAGGTGGTGCTCCGCCCAAGCTGCGACAATTCTGGGGTCTGCAGCACGGTCAGCAAGGCTTCGTCTATGCGGCGACCATTGGCCGATGTCCATGTCGGAAACACATGGAAAAGCCGCGTGCAGCGCCGAGTTGTTTTGCAGGAATTTGCAGGTATCCCATGTTGCAGGTCAGCGGAGTATGTTGTCAGATCTGTTGAGCAAAGGGCGGGCAGGAAGCTGATCGCCAGAGTTCTGGGCATCCTTGACCCCTGCCGAAGCCGGACGGCGGACTGAGTTCTACTGGTAGTTTCCGTGCGGTCAAACGCGCTGAGGGCAACGCGATAGGATGGTGGCGTGTGCAAGCTTTGGTGGCAGCGTGGAGTGCAACGTCGAGCCGAGCACCCGCATTGAAGATCCGGCTTTCGATCCACGCCGAGGATAAAAAAAGAAACCGGGCCAGGCTGGGTGACAAGGACTCAGCAGCTCTCATTCATTCTCATTCGGGGTCCGGTCTCGCTGCTGCGCAGAAGTGCCACATATGCCTGCCTGTAAACCGAACTGGTACGGCTGCGTCGGTACGGCTTGGAAAGGCTGTTCTGGATGTACTGGAACCCCAAACCCCGGTGAACCCTGAGTAGCCGATCGTCTTGTACTCCGAGTGGCGGCGACCGATTGGTGACGAGTTTGGGAAGGCGAGTTGGGAGAGTCTGCGGTATCTCTGTCCATGGAAGAGAAGACCCAACGACAGAAATCTCTGCTCTGGTGTTCCACTTCCTGATGCACTACTTTCCGGTTCAAGCTGTGCACTGGGAATTGGTGCAAGGCAACCCGGATGTCAAAGGCATATGGTTAGAAGGTCTAGGCAGTGTAGGAGAAGGTTGCGCGCCTCTCCACGCCCGAGCCGCTCGAGAAGAGCAGAGCGCAGCGCAAGAAGCGCGCGAAGCTCGAGAGCAAAAAATGGAGGCCTGGCATCGGATTCGCCGAGCGTCTCAGACTGTGCTGAAGAGATCAGTCAGTTTAGCGCTCCAGCGTTGTCCAAGGCGGCAGTGCACAACAGCTTGACCCGCTCTGTTGCCACTTCTGCGAAGGCACGCCGATTGGAAGGAAAAACACATTGGACACATAGCAACTTCATGGAAAAGTCGGATCCTGCTCGAAGCGCAAACGGGCGCCTGGCGTCACATACACGAGCGAATTATGCCGCAAGATGATGTACTCGCGCTGCTCTATCTACGAAGCGACCGCAGAACTGCAGAACACACCCGATTAGGAGTGCAAAAGTGATTTCGAAAAATCGAACGCGCAAGAGCGCCGCAAACCAAGGTCTCGGGACGTCTCGGGAAGAGCGAGAGACATCTCTGCGACACCCAGCAAAATTTCAGAATCACGGGAACCTTAGTGCGACCGGCGAACATATATATATATATATATATATATACCGTGGCAGCGGAGCACAAATTCAGCAAATTCGCATTCCCCGAGCCTACTTGGATTGTGATTTGCACATGGTCACAAGCCCTCATGCATCTCGGGGACGGTCTTAAGTTAACGGTGTCTGAAGTGAGCGCCGTCAGGTCGGTGTTCCCACTTTTTCAAAGCTCACGATGGACATGCCTGAAAAGACTCTGAACTTGACCATCAATACTCGGACAAATCGTGCGACGGTGTTAATCAATCTGTCAATCATCTTGCAGTGTCAGCATCGAAGACTTGTGCTGCACACTACAGAGTTGCTGCGAGAGGCCCCGAACGTGGACAAGCTCTTCAACTTCAACTTCGAGAAAGTGAAGGGAAAGACAGAGAGAGACTTGTGACAGCAAGGCTGTTGTTGTTCAGTCGATTGAGCTGTGTATCATGACATGAGCAAACACATCTCAGCTTTGCCACTTTGCATTCTGCACATGCCATGCGTGTTGTTGCGGGCCGCATCACATACGATCCGATTTTGAGCTACTTGCAACTTGCAACTCCACGAAGCGCGGCTGTCCAAAGGCGTCGGATACCTCGCTGAATGCAACAGCAACATGCTTCCCGTAGCGCAAGCTGCTGCGCCCACAATTGGCGACGACCACTACGGGCCAAACAACAAGCAAGTCAGAAACGATCGTATCAACACCACAGGAAAACGAACAGACGGCTAGACAGATTCTGAGCTACAGGGAGTGTGCATCTCCTGCAAATCACCAACCAAAGGCACACTCGTTTGCTGCTCTGACTCGCATGGGAACTTTATGTTTTGGATTTGCCAAAACTCCCAGTTAGCAGTCTTGGCCACCGGCTGTGTCCAGCAAGTCGAGGCCCTCAGCATTGAGCCAGAGTCACCATTGGCCACTGTTGCCAAGGCCTACAAGTAGAAGGTGATGGCACTTCGGGCCTCCATTGACGCAAACAAGCCGGAATGGGACTCCTGCAAACAGAACGCATTGAGTCTGAGCCATGTCTCTTGTCGGTTCCGACTTGGCCTCGTCGGAAAACCTCTCGAAGAGTGCCGGATGCGTATGATGCACTTCCAAATATATGCGAGCACCGGGCAAGCCAACTTGCCGCGCACTGCAAAGAACTTCGGTGATGACAGAAAGGCCATCAGAACCGCCATCGAGAGCACCGTGATCTTCAAACTCACGAACATCAACTTGTAAGCCAGGAATCTCGTGGCTCGGAATGTAAGGTGGGTTGGACACAACAAGATCGAAAGCTTTGCTGCACGTGCTTGCCCAATCTTTCGAGGAGGCATGCCGAACTTCCAACCTATTCTGCACGCCACACCTTTCCGCGTTGGCACGTGTTAGGGCGACGGCATCTTCCGAAGGGTCCACAGCGACGGCTGTGGCCATTGGGAAAGCATGGAGCAAAGAAAGCACAATGGCTCCGGATCCAGAGCCAAAGTCAACCAAGCGACGGGGGTGGCAGTTGCCATAGTGCTTGATGATCCGATCCACAAGCTCCTCTGTTTCGGGCCTGGGTATCAATACTGGCGGCCGGACCAACAGCTCTATGGGGAGGGGATGAAAAGGCCAGCTCCCGAGTATGTACTGCACGGGCTCACCTTTGCCGCGGCGTTGCACCCAATTCTTGAAAACGTTCCTCCAGTCTGCAGTGGAGCTGCGCCGCAAATTTTCCAAGAACCATCTCACAGAGGCTGCAGCCTCCGCTTTCTGCAAACCTGATGGATTGAGAAAGTGGGACCGCTGACTTCCCTGAATGCAAGGGCGTGCCTGCAGCTTCAAGGAACACCCGTGCAGCTTGCGCTTCCACGGCTTCTGCTGTTGCCTCAAAGCTCTTGCTCAAGTGCCTAGTGGTGGTGCCTTGCAGGTCTGCCGCTCTGCCGTTTCACTAAAGTCCATGGGCCATTGGCATCGGTGAAACAACATATTGCTCGCAGTACCCTTTCGACTCTGTAGGCCTCGCTGCGCTTATCTCCCAAGCTTTTGCACGCAGCTCGGTGGCTCCGCAGACCTACTGTCAATGTGGGTATCAAGTGCATGGCATTGCTTGGCGTTGTCCTGCCTCTGCGGGCAGACAGAATAAACATAACACAACACGCCGTCAATCGCCGAGGTGGAGGATTCCTCGGCAAGAGTTGGCCCGGCATTCCTCACCCGCTCTCGTGTCATTTCACGACAGCTCAGGTAGCGGGCCATGAGTTGTCAGTTCTGAAGGCTGCCTCATCTTGCAAGGACCAACTTGCAAATGCCCTATTTGCATGCGCACTCCTGCCTTGATGCAGGGTTGGCCTGCCGGCAAACGCGGACTTCTCCATCGCAGGGCCTGCAAACCAAGACAAGAAGCTTCCATCTGCTTTGGCAAACCTCGTGGTCTTTGGCTTTGGTTGCTGAACTTGACACCCTCCCTGACGCAATCTTCGTGCACACGTCATTTAAGCGGGCACCGGTTTGTCGGGACGAGGTCTCATGAGAGATGAGTCACAAACGGAATGACTAACAAGCTCCCTCTTTGGCTAAGCTTTTCCATGGACGTCTCCCCAGCTTTAATGCACGAATGAAAGACGTCGATTCGGGCAACGACTCTGATGAGTTGCCACCCCGCATGACTGGCTGCTGCTCAAGCATGAGGGCATGAGGGTCCGGGTGGGCTGTGGGTCCACAGACGGCGTGTTGAGAGCCAAAAAATAGTTTGGCAAAAGTTTCAGTAACACCCTGCAAAACCCACAAACAGAACATGGTGCAGGCAAAGAAAACAAATAACCACAAACTGGAGATTCCAAGCAAGGCTTGCGGGCACAGGTCGTTGGTAGCACCTTTGGTTTGATTTTTTTTTTGAAAATCACAGCAGGGCTTGCGGGCAGAGGTCGTTGGTAACACCTTTGATTTGTAATATTTTTTTTGTGAAAATCACGGCAGGGCTTGCGGGCAAAGGTCGTAGGTAAGAACTTTGATTTGGAGGATGTTTGTTTTGCACGTATTGCGGGCAAAAATCGTCGGTAGCAACTGTATCTTTAGCATGTTTGTTTTGCCCGGGATTGCAAGCATGTTCTCTACATGAAATCTGAGTACGGTACAGATTGAATTTGTGGCCAAAAACTCGATCAAAACATTTCTCCTGAGATGCCTCTCGCAACTGGCGGGCGAAGGTTACTGATATGTGCTACGTGGTTCATGAAAACTTTACCTTTTGAGAGGGTTTGCTCCGTAGAAGAGTACGTGGGTATGTGTACGTACATGTGCATGCACGCATGTGTGTCTGTGCATATATGTCTGTGTGAATACGTATGTAAGTATGTATATATATATATATACATATATATATATACACATATATATATGTATATATATATATATACATATGCATATGCATATGCATATGCATATGCATATGTATATGTATATGTATATGTATATGTATATGTATATGTATATGTATATGTATGTGTATGTGTATGTGTATGTATGTGTATGTGTATGTGTATGTGTATGTGTATGTGTATATGTATATGTATATGTATATGTATATGTATATGTATATGTATATGTATATGTATATGTATATGTATATACACGTCGTTGGGGCAAGATCAGACCAGACATAGATCTCCCTCGCCGACCGTCGTCGCCTCAGAGTGAAGCCTCTGAAGGGCCTTAGTGGTTAGTGGGTTGTTGTTTGTGTGGTTATTGCGTTTTATGACAAGTGTTAAAGAGAGGATCGGGTTCTTAAGTCTTGTGTTTATAGAAATATAGATCCTATATGGTTTTAAGCGGGAAGCAAGGAACCAGTAGGTGTTGATCGGGTCTAGAATGGGTTTCGCGACCCGGCACCGTCCCGGTGCACTCCTGGGTCGGCCTTGGCGCCTCCCGGCGCACTCATCTCAGGTCTTTTGGACCCGGCACCCTCCCGGTGCACTGGTGCACTGCGGATCCACCCACGCACCATCCGGACGGTGCACTGTGGGTCGGCCTCGGCGCCCTCCCTGAGGTCTTTGACACCCGGCACCATCCCGGTGCACTGAGGGTGTGCCCCAGCACCATCCCGGTGCATTTGCGGGGTCTTTAGCCTGCAGCCTTCCCGGCGCAGACTTGTCGTGTTCTGGCGCCATCCCGGCGCACGGGAGGTCCCGCACGAAGGCGTCGATTAGAACCTGACATCCTGCCTGAACGAGACGTGGGCGAGGGGGGGGGGGGGCAGGAAGGAGGCTGGGGAGGGGGCTGTCTGGGACTATTAGCTGTAATCTGGCTAGGACTCTTCTTCCCTTATTTAGATGCTTTAAACCCATACTACACCCGATCAACACCTAGGGTGGGGGTTGTTTGGGACGTTTACCTCTAACCTGACTAGTACTCTTCTTCCCTTGCTTAGATGCTTTAAACCCATTCTAGACCCGATCAACACCTACTGGTTCCTTGCTTCCCGCTCAAAACCGTATAGGATCTATATTTCTATAAACACAAGACTTAAGAACCCGATCCTCTCTTTAACACTTGTCATAAAACGCAATAACCACACAAACAACAACCCACTAACCACTAAGGCCCTTCAGAGGCTTCACTCTGAGGCGACGACGGTCGGCGAGGGAGATCTATGTCTGGTCTGATCTTGCCCCAGCGACGTGTATATACATATACATATACATATACATATACATATACATATACATATACATATACATATACATATACATATACATATATATATATATATTTATTTATTTATATACATACTTACATACGTATTTACACAGACATATATGCACAGACACACATGCGTGCATGCACATGTACGTACACATACCCACGTACTCTTCTACGGAGCAAACCCTCTCAAAAGGTAAAGTTTTCATGAACCACGTAGCACATATCAGTAACCTTCGCCCGCCAGTTGCGAGAGGCATCTCAGGAGAAATGTTTTGATCGAGTTTTTGGCCACAAATTCAATCTGTACCGTACTCAGATTTCATGTAGAGAACATGCTTGCAATCCCGGGCAAAACAAACATGCTACAGATACAGTTGCTACCGACGATTTTTGCCCGCAATACGTGCAGAACAAACATCCTCCAAATCAAAGTTCTTACCTACGACCTTTGCCCGCAAGCCCTGCCGTGATTTTCACAAAACAAAAATATTACAAATCCAAGGTGTTACCAACGACCTCTGCCCGCAAGCCCTGCTGTGATTTTCAAAAGAAAAATCAAACCAAAGGTGTTACCAATGACCTGTGCCCGCAAGCCTTGCTTGGAGTCCCCAGTTTGTGGTTATTTGTTTTCTTTGCCTGCACCATGTTCTGTTTGTGGGTTTTGCAGGGTGTTACTGAAACTTTTGGCAGACTATTTTTTGGCTCTCAACACGCCGTCTGTGGACCCACAGCCCATCCGGACCCTCATGCCCTCATGCTTGAGCAGCAGCCAGATGATCTGAAGACTGAAAAATGAAGCCTAGTGTCTAGTGTTTCGCACATCAATCAAGCCCATGAAAGCCAGGAATTCTGACAGTTCTGTGCACATGCATGTTGAACCAGCAACCGGGCCCATACGACAGGATTGCAAATGCTGTTGCAACTCAATACTCGCACTACGCAGTTGTTGCAAGAGCACCTCAGGAAAAATGCTCCGGCCAAACATGCTCGATGAGAGTTGTTGCTCATGCGCGTGAGTGCAGTATTGCATTGTGTTATCACTGCCGTCATGTGTCAGCTCGGTATATCTAAGTCGGCTCCTGCATGTGAAAGTGTTATGTCAATTTAGCGGTTGCCTGTTTCAGCCACAAGCATAGCAGGGCCCTCAACCGACGTCAAACGTAGTGATTCAACTAGGTTACATATTGCGATGCTGAGCGCACTTGGCGAGGGCACCAAAGTTGCAGTAGTTGCAGCGCGTTGTTTCGCAAGCCGCATGGTCGCGCACGATGGACATCTTTGCATCCCAGATGAGGTGAGACAAAGTCAACAACACATAATTATGTGGAAGTTCTGAGTGCTTCCCAGAGTCCCTGGCTCACTGCCAAGATTCACCTCGCCGTCGTTTTGCACGCTCCTGCACCGCGATGTACCAAGGCACTGATTGACTGAATGACTAACTGACTGACGGTCTCACAGGCAAGCATAGGCATGCGTGAAGCAAACACGATTTATGGTTATATCTCCGTCTGCATGTTCGCGTTTGCATCCAGAACATCTTTGTCTTCCACACGGGCATCCGGTCGTCGTCCTGTCCCAGATTCTGGGTCCTGGCCGCAGAACACTCCGCAGAACGATGAGGTCGTACCAAATCGTGTGAGTTTCAGTCGTCGCAATTGTCGTCTCACGTTTGACACTGTGCCAGCTTCGCTCTGGCACACCCACCGCATTAGAGTGGACGCAGTAGGCAGCCTGTCTTCAGTCCCTTGCAAGGTTTGCCGGCATATGCCGGCATCCACATCCCAAAAAATCGCATGAGAAGAGCCGGTTCGACGTTCCCGCCAAATCAAAACTCCGGCAACCATTGCGCCTGAGGACCACTGTCCTACAATCTACTTCAGGCACCAGGCGGCTTACATCAGGATACAGCATGCATGGGCCACAAGGCCAACCTCCGTTGCATGTTTGTTCTCACTTTTATTGCCACCTGGGTGGGTGTTGGCGATAACAACACCCCCCCACCCAAACCGAGCCACGAATGCTGGGAAGGACTGCACATGGAGTTTCCTGTCATTCCGCCAGTTTCGGGTACCTGGCATCCGGTCAGGGTGCGGCGCTTGCCGATGCCCGAGTGACCGGGAGATGGGAAGTGCGCCCCTAAAAAAGATTGATGACGGAGCCCTACGCATGACATCTGAAAGCAGAAGAGCGCCCACGCACACAAACGCGAAGTTAGACCGACGTTTACATCGACGAAGGACTGCCTGACCTTACTCGACGGCATGGGTTGCAAATGCTGGGCATGTACGACCAATGATGACCAATCAGTGGCCGCATTCGGCATGTTGGATTGCTCGGGGACAATATGGACAATGTAAACCCGAAGAGATCATCCGACTCGAATCCCACACGCTATGACGCTATGCCTCGCTATGCTTTTGGATGCCCTTGACGCTTCGCACGTTGCGTCTGCAGCAAGAAACATGGCTATATATATATATATATATATATATATATATATATACATATATATATATATATATATAGCTGCAGATGCGTGATGATTGGGATTTTGCATTGATGCAGAGGTGTGGCCACTGCCCCTTTAACTTGCTGGCAACGTACTCTGTGAAGTCAGGAAATCCCTGACCGGCGAGGCAGGGTTACCTGCTAGGACGCATCACTTCAGAAGAATTCAGAAGGCGCTCGGCATCGCTCGGCGTGAGGATGTAACAATGCGGATTGCCGGCAGAAGTTTGGGTGTCGGTGAAGGGGATGGGACGACCCAGATCTACTCCGCTTAGCGGCTTAGCGACTTTTCAGCGAGGCCTCCCGCGACTGCAAACCGCCGGGGTGATCGCCGAAGTGCAAGAGAAACCGCATGTCAGCTCTCATGTAGGATAGTCCACCTCGACGAACATCCATGACCGATTCGAATCCGATCGAAAGCTGTGAAAGACCCAGTGGAATATGAATTCATTTCCGTTAAGGACCTTCACGTCGACGTATGTGGCCGATGTGTCTCTCATCATCGCCATGTAAATGGATGAGATGCCGGGCAAACGAGCGCACAAGGCCCTCCAGTCCGAGCTGTCGAAAGTATTTCTGGCAAAAGTCAAAAGGCTTGCAGTGGTAGCCCTAGCAGGGCAGCATCACCTGATGTCGCTCCGTAAACAATCATGTTGATGGAGTTGCAGCATTTGTTATCATGTCATGAGCGAGCTAGGTGTGAAAGGTCTGGAACGGGCAGATCAGTCCGATTGTCCAGAATTAGCATGGAAGAGTAGCTGACCCCATCCGCGTCGCGAGCCCCTGCTCGGCCGCGATCCCGACCGCTTTCATGCCAAGCGAATCCTCAAACATCTCACGCATCTCACGATGCGGCTGCCAGTGAGGCTCTGATTCGCCAGACAGAACGATGGCTGCATAGGAGTGAACATGGTTTGGCACCCTGGATCTAGTTCTCACCTCCCACGACGACCGAAACACTGAAGGGATCGCTTATGCAAAATGGCCATGGAGTGATGACCATCGTAGACATGTCTTGCATGTCTCTTTGCCGATCAGACTGACAAGTCCCAAGCAGATAGAAGCTAATTAACAGTAGAAAACTCGGCGACAAAAGACGTGCGCCTTTGCAAGGAGAGCACAGGCTGGATCAAAGAGTCGGCTCTCCAGACCGACATGCCGACCTTGGGACGTCCAGGTCAAGGGTTGAGGGCGCTGCGGCGTCGAGGGCACCTTTTGATCAGAGTGCATACTGAGACTTCTGCCGTAAGCTATCTCAAAAAACTGGTCCATTTCCGGCATGACCTTTGTTTGTCGTAGCTGGAACAGTGCAGTGCAACAAAGACTGACCAAGGGAGGGGGCCTTACCGCGCAGCTCCAACGCTTCCTACATTTGTGTCAGAACGGCCCACTTAGCCCATGAGAATTTCACAGATCAAGCGACCTTGTTTGCAGCGGTCAGCCATTCCAGGAACGTGCTCTGGCGCAAGTGCTGCAACGCCTTTCAGTGCCGAGTCGAAGTACCCCAAAAGTCTCTGCTAACTGAAAAGCGCCTGCAGCAAGCAAAACGTGAGCACTCCTTGTTGACTGCCGTTGAGGTAAGCTTCAATTGCAGACTGGCCCGGACCTCAAACTGGTCACTCGGACTGACTAAGACCTCTGGGCGCTGCCTTGGGCGCCCACCGCAAGCAGCGATGCAAAAGATTGCCAAGCCTTGGAATCTTGCGAACACATATGACATGAACACCATGTTGGGCAGTGACAACCAGCTTGCCCACCTTCGTCAAGAGGCTTCCTCTCGTCCGGCAACAGCCGCCCCAGCAGTGTCCAGAATGACCTGTGCAATGCGAACGGGGCCCAAAACCTTCCAGCTTTTGCGTGGCATGCTGCAATTCTGCCTTCTGACCACTCGCGACATGCGCCGAGGTAACGCATTCACCTTTGATAGCACAAGAGCGTTATAGCTCTAGAGTCTATGAGGAATGACTGCCAGCTAGGCTTCAGAATCTGACATGCTGATGCTGTGACCATGCGTTCTCATCATAAGGTTGGTCCTGCTGTCAGCGGCGAGCATTGTCCGTGCGATCGAGGTTGCAGGCCTGAAGTGTAGGTCCGTTTCGCAGCTCATGGAACGGATGCTGCATGCTGCGCTTGATGGGTGCCTGCCGGAGAACAACATGGGAAAATGTATATGCAGTGTTGCGCCATAACATGGGACATGCGACAGGATGCGGCCCATGTACCCGAACGGGAGGTCCCATGAGTGATGCATCAAGAATCACGGTCAACATCACACCAGCAGGCCTGCTCGAAGCTTTGCAGGAAGCAAGTTGCGACTCAAGTTCGAACGACAAGACCCAGGCAACGTTGCAAAGCACCGGTGAAGGTCTTGGTCCGTGATGACATAATACCTCTGCTCGGGGACTTGTGGGTGCCGCAAGCTTCGGTCTCTCATTCCGAACTTCGTCGCACGTCATGCTGCCTTCCCAGTCCAGAGGACACAGCGCCTGGGGGCTTTTGGCTGCTGATTGAAAGTAGAATTCACCCCATGCCTGCCTCTTCGACTGGGTATGCACCGGCAAACCCCTGGACCTCACAACTGATTTCCCACTCTGCTAACAGCACGCACTGCTGATGCCATTCTGACGATCTCTCTCAGCCGCGAGCCTGTACTGCACGCCCACAGTAAATCAGTGTCAAGCAGTCGCCCTTGCCCGTTGTGGCAAAACTGACCAATGCTATGCTCGTGTCTCTCGCCTTGGAAGCCTCGGCTGTAAGCCAGTCCATGCCTTGAAGAATGTTCTCCTTCAAATTCTGACATCTCCCTGCACACGTCTCCCTCTCTGTCCCATCCTTGGTCGGAACGGAATAGCTGCCATCGTCCTCAGCTCCCACTACCTCACCGCTCGGGTACCTACATCGCACAGCTGAGCATCCTGAGTTCAGCAATGCGCACCGGGGGGACTCGTCGACCATCACCCACATGTCGTGAACGCCGAAGCTCTCAAGTGCCTTTTTTTGTCGAATGCCCTGGTGAAGCGAGATGCGCTTAGACGAAAACACACCCGCCTTTTCCCAGCGAAGGGCATCGTTCACTGCCCCGTGGAGTTCCGCATCCGATCCTCCGAATCACATGGTTCTTTGAGGCACACTCGATGCCGCCCACTCTGCCTGCATAGTTGATGCCCACAACCAAAGCCTGGCTCGCCAGGCTCGCATCACATTACAAAGATGGTGGAGTTGTGTCACCAGTCACCATGTCAATACCAATGCATGCATGGCCGATGATGGCGAATGGACCCACCCGTTTCGTTGATCTGTCGAAAGAACCATTCGCGCAAAGACAATGCAATCAAAACGAGCTTCAAGGACACTTTCGGCAGACCCCCCCCAATGACTTATCATTCGCTCCGGCCAGGATGGGTATTGGGAGCGCAACCAGCAATATACATCACTGCAAACATATTACATCCTTCGATTTTGCCGCAGCAATGGAACACCACCCAAGGTGGAAATGGAAGCATCCTTTATCGGCTTTACTGACAGGATGCTGTCAGGTTGACTGCATTTTGCAGTAACCTGGCTTTGTCTTTATTTACGATCTAGAGATTTCACCAACAGCACAGGCCACACAAAGCAGCCACTGCTTGCTGACACGAATCGAAAGCCTTGCGATTTATATCGCAGCAGCTCAGAAAGCTTCGGCACTGGGCCATGATGGCCCTGTCTCTCTGCAGTGACATTCCACGAGGAAACAATTGATGGATCTGAGGAGCTGCCAATCCAAAATATCATCAGTCACTCACACGAGATAAACATAGGAACTAAATGAGTTCGAAACGGCAAATCAAGGCAGGATTTCCATCCTGCATTTCGCCACTACTGCTGAGAAGAGGCACACCTTGCCGGATTCGAATCCCAGAAGCGTGCCCATGCGAGCGAACCAGCTAACCATTTAGTGAGGCTAATTCGTCGGAGTAGCGGCGCCATCCAGGCTTTAGGTCTGCAAGTGGGAATGCGTATTGGCCTGGGTGTAGAGAGGTTGCAACTTGCGAGTTTATGCACAGGAAGAGTGCGAAAGGACGTGTAGGTCGCCAGCCAAGAAGATCATCGAAATCAACATCTTGATCCCAAGCCATCAGCATCATGACTGCAAGCGCAGCATCCGTGATGTCCTGACACTGCACAAGACAGCATCGGGTCAAGATCTGTTGCGTATCTCTTGGGAATCGCCAGCCAAGCTACGAACTCGAAGCGTTGGTTCCAGATAGGCTGGGCCTCTCAGCGGCACAGCGGAGCAGAGACGCGCGGATCCGAGCGGATCCGAGGACGGCCTTGCTACCGGTTCGTGCTCTTGCCGTGTACACCGAGGTCGTTTCGATCTTGCCTTCAGTTTCTCTAAGCACACCGGCTCTCAATGCTGAGGGCTGCTGAGGGCCGAGAGGCGGTCAGCAGCAGTTCCTGCAATTTCGACACCTCACTCAACAAAACATCAGCCTCCAAACTCTTTCGTCTCACACGAGGACCCTGCAGACATAGGAATCTGGAGGCCCGATGAGGTCAAAATCCCGAAAAGCCTCTCAGGACAAACTTGCATGTGCCGAGCATAAGCGAGCGAGAGAGCGGCAGAGATAGAGAGAGAGAGAGGTCAAGGAGAAGAATCCGATGTCAGGTTTTTGTACACAGTCCGTGGCCTCCCAACCATCTCCCCCCAGCACAGTAACGGCTAACCTTGATTGTCGGTTGTTGAGACGTCTGAGGATGCCTAAGGGCGTAGCATGGCACAAGAGTAAAAGCGGCAGTAAATGCATATTCAGGAGCCTGTGTGCTTCTGGCTTCTCGTGCGGTCCGAGCAGGTGCGACGGCTTTGGGATATACCCGCAGCCTCCATTCCCTGCAGAAAAGGGTCACTAAGAAACATTGCATCTCATACTCTCATCACTGCACTCTCTCAAAATCCCTGTGACTCATTCTGCTGCGCCTCGAAACTTGCCCGCGTTGAGCCAGGCAGCATGTGGATGGAAGAAAATGCCTCGCAATCGGAATCATGCTGCAACATGTAGCCGTTGCCTGCACGAATGTGTGTTCATCCATGCTCATCTCGAAGCAAGTCAATATCAAACAAGCCCACGCCGCAACAATGGAGGCATGCTACTCTTCTGGCCATTCAGCGCCACAAGCTGACACCCAGCTTCCCATGCATCCTCAAATCTACGTGACAGCAAATCTGACAGCAGGGAAGGCGTGCCCCACCAGAACAAGCGACACAGGAGTTCGTCCTGGGGGTCGAAGTTTGACGAGTCAACACGATAACCGGCCGGATATATCCGGGCGATGTGCCGGGATGTATATCGTCGCATAGCCTGAGGCAAGTCATCACACCATCGACGGTGATGGCAGCTGCTATTGAATTTGCTAACCGTCCTTGCACCTATGACACCCCAGTCAACCATGCAATGCAGCGGCTTCGATGCCAAACTTCCTCAGACATTGCCGTGCTCAAAGGGTTGCTACGCGAACCAATTCGTCGCCCAATTCATTCAGGCTTCGAAAGGATCTGCGAAAGCTTTATTTCGGAGAAAGAAGAACTCGTGTACGCCGAATCCTCTGCACTGAACTTGAAGCCGTGGAACTTCACCTGAGGCTCAACTGCTACTTGGGAAGTACATCGCGGAAGGCTGAGGGCACGGGGCTCTTCACTCACGTGTACGCGGAAGAATCTAACGAGAAATCTGCAACCATGTTAGTTTCGTGGGCTGGTTGCGATCACTGCCTCACAGTCGTGCAGTGAGGTGCGGATCCGTCCGTTGTCACTCAGGCGCGGTGAGCGGCTACGAGCAGCCGCATGAGGCTACATATGCCACATCCCAGTTTTTGAGCTTGCTGGTCCGCATCGAGCGCTCCACGACCAGTATCTCAACTGTCCGGCTTTCGGCTATCACCAATGTGCACACCCGACGTAGTGATTTGAAGATGGCTATGCTGCGGAAACTGGGCGGACTCTCAGCACCTTGTGATCCCAGCTGTCATCGAAATGACAGGACATATAATGTCATATGCGATTCTCATCAAGCTTTCTACGTACCTCCGGGCTTCTGTGCCACTACTTCCAAATACTTCTTCAAACGCTGCCGTGCTAGCCCGAACTTCTGTCCCTCCAATCTCTGTTGCGGTGGAGTCTTGCCATAACCTCTCCTTTCTGCCCTACTTTCTGTGGGCACGTCACCCTTCCACGAACCTGCAACCGCTCGGAAAACGAGAGATGCCGATCTTCGAGCCGAGAGACGTTCCCAATCGAGATGAGCCTCGATGAGAGGATGGCTTCAGCTTTCACGGCTTGCACTGCAGGCAGTGCAGGCGATGCAAGCAAGGAGCTCGTGAAGCTCAGCTACCCTTACGGGCTGCCGCCGTGGTTCCAGGGACTCAGTACCGCTGACTTGACAACTATGGCCACATCACAGATTGGCCCCCAGTTCGCTTGTGTGGAATCCCCCTCCCTCGAGAAGCTGCCGATGTGGAGATGGACATTTGTCCCCAAATCGAATGTGGATCGATAGCCCATAGCAGCAATGATGCTTTACCTGAAAGCCAAGCATCGTTGGAATCCTCGAGTCGCCACGACCTTGCGGGTAAGAAATGCTCGAGTGTATGTGCACAGTGCTAAGAATCCATCAAACACGAGCAGTATGAGCAGTTCAAAGCATTGTGGACGCGGGCCACGCTGTCTGGTCAGGGGGCTTATCTCGGAGTAGGAAGCGGTCGTGAAGTACCCCTGGAGATGGCCAGTTCTCTGTGCCAGAAGGTACCTCCCATGCAAGCAGCAAGCGAGGACCAGGAGCCCCGAGAGCAAACCGATGGCAGGGGCACGTAGAGCGCATCTCCAAGAACGCGCTGAAGAAGACCAGCACATTCCCTGACAAACGTGTGAGCGACTCAAGCTGCTGAAGCTTGTGAGCGGACTTCTGTCAAAGCAGCGGAGTCTACCCTTCTCAAGCCATATTGAAGGAATGGAGCGGAACTCAGAACTTTCGTTCGTTACCCTGCTGCACGGCATTCCGCACATGCTTCGGCGGTGTTTGCGGGAGCATACACAACGGAAGTTGCAGTTGCTTGCTCACATTTGCTCCACTTCCCAAGATTTTCACCAGTACAGCTGGTGTTAAAGCGTAAAGTCGTTGGATAAATGCTGTTAGGTGGAAAACCGATCTCGTCCGGGCAGCCCTCATCCGTTATGATATGGCAATCCTAAAATAAAAGCGGGTAATTCATGACTCTGCGGAACGGAAGTGGCCTTTGACCCTCTGGGGACAAGTAGTTCTCCAAGGTGATGATGACGGGGCAGTGGGATGTCTCGAAAGCTGCCTCCCGAATCGCCTGCCGGAAAGCTGAAACCGTGAATTGTGCGAATGCTAAGAGAGAGAATGCCAAACCTCTAAGCAGGCTTCGAATAAAACGGCAGTTGTGGCAGTGCCGCCGTGGAGAACGCAGGGGCCTCGGCTACGGCAAAACTTTGAGATTGGCTCAACCCCAGGCCATGCAACCGAGCCTTGCATGCCGTACTTGGCTCCATCATATACCTCAGCTGCTCAAAGCTGCTCAAACCACAACCGAAAGCATGAAAAGCATGCAGTTCATGTCTCCAACAGCGCGTCCGCCCCTACATAGCATTGCCTCACTGACTTCAGTGAGGCACATCAAGCTCCACGACGCGACAGCCATTCCGGAGCAGACTGGAGATTGCATGCGCGGAAGATGTGCTCGTGAGCTGATTGCCCTGGACAGCTGCAGACCGTACAGTCGCACTGCATGATAGAAACCCTGCAGAGCAAAAATGAATTCGACGGCCTGCAAGTACGAGTTGTGGCTGGAATTGACCCAGTACCTGGGCGTAAGCTGACACATGGAAGAGAGTTTCTCGCCTTCCCTAAAGTCCTAAAGCCAATCAAGTCGGGTAGTGAAGCAGTGATAGCCACAGTACAGGGGCAGGTGCACACAGGGGCTTGTTTGTCCCGGCAGCATGCCTTTTTGTCCTGCTGGTTTTTGTGCACTTTTATTGCCAGTATGTGGGGCAGAAACGCAGTTGAGCTCCAACCCCCTTCGCCTTGAATCCACTTTGCATCATCAAAGCGGGGGAGGTTCATGCAGCCTTCGTTTGATTCAGGCATCCCAGTTCTGAGCCACTGGCACAGTTCGTTCATCTGCACTCACGACTTGAAGAAAAACTACCAGGCACCAAGCTCTCGTCGGGCGGTGCCAAACGGGAATGCTAATGCAGTGAAAGCAGCCAAGCTGAACAAGCGAAGCCTTCTCATGCCTTCTCATACCAGGTCGCTCAGACAACGGGCGATCTAGCTCGACGATCTCCTCCGAAACATGCGGAAGATTGGAGTCCTCAAGATGCCCAGGTCATGTCACGTCCACGTGCGCCCGAACATGGAAAGCCGCCTACCGGCACGTGACTTGAAGTTACACAGTCGAACCGACAAGTGCCTATCTGGAATGTTGCTCTTCAAATCTCTTCAGGATCTTCTTCCAGTGCCCGTTGCGTTTGTGTGCATGTCTCAAGTCCTCCCTCGTCTTTGCATGTGGAACCTTACTTCGCTTTCGGGATCTACTCCTGCCATCTGCATGAAGGGCACGAGTGATTATCCTTGCCAGCCTAGCCCTCAGTGCCACGGCAAAGGCCAGCCGCTTGACCGTTGGTTGTCACACGGAGGATGCGGCTGAGACGGAAATCGCTGATGCAATTGCTCTCGGTACTACGAGCGATCCGTGGAAACATGCGCAGAAACGGTTTGTCCCATGCCGCACAAACATCAATGAGCATCATACACTTCGTGCAGTAGCCCTGCAAGTCCTCCAGCACATCTTTCAGAAGGTCGTGCCGCTGCCGAAGCAGTGTCGCACCCGTTCCTGCATCCACCGATGCAGCTATTGTATCTCAACAACAGAAAACCAACAAGTCAAATCCGTTCAAACTGCAGGCAACACCGCCGCATAGGACGAGGCTCCGCACGTCTTCACTGGGCGCTGGGGCATAAGCTCATTCTGCACATGTCGGTACCAAGCCGCTGCATCCACGGACCTCAGTGACGGACCGATCCATGCAAATCCTTTGTTTGCACGACGGACGTGTGAGGCATCTGCCCATCTGCAGCCAAGTAGTCTCCGAAAATGGCCTATCGGCGGAACGGAACGAGGCACAGCGCTTCCACTACCAACCATGACGCTGTCGCGTGGTGCCGCTGGAACGGTCATCCGAATGGTTTTGCGTCGCAAAAGGGCGCAATCAGTTTTTCGGAGGTTGCTTCAGTTTGCTGGCTCTGAGCATAGCTCGAACTGCTAAGCTGCCTGCACATGTCTGAAGGTTGTCGGAACCTTTTGCTGTCACATGGTTTTCAACTGCTTTCAGCTGCTCTCCAGTGCCATCGCAACATGGAATGTGGAGACCAGCTCCTTCGTTCAGTACTGATCAAGAAGCAACTCATATCCACCCATGATTGGGGGTGGGATCGCAAACGCACACACGCACAAAGCGAGAGGTGAGACTGGAACGATGCATTTCTGTTTCTCATGCTTGCTGGCAAAGGGTGTGGGGTCCCGTACGTGTCTTTTTTTGCTTGGGGGCTGAGCCACGGGCAAGTCTCTGAACCGCTTGCTCTTGCGCATGATTCTCAGCGAAAGGGCTCTGCTGTATGACAGCCGGTACCTCCATGGAGGGACTGTGCCCATAGTGCGGCGCCCGAAAGCGTGTTGCGGCCAAGGATCGGCCACGTAGCACCGCATAGTTTAACAGTGACAACACACTCAAGGTCAGGGCACACGTCCAGTACTTGAGAGAAAAGGTGACAGCTGGGAGCAAACGTTGCCTGAAGTATCGGCCCCCCACCCGCATGTTGGGTCGGGCACGCCCCGATAGTTGTTAGCGAGTTTGCGGCAAGGGCCCCAGCAGCGAATTCGGGACCCTGCACGGGCACTCCCAGTCCCCCCGCGTAAAGATTCTCAGTGGTGGGGCTCTGATACAAAAAAAACTGGTGCCCCTGACCAAACTGGGCGTGTGCTCTCAACGGTTCGTCTCCGTCGAGCATGTACTCGGATTTAAACGGATATTTTTGCCACCCGCCCAGCTGAACAAAGTAGCACCGCAGGGAACTCGTCCGAAGGCAAGGGGTAGAGAAAAACCTGCCCAAATTAATGGCCTTGTAGGTCTTATGCTTGCTGAAGGCACTCCAATCTGTGGCGGCGAAGCAAGTCTGGTGCCCCCCCAAGTAGAACATCAAGGTGGCATGTAATGCACTGTATCAGGAAAGACATCAGAACCGTTGACCAGCCTCTGTCAGGTTCACGGCTCTGGGGTGTCGCATGGTGACTTCAACATGTGCAAAAGCAGCTCCGTGACGCTTCCGTTTGTGCTCATGTGCGCTTGCTCATGTCCAACGATAGGCCCTTGTTGATCACCTGAAATTAAACCCTCCACATGAAGAACCCCTTTCAGAACTCGGTGTCATGCTTTTTGGTGCGTATGCACGTATGCTTACTCGCCCAACAACTTGGCCCTGTCTCCCCGAATCGTAAACCTAAAACTCACGAAGCCCTCATTCCGAAAGTCTGAGCCTCAAACCCGAAAATACCCCCTCTCCCCAGCGTATGGGGCCTGAACTGATCCCAATGTAACCCCAAACCCTTAAGCCCAAATGCTACCGAACCACGAAACAAAAATTGAATCCTCTTGAAACCTTAAACTCTAGCAACCACCAAAACCCTACTGGCCCCTAAACCAAACCTTCCAAACCATACACCCTGCAAGTTCCAAACACTCACGAAACAATTCCCTAAATTGTAGAGCGTGACCCCCTGAACTCCAAGACCCCTTAACGGCTCTACACCCTGAACAAGCCAGAAGCCCGATACACATGAACTCCAAACCCCTACACCGAGCCTAAGTTTGGCTTCCCTCTCGACCCCTAAACCCAATGAAGCCACGAACCCCTACATGCCCTAAACCGGACATGGTGCAGAATATTCTTTACTACCTCCTTGAAGGGCGGGGCGGGGCCGCCCGATGTTTAAACAGCCAGAAAGCCCAAACCCTTGACAGGCCTCAAAGTACCCCAAATTTTAGGGCCCGTGACCATCTTCAGATGCCTTGCGGAGGCCAGAAAGACCCTAAAACACTATCCTTAGCCGATGTTCGGGGTTTGGGGACAAGCAAAAGCGTTGGATGCCTCGGGAAAGCCAGAACAACCTTAGGGCCCTAGGACCATGTCATGGCATGGACGATTTTAGGGGTTTGGCCCGCAAAAAGCATTGGATGCTTTGGGAAAGCCAGCAAAACTCTAGGACAGTTTTCCTGGGAAGGTCGTGGGTGTGAAAAACTGTGTTTGGATGCCCTGGGAAGAACACCCTAACACCATTACCAAAACGAGTTTGGTGGCTGGGGCCTGGGGTCGATCAAGTTCTGGTTTCAGCGGTGTCCCAATTCTGGAAACTCCCTCATCCTTTCACCCACTCATCGACTTTGGTTCTGATGCCGATCCTTTCTCAGTTCAACCAGTCGCAGTTTCGCTGGCAAGCCGTTCTTCTGAGACACGCATGGCATGCAAAGGACCATTGACCATACTGACGACATCCGGTGCAGAGACAGACTGCCCTGTGCTACACGCCTACGTCCTTCCTTATTACGATGTCGCTGTTTCCTTCGGCCGGCGCCGCTCTTTGCACATCTGGAACTTAGATTTTATACACATACAGTACCGTGCTGACCTGTGGTGTGTAGTGCCTGCAGGAAGCAGGGCTTTCAAAAAACACTCTCTTGGGAGTTTAATTCACGAGGACGTACGGATACTCAACATCGCACACCGCACACAAGATATGTACAGTATCATGTATTTCTGACGGCTTCAGTGCCTGACTGCCTGGCTGGTTTGCCTGCTTGCGTGCTCGCTTGCTTGCGTTCTTGCTCGAAAACCGAAAAAAGGATTAGAAGCACAAAAGCATCACATTAAAGACATACAAAAATGATACTCACCACCCGAAAAACGAACCCTCCCGGAAAGAACATGGCTAGGGCAGCTGGGCTTGCAGTCGATGCAGGGCCTCGCGCAACACTTTGTCCCGGTCGCAATCCAGGAGGGCACTGCTCACGCGAAGACAACTGCCGCGACATCGAATGACAGGCCAGGCACAAACACTCGCTGCCAGGCTGACGAGATTCGACGGCCTGCTCCCAAAGGTAAGCCTGGAGAAAGCCTTTGACAGGGCCACCGTCAGCCGCTTTCCCACCTGGCTTCTGGTGGGTTGCCGAAAAATAAAAGGCCGGAGGAACGAACTTTGCTTTATTGCGCGTGACCCTCTGGCCTGCTTCTCCTCAACTGCAGCTAGGAGGTCCAGCTCGCTAATTGCGCCAGATCGTCTGCACAGCTGCTCAACACACTGCAGCTGAACGCTTATACATCGTGTTTTTCGCATCGGAACCTGAGGACGTGAGGCAAGCCGTCGTCGACCTCAATCTCTTCGGTGCTGTCTTCTTTTGCAAGTTCATGGAAACCTTGGCCCAAAACATTGGATCTTTCTTGGACAGGTATGTCAGCTGTGTGAAGACTGGGTCTGGATTCGTCCAACACGTCCATACCATCTCCGGCTGCGATTATAACACCCGCACAGGGACAGAAGCCAGTGGACAAGTCGTATGTCGGCGATGTGGAGACTGGACTGGGCACGACTGTACAGTACTACTCTTCGGTGAGCTGCCCGTCTGGCCGTTGCAGAATGTGACACACGCCAAGGCTTCAGGATCTTCTCGTTCTCCATTTTGTATATGTAAGTAACCATAAGCCATCATATGTACGCACTCATATCAGAATATATCACCGAGCATACCACCACAAGTCGCAACAGTTGTTAGAAGAATCGGAATAAAGCGCGCCTGCTGGACACAAAACGAGTGCCCCGCAGCACGTGACTATAGCAATAGACCATAGAGGTTCTATCATAGTTCTATCTGCGCTTACAAAGCTTTTCATGTGCAAATCAAGCCACCCACCGCACCGGCGGCGGTAGCTTGTCGGCTGAGGCTCCAATCTTTCCCGCTCTTTGAGCTGCTGCGCCAGCTCAAACTAGAGCCCGTTTCGGGCTGAGGCACACCTCAGCTTGGACATGTACTGGTATGAGAAAAGGAACTAGGCTTCCAGTGAAAAATTGTGCTCCTGGATGGTATGCATGTGCCGCTCCGAGGCACCGTGGGCAGGCACAGCCGATACCGGCAAGTACTCCTCACAACCGAAAGAGCTCTACACTACACGAATGGCGAGTGTTGTAAGCGAAACCATGAGGCGTGGACACCAGCCTCAAAGAAGGCACCAAGAAAACATGCCAAAAACAAGCCAGACATGGCTACGCGATAACTGGTCAGAACCTGAAATGGCAACCATACCAACGGAGAAGCCTAAGACCAGAACACCAAGGCCTAGGCCCTGGACCGAGGCATGCAGATACAAATAAAAGACAACCTATACACAGATATACACACATGTGTATATATATATACATATACATATATATATATATATATATGCACATCTTTCGAATCTTGCTTGTCCGGATGGAGCTTGACGTGCTTAAGAAATAGTGGGATTTTGGGATTAGGTTTTCAAGCCCAGGGTGCAAAGTAATACGGCTCGGGAAGCGAATTTTGGTTGTGGTGCCTGCCAGTCGGTACGACGTGAATTCCTGGTTTCCCATTGCATCATGATGCCGGTTTGTATTGGAGTTTGTTGCTGTGCTGGCCGGACATCTCTAGCCCAGTGTGCAAGCTCTAGAGATGCAGTTGGCATTCCTCACACAGCAGTCTGTTGCAGGAGGAGTCTTGCTACACGTACCAGATTGACGCCGCAGTGAAGTGCCCGACAGCATGTGCGTCGTGTTGACACAACCTGCTACAGCCAGAACCAGCATCAGACCGTCCTCGGGGTCCAGCCCCGAACGAGGCAAAAGCTCAATCACGGGCTCCCCGCCATTTGGCCAACAAGGAGTCCATTCGCCGTCTGGTGGCAGGGGATGGCAGGGGCATGGCAAAACAAAGCATCTGAGGCGGCCTTTGCTGCACTCTTCAGTGCAAGACAAAGAGCAGCGGAACAACCTCGGACAGCCAGCGGACAGCTCAAGTCAACAGGACAAGCCAGGGCTGCAGTCAAGGGGCATCCCGTGTGCCGCGCAGGCAGTTAGGCTCCATCACTGCGATTATGTGGGCACTACAGCCTGCTCACTGCTCAAGATCATAGGCACAATTCTGGCCCTGGGAAGTGGGAAGTTTGGCGTGAACTTGAAGATACCTTAACTATCCTTAACTGCTACGCTTCACCGCTAGGCCGCTAAGCTTCAGTAATGTCGCCGGCAGTTAGAGCTTTGCGCGGCAACTGTCATGACGTGAAACGCAAATGCTATCGACGCGTCTTGAAAGCTTCACCCACAAAGGTTCACAAGTTCGCCGACATCCTGCAGTATGCCTGCAGCAGCACATGCAATGCCTTGCGCTTCGCCATGTGAGCAGAAGACCATCATGACCAGCAGTTGGGATGCACAGGCACCAACTTCGCTGTGGCCCAACTTCACTCAGTGTAGTATGCGGATTGCTCGGCTCAAGTGCGCTGAGGCTGTCCAGCTAAGGGTTGACGACTTGTCGACGCTTCGGTTCGTCAGCTTGAGGGCACTGCGACACTCACAACGCAACGGCAGTGCACCTTAGGAGCATTGCTACATTCACCGTGCTCCCCCTCTTTTTCGTGGACTGGTCTGCGCCTGTACGTTGCCTGCATCCCGGCTACAAGTATAGGGTGATCGTGGGTGGTTCTGGACATGAATACAAGGGCGGGTAAGCGTTCCGTGAAACGTTCTTCTCGAAACTGGTGCCTGATCACCATGTCCCCGTGCAATCACCATCCTTAATGATGAAGGGCGAGCGGATTTCGAGCGCCAAACAAAAAACTCTTGGGCTGTCCTCCAGGCGGTTCTCTGTCCAGGCCGTGTGCCCTTGGCACAAGGGCAGAGACGATTTACTCTCGCATCGATCCATCCTGAGCTTGTGGCCCCAGAAGTGAGTAAGAGGTGTTGGAGGACCGATTTCGACCTGCAGGTCTGGTGCACTCAGACGTCCATCAGCAAAAACGCACGTTACTTTTCAACCATTTTCAATTACTTTCGCGCCACAAGGGGTGGAGAAAAAATCTCACACCTTCCCCACTTGGCGGGAAAGAAAGTACCGCGCTGGCCGCGCAAGCGCTTGACAGATTTCAACAGATGTCAAAAGCACGCATTGCCAACTGCACCGCCTTTTCGACTGCACACACCCGCCGACAACAAGAGGAAGCATGAGCAAGCCATGCTGCAACGAATATCAACGAATAGTAGCGGCTGGGTGTCGGGTTTTTGGCCTCTGAGGTGCAAATCACAAAGCACTTCTGGGCCCCTGAGGCCCCCGCCCCGGCGCCAGCACACACGCCGATCTGAATTTTGCAGTATGCCTTGCAATCACCTCATTCGCGAACCGATGTCTCTTGCAGTGCGCGTTGCCCGTGAAGTTGACCGAGCTATGTGCGGTAGAAGCATACTTCAAGGCATTTGGTCGCCAAAGCCTTGGCTTCGTCCAAGCCTTGGGGTACACCAGGAATCCACAGTCAAAGGGAGGCGCAAAGATCTCTCAGGCGTCCGACTCATGTCAGGCTTCCAGTTGTTGCGGAGCAGGGGTCTGCAAGTCACGAGCTGTCTTCGACAACAAGCAAGTTGTTGCACAGGGGCGTCGACATTCCCAAATGCATGCCAAATCCTGTTGCGACGAAGTCCTCTTCGAAGGCAGTTCCTGAGGCGAGCCCAGTCACCGAGCATTCAAGCAGCTCCGCTTCGTGCTCACAAGAGAATGAAGACCTACAACGAGTATCCTTGATGATCCACGTACATCAAGTGCGGAGCCTGATCCTGGGGGCGGCGGGGGAACTCCGGGCATCCAAACGACAGAATGCATTTGCTTCTGGCCTGTTTTTTCCCCACCACTATGAATTGGTTGTACAAGGGATTGAACCTTGACAGGCGCACCACGGTAGAACAGCACAGTACCGCAGCGCAAGTCGATAAGATGCCGCCACGAGACTTGCTTCGTCGATTGTACATAACTCGGCCAATATAAGAAGAGTACTCTTTCGGGCCTAGCGGACAGCAAGGCTTCTGCACCGAGGCAAAGCTACTGGAGGGACAAAGGCCAGCGCCCATAGAACAGCCATCCTCATGTAGCCAGTCCTCGCAACCCAGGGCCGAATCTTCTGGATCGTACGTGGTAGTGTAGGGCGGTAAGCTAATAACGCGTTTGCATCGCAAGCTTCCTCATCAGCCATCTCATCCAAAAGGTCACCCAAGTACTGGAAGTCGCTGATCTCTCCACCGGCACCTTGAGTCGTGTGACGGTCTGGTAGGAACCTTCTGAATATGATGAACAGGTTTTCAGCGACTTCCATTTCCGTTTACAATCTTCCCAGACTGGGGACAGGCCGCAATGCTACGAGATGACACCGAGAAGACCAACGTACCAAGCATGAAGATGCACCCTCCATGATAGAAAGATTCAGCAATCGAAATTCTGGCCTGAGGTCAGGAGCAGTGAGGCTATGACCCAGCAATGTGTGATCACCGATCTTCTTCAATCGGCACCTCAGCTGTGGGCAATCGGAGAATCGCTGGCTCGGATCAGTGTGGAGGCCCGAGCACATCTTTGTAGCGAGCCTCGTTGCCGTAAGACCTTACAGCTGTAGTCGCTTCCGACAAACTCACTTCCAATAGACGCTCTTTGAGAGCTGAGCGCTAGAGTGTCCGCAGCCAGAATGACCCCATCTTTGTACTTCATACCGATGACGGTCGCACCAGTCACCACAGGGGACATCCTCAGACTCGCTTTGACAGGAACGCCGGGACTTGGGACTTGGGAGGTCCTGCCAGTTTCCAACTCTTGTCCAAACCTGTTATATGGGACACGTGCTGCCCTACAGCTTATCTCGTGTCACGAGATTGTGTTCAGATCGCGGTGTGATTGGTGACCCTGTGCCAAGCACTCTTTGTTTAGGTCATGTCCACCAGAAAGAAAGCGGCGTGGAGGGAAAGAGTCTAGAACATTCTGAAAAACGCAAGCGACAAAGCGACTGCGTAGTGGCGCTGATTGCCCTTTCAGGGTCGGGCGTGTGCTGTTTGGCATCCATGGAGTATTGGCCCGGCGCCATTGCCTCGTAAGCAATGAGGGCAGGCACGAAACCGTGAATAACGCGACAAGATGGCTTTGCTTGAAGTTCGAAAATATGCTGGGCTGCTGGGCTCCCGACCGCGATCGTTCTGGTCACGGCGGCGTTGATGCAATGAGCAGCTGAAAACACATGGCGGCATTGCTTCCCTACCTTGCCCTACGTGACGTGCAGTAATCGAAAAAGTGGTATCAGTTGACTCACAGCTCACAGGCTGCTAGCAAAACACATTTTTCACCTCACCGCACCTGCACCTTCCTGCACTGGTTGCAGTGATTTCTTTCGCGAGCAAGGGACTTGGCACTCAGGCTCGGGTGCCAAACCTTGGTTGCGTCGAACGAGCACATCACGTAAAGGCAGCCAGCAAAGCCTTGCGGCCTTTCCGTTCCGTCCCTTTGCGTCCGCCCCTTCCTCCCGTTCTTTGTGTTGTTGCCTCCCACCTTGTTACGACCAACCTGCGACACAGAGTACTTTGTGTAGTTTTGTTTAAAGGCTGAACTGCTGCCTTTCCATGCCCAATCAATATGGAGCGGCTGGGGAAAGCTTCAGCACCATGTCGGTCCAGAAACTAATTCCGGACATGTCCTTCGAGCACAGCCACGTCAAAAAATGCATCAGGATGTTCTTGCATTGCTGATGCAGTACTCCCTGCTCAACACAAGCAAAGTCTGTGCGCAGATTGACTCACTCCATGCCTACGGGATTCGTCTGTGGCTCCACTCCTGTCGGGTCTAAAACCTGTCCCTAGCACGTCTGCACTTTGATTCACTGGTGGCGGCATGTTGTCCACGATACCAGTCTTTGCCCGCCGAGGTCGGCGGCCGGGGCGTTTTGGTCAGGTTCCATGGGAGCATGTAATGATGGTACCGCGCGGCTTTTTACAGCCTCTTTCATCGGGCTTGTGGTTTCGAGTTTTTGGATCCATTTTGAGGGGTCCGGCAAGAGGCCCCACCATTTCACAGCTCTGTCGGTGTCTGGGCTCAGATGCCAACGTGCGGCTCTGAATGCAATTCTTGGCTCACCCCCCCCGCGCCGCCCTAAGCATAAGCATTTGGCAGGAGTTGGCCTATGATGCCCTACTGCACCTTGCGGCCTCATGAGCTTATATGGGATATTTCCGGGATATCCCTATCCTCTTTTTTGATTACGTGCTTTTGGGGGACCCTAACATTCCCTCCTCCTGTCTCTCACGAGTTCAAACCAATTCAATAAATTCAATGCAGCAGATCCGGCACGCAGGGTTCCAAGCAAAGGCGCTCTCAATGCAAAGCTCATGCAGTCGGACACGCCCAAAGGCTAAGGTTCGGATGGCTTCCCACTGCAATGCTCCTGTTCTTGGCTTGGAGTGCCCCGCCTCTGTGACTTTCCTTGGGCGTCTAGGGATGACTAGGATTTCCGCGTGCCCACGGCTTGGCAGGTCGGTTCGCTTTGTTTCTTTCTGTCGTCAGGCCTGAGAGTCCGATCAGTTCCTGTAAATGGGCGTTGGGGTCTGCAGGCGGATGTATCATTCCCACCGCCACAGCCATTCCACTAGTTAGCAGCTCCGTTAGCTGAAGGACCGATGAAAATATCGGCACCGTCCGCATCTTCAGGGTTGTTGACTTCTCGGTCTGCTTGTTCTTCTTCTCCCAGTTAAAAGAGCGAGTAAAGCCCCCGGGGCACTAGGCTTGTTCTGTCTCTTTCTCCATCTTTGCTTTGCTTTGTTCCGGGGTGCTGTCAGCTTCCCTGACTTGTAACCTAAGTTACAAATGCTATAACCATTGTTATAAGCCCTGTAACCTAGGTTACAAGTTCATTAACTTTGGAAAAGTGTCAGCGTACATAGCCGGGTTACAAGATAACTTATAAACAAAACACGAACAAAGTTATCATATCTATTTCATACTTATCTATACTTATGAATGTATTGTTTTTTGCTAGATCATTTTCGCCCAGTGCTTCTTCAGAATTGCTATACATAAGACACACGCATGCAAGAAGTTTTTCGATGCTGCACGCAGCTTTTTCGGGTCGACTCGGTCTGACATCTCTTTGCAGAGCATAAGATTTTTTGTGGTCGGTTCATTCACTTGTTTCCTTTAATGTGCTGGGTGCGTGTGCCTAAAGTGTTTGTTGGAAGTAGCAGACGTATACAATTTCTTGGTCATGCTGCTGGACGAGGATTATGGTTCCAGAATGTGCGGAATGGCACGCAGAAGGCATGTCCGCGAGATGTCCGCCCGCTGTCCGCGGTGTGTCCGCGGGCGTTCGTAATATATATGACTCGCGTATGTCCGCTCCGCGAATGTCCGCGTACTCTGGAGGTAAGTATAACCCCCATATATGTGTTTTAGCAGCAGCTGACATATGTCTCTGTGTCCGCGGCTGTCCGCGGGGATGTAGCTTGCAACGTGTGGTTTTCAATGGTTCGTTGCTGCGGCCCGGTGTCCTTGTGCGTCGACAGCGGCGGACATCTCGGCGGACATGCCTTCTGCATGCCATTCCGCACATTCTGGAGCCCTCGCGCTGGGAAGGGGATGCAGTCGTCACGCTGCGGTGAAGAAAAAGTCTTGCTGACGTCGGCCGTGCTTCCACAGTTTTCCTGCAATGCATTTTCTGCCCCCACGTCCTTGACTACATATACTTCTTGTTCTTCTGATCTTACATGCCGAGGTGCATTATCAACTTGCGTAGGAAATCTGCACAGCTGTTTCTGCGAACTTGTTGGATTCATGTTTGGGTTGCCGAAGACAAGACAAAAAATTATCCGACTTACAAGTTAATTGTAAGTGCGGTTACAAGAAGACATCATAAGTTCATAGTAACCTCACTTATAGGAGTTATAACAGAGGGAAGTTGATAGTGTGGGCCGCAAGCAGTCCTTGCGACCCGCGCGTTTGCGCTACCCCATCCAACTTTTTGTCCGGATGGTCTTGGCTTTACACAAAGAGTTGTTGAGCGGGTGCCCGTGCGTTCTTCAACAAAGCCGTCAACCCACAGTAGACAACATCGGGTGCCCGCTCCACTCACATTGTGCCCGTTGCTTTCATTGTACAGGGTTTAGCCGGTCGTCGGGTTCGAAAAGGCGTGCCTCGGAATACAAAAACATGCCCTAATATGCGGCCCCGCTAGCCTTGTGCTAGCCGCTGTGGCACACCACTTTGTTGTATGAGGAAAGAAGTAGTCTGGGGGTCCCTCGGCACTAATTACAAAGTTCCCAATTGCTGCTGGGCTCTCTTTTTGCCTGACTGAAAAGGTGCTCGGATAGTGTAAAAGAACGGCCTCCGGCCGTGCAGAGTTTACTGCAGAAGTATCGGAGAAAGGGCGGGTGCCCCGTGCTATGTAGTGTGTATGCACGTTGACAACATTCTCCGAGCCATTAAGTACCGCGGCGCTTTCGCTCAGTTGTGCTCGCAGTGCTGGTGGTCCCCTTTCCCTCACGACCTGTTAAGTGCATCTGAGTTGCCAGCCGGAGCACATGTCGTGCGAGTGCACCGTGTTGTGGTGAGTCTCGAGGTTCCGCAACTCTGGTGCTTCCCGGCACCGGTGTCCCCCCTGTCTGGTTCCCATCCTTGGTGCTCCGGGTCCTTCCCATCCACTCGAACTCCGGGTTGACTCGGCTGTGCAGCGGAGCTGGTGCCCGGTTGCCATGCTGGGTGTACTCTGCGGCGGCGAAGACTCCCGAAGCTCATGCCGCTCCAGCCTGGACGGGATTGGTTCCCCCTGTGTCTGCTCGGGCGGTTCCCAGTTGAGGATGTCGTCGAGTGCCTTGTCCGTCTCAGGGTTGCTGGGTCCTTTGTCGCATGCCCGTCACACGTCTGCATTGGCTGTGTTGTGCGAGTTGGTCCCGAAGATGATGCCGATGATCGCGGCCTTGTCCTTGGGCTTGTGGACGACGACGAAAACGAGGAGGAGCTGGGTGCCCTCTTTCTCTTCCTCGTTGTAGTGGTCGTCCGGGGTGTGGTGGTGCGCCGGCGCGGTGCCGGTCTGGACTTGCTTTTGGGCATCCCCTGAGTTGCCTTTGAGCGGGCGCCCGAAAAAGTGCGAGCCCGTCGTGTTATGGGGCGAGGTGGTTTTGGTAGTAGAGCTTGGTCTCGACGTAGTGCTGGTGGTCCTCGTTGCCGGAAAGCTTGCTGTCCTGGCTGGCTTGGCCTTGGTCAGCCCTGGTGTCCTCTGCGGCAGATTGTTGTTGCTCCTCCTTTAAGGCTGGTGCCCTGCACGCAGTTGTCCGCTTCACGCTCGTGGCTCCAGTGTTTGCCTCCTTTCTCCCGTCCAGCTCCCACCAAGCATCGAGGGCAGGTCCTGACTCCATGCACAAGTAGGGCGTCCTGCTTCGTAGTCGCCGTGTGTGCAGCCTTGTGCCGGCTCAGTGGAGGTCTTTGGTCCTCCGACTCATCAGGTGTACGTTTCGTTCTTGGTGTCCCTGCCACAGTCACGTCCGTTCCCCCTCCTAGCGCGGTGGTAGAGCCGCGTCTCTGAGTGGGTGTCCTCGGGAGGGTGCTGCAGGGTCGCCGTCTGGTCTCCCATTTCTACAAGGTTCCTTTTCCGGACGAGTTCTTTTATGGTGTGGCATCTTTGCCCAACCCCTACTCCTGGGCCACTGCAAACCTCCCTGAAGGGCCTCTTGAGCCAAAATGGCTCTCTCTCGCTCGCTCTCTCTCTGTCTCTCTCTCCCTCCCTCCCTGCTTGTGTTTCGGTGGGCATCAGGACCTACTGCCCAGCCCTTGATGTGCGCAGTTGTGCATGAAAGCGCGCCGAGCATTCTTTGGCCCCTCCAAGTCTCTCTTCATAGCACATAGCTGCCATAGCTATTCTTGCTACCTCTCTCTCCCTTTGTCTGCCACTCCTTCTGTATCTGTCGGAGCCCACTGAGGCAAACACCTTCTTGTGAATTCGGGCCATGTGTTGGACCATTACCAACTCAATACATGACCTGGACACCAGGGCAAGGTAGAGCACGCCCAGGTTTCAGGACAGTGACAGGGCGTGCCGATATCCCGATAAGCCAGGCTTTCCACCTTAGAAACGTGAGTGCATGCTATGTGCAAACTTGCTACACACTTGCTCGCCACTCTCTGCATTGCTCCACTGAGTTTGCAATGTCTAAGGATCCAAGCAATCGTTTGGTAACGCGTGACCTCCAAGCAATCCAGAATTTCCTGGCGGATCCGCTCGTAATAGGATGCAATCGTGGAAAGCTGCAGGCCAAGCCTGGTTGCACGGACCTGAATAGCCTGACTTCGCCACAAGCTCACGGATAGCGACTTCGCGGGTCATACCTCAGGGATTTTACATGCTTGCGCGGTCCAAAACGAAATGTCTGAGGAGCACCGTGCTCTTTGGCCACCTCTGGCAGGTATGTTGCGGAAAACCGCCTCTCGACTGGAATCGCTGAACGGCATCATCATGCATGACAATCCTCATGCTAGTGTGCCTTCCGTGAGAGTCTGAAAAGTTGAGCAACACGCCATGCCTTATCAACGAATGTGGTGCCAGGCAAAACGTACGGCAACATGACACGAGCTGGGGCAACGACACGCCAACTTGCCAATCGAAGGCATGCGCGCAGGGCTCGAACTTGTGCAAAATCGATATTCTGCAGGTCAAAGCAGGGACCTGCGAACAGGATGTGGTTTGGCACAAACCATTATTACACACACACGGACAACGACGACGGCGACGACCACCACCGCCACCGCCACCAACCACCACCAACAACAACAACAGCAACAACAGCTTCTCCATTCAACACGGGGGTGCATCCGAGGCTGTATCTCGGACAACCATTGCACGGTGTGGCTACATCCTTCTCCGCACGCCAACTCCGAGATCAGGATGGCCGACTACCTTAATTATTAGACACAATACCAGATTCGATATCAATGGAAGTGACTGTCAGCTTGCTGTCTGAATAACAGTACTGAAGCATCCTGGGCTAGATTTGCTCTGGAAGTCTCTGACCATTATCCGCTCGTCTTGGTCCGGTTCTCCCGACAAACTCATGTCCCTCATCATGCAGTGCAGACATCAGTGCAGCAAACACTCGGAGCCATTTGGTCATCTCTGCGGTTTGCGTCTTGTGATCAGTTTCCAGTGGCCCCAAAGCCATCGCACAAAGAATCGGATCAGGACACTGTCAGCACGGGGTGCTCGGCGCTCTGAATATTTTGGCATGGACAACATGTCAATTCCCACGTGGAAGCCATGGCACCGAGTTGTCACAGTGGGAAGCTTGGTAGAGGGATGCTCCTTGATGCATGCTACTCCCAGCCGCCCTCAAAAAACGAACGAACTCTCGATTGTTGGAATGTTTGAGATTGGCATGGCATGGGATAGCACAGACTTCTCACGATCAGTAAGGTCCTAGGTCTTAGGCACTGGCAAACACTTTAGTAGCCACATCCTCTGCCAGTAGTACGTAGAAAAACCGCTCTCTGACAGCTTGATTGTCTTAACTAGCCCGCAGGTGTTTGTCTTTTGAGCCCAAGTTTATTTCATCCGGACGTCTGAGTCCTCTCTCGACGTCTCATCAGTCTAAGCAAGCATGAGTCCAAGCTTCCAGCTGAACCACACTTTCCCGAAACTTGCTGCCTGTCGGCTGCATTAACACTCAATCCTGCCTCGTCTAGCTTGACAGGTGGGAACCGTCGGTCCTTCGATGACTTGTGTACACAGGCAGGATGTGAATCTTAGCAGGGCTACGAGTCCTTCATGGAACTTCGTATGGCGTACTCAGAGAGGCCGCTGTGGAAGTGGATTGGCTGACAATGCATCGCAAATCGCAACACACTTTCTGGTCACCACAGTGCACCCTCTGCCAACCACATCTCACCTCTAGGCATCCGATGCAACCGCGCAGCTCCAGCTCGGAGTCGTGCAAGCCCTAACATGTGCAAACATCTGTCGTGTCTGCTTGCACATGGAGTTGACCGAGGAACGCGCCGTCCTGGCATTATTGCGTTGCTTCAGCCAAGTTATGAACAATGGAGCCTCCCGCAAGACCAGTCACACGAAGGCACGTGAACACATATCCCAAAGGCAAAAAGCACCTTGAATCCGGGATCCGCAAGAGGTGGAAAGCTGGGAAGAGGCAAGCCTGGGTGTCATGTACTTGATTTCATAATCCAAGAGAAACCAAGAGATTCAGAGTCCGACTCTCCAAGTGCGCACGGAGCACCTGCGGACTGTAAGGTCGGTGCGGTAAAAACAACAACATGAGCTCTGAGCCTGGAAGCAAAAACAACAGAGCTCAGCCGCACTGAGACCTAGCCATGTCATGCCACATCAGAGACATCTGGCTGCCCAAGGCCCAAACTTCGCCGCTGTCAAAGAGCAATACTTGCTCCAGCGCACAACAGCATGAACACTCGACTTTTCACTATCCTCGACCTACTGCAGAGGCACAGCTCACGTAGCAACCCCACAGCATGGACCCGGCAAAAACGGATCTGATGCCATCAGAGAAATGCCTGTTGGTACAGGGAGCAAAGACTTTGTCAGAAGTCCTCAAGGGAAACGCACTTTCTTGACGATGGCGAATTGTTTGGATTCAGGCGTCCTGGGCAGTCTGCCACATCACCTCCTCCCGAGAAGTAGGAGGCAGGCGTACGATGCATTGCTTCCACGTTCTCCCACCTTCGCTCCAATCACCAGGAGCCTCAGCAAAGACTGCTCCTTCCAAGCCTTGCACTTCAAGCGAAGTTTCCGCTGAAGATCACGACGGGATCCAGCAAATTCGAGCGCAACTTCATCGCCGTGGCCATTGGCATGTCATGGGGGCTCTTGAGACTCAGTTGGAGATCCGACGAAGGCTTGCATGGTCTGGGTCTGCTAAGGAAAGTGTCCATGCTGTTCTGTACAGTTCTGTTCTAGTGCAGCAGTGCAAAGATTGCAACCTCATACCCACTACCCAGTGCTGGCACGTCGACTGCACTTGATATCGGAGGACTAGCTTGCTTGCTTTGGTGGTGCCCGAATGCTGTGAGCCAAATACAAACACGGACAGCTGCTAGATGCCAACAAATGCGAAAAACACGACTGGACCTTTTACGAGCTCCAGAGCCAACTGCGTTGCCGCTAAACGGGATGGCGATCGGCCTGGTCGGCCTTTGAGAGCCTCGAAAGCCCATGCAAGAGAAACGGATCACTGCAGTATCACTGCGGACCTCGAAAATTTGATAATAAACTGGAAAATGAGACCTTGCTCAATTGAAACGGAAGTGCATCACGTCAGCTTCCTGTACCTGAATCCGACTGTCGCAAGCTCAGACTGACTGCAGGGTTAGACTTACAACCACAGCTCACCACATACTCTTTTCCTTCAATGCGAAGCTTGCCCTTATCTTTTGCGGCCTCGCATGGCTTGCATGCCCCTGAATTACAGTCCAGTTTGTGCAGTTGTGTCCTCTTCTGAGCCGCATTGTACGAAGTCGTCATAACTGACTGTCGCTGCCTCGCCAGGACCGGCCACCGTCCCACCATTCCGGCTCGAAAGTGTTTGCGAACCTATCTGCCTTGATGAACCCCTTCTCGAAATCTGTGTGGATGACACCGGCAGCCTCGCGAATGGGCGAAGGATCTTGCCAGAAACACGCAAGCAAAAAATGCCACCTTTGGAGCTTTCCAGCCGGCATGGATGGTCCATGCCCGCGTCTCCTCTGGGCCGAGACAGTGGGAATTGCAATGCTGCAACACAGCCACGCACGCGCTATGCAGCTTTGTGAAGGCTGCGCTCCTTTGGGCCACAAGTGAAATAAGTACGAAGGCCGAGCGTCCTGGTACAAGCACATCACGAACCTACATTGCATCGTTTTCATGCACATTCTCTGCAAGCCATGTTATAAGTCGCCTGTATGTTGCCTGAACCAAGCTGCCACAGCCACTCTCCTGCGCACTCCGAATTGCCGCTCGCGATGCAGTTGTTGCATCTCTCCCAGGGGTAGTGCTGTCCTTGACACCCAATGACTCCAAATAATCTTGCACCTCCTCTGCATCCAAAGACTTCAATTCAGCCTGCACCAGGATCGCTTGCAGAATGCGCAGTTGCAACCGGCTTCAGAACTGAACATATGCGCGAGGGCAAAGGCCTCGACCTGAGCTGACACAACCACTACTTGATCGCCGGTCTCTTTTGCAAAATCCTGTACTGCCTGAACGGGGTGACAAGGAGAAACAGTGCAAGGCAAGAGCAGAAAGAGCAGAGTGCATGGCCCTTGGCCCTTTGCTGGGCCTTCACGTACTGGTTGCCTTCGGCCAACTCCTCCTTCAGAAAAAACGGGCGCTCCCGCACGGCCTCATCCGTGTCCTCTCGCTCTCGCTCCTCGGAGACGTTGGCCGCGTAAATCACCGGCTTCATGGAAAGCAAGGACAAGTCCTCTGACAAAAAGCAAAGAGAGGAGAGAGCCTCGGAGAGAGCGTCGTTTAGTTCTGCTTTTGTCTTTTGAGCCTGGAGGGCCAGCTCTTCCTTCTCGGAGAGCTTTGCTGCACGAGCCGGCTTGCCCTCCTCTCATATCTCATGCTCAGCTCCAAGCTGTGCGTTCTGCAAACATTCATAGTCGTAACGTAGTCCCGCCTCGAGCACCTTGAGGACTTTCTGCAAAGCCTCGCAGAAAGAATTCTTCGGCTCCGAGCTGACATACATACACCCTTCACCGAGCTCCTCCTTTTCTTCCTTAGCACCTTTGACCTGCTTTTGGTTCCAGGTCTCGCTGCGAAGTTCATGAACTCTGCTTGTGAGCGAGCCTGTCCGACCACCTCCCGCTCCACCTTCTTCAGACGCTTCTCGCACTGGCCAGGCTTACCCACCATGACAAGCTTCACAGAAGCCACGGTTGACAGGACGAGCTGCAATTAGCCAGGGCACCTGATCGGCATCTGCAAAAATCAGCTCCAGGCTGATTGTTTCAATGTCCTGATGTCGGATGGGAGTCACCACAATGTGCACCACCTTCTCTTGGATGCCGTTTTGGCGATGGTCGGCGATTGTCTTGACAAGTGGCTCGCACAGGGTCGACGCTACCATCCACATGTGTAACCTGTGCCGACTTTTTGCTTTTTGCGAGAAGCACACACAGAGACAGAAGAAGGAAGGGTGGTTCGACACCGAGCTTCAAGCGTTCTCATCATCGAAGCATCGAATAACGTGAACGATTGCATCTGCATTCATGTTCATACGGGCGATTGAAGCCTCGACACGATAAGCGATCCAAAGCAAACAATGCCTGTATTGCGGATGTTTCCCAGGAACTGGTTGCCCAGGCCCTCTCCTTTCGAGGCACCCCTGCGCAGCGCACATCGATGCACAGCGACAGCCAGGGGTCCGCATGTATGCGACACCATGCCCAATGACACGCCTTACAAGTCCCGCGATGTCGACGTACTCAATCATCTGTGCCAAAGGATGGCATAGCCATTTGGGACGCTTGCTCAGAATGAACCTCGTTGATAACTTTTTCAGAGTTGGCCAAAGAGGCCAGCTTGTCCAGCCGATCATCCGGCACCTGGTAGGATAATGGCTCTGGTGACTCAGATCTGTTGCAACTGCGTCACTTTGGCACTGAAAGCAGCAAAGGCGGTGCTGTGGTGCTTGGATGATCTGATTTTCCTGCCGCACGATGAGGGTCCGCGACGGGACTTTCGGAGACAAGTGCGAGGCCTGCCAATGCGCGGGTAGCAGCGACATGTCACATCCGGTGCTAGATGTCCTAAGCGAAGCCACGCACGACAAACCGTTCCGACTTCGCGGTGCATGCCGCGAGATCAAATTGCTGTCACTGGCATGTCGCCTTTGTTCTGGTCTACTATGACAATTAAATCAATCGTCTCAGAACATCTGCCAATGATGAGGATTCCAAAGATAGTGGCTGCAGCATGTCCAATTGCTTTGCAATGTGACAGCTGCAAGGGCTCCGCAAGGGAACCAGCTCAAACTGGCCTCGATTGCATTCACTACCTGGACACTCAAGCTCGAGAAAGCTTTCAGTATCTTGATGTTGCGCACAGTTTGATTTTGCCTTGTATGACAAAGGTTGCAACACAACCAGACCCACCATTTGTGTGTTTCCGACTGGTGCGGTGTTCGCGTCTACAACGCTCACAGCAAGTGTCATCCTGCAGCTACAGGAAACTACCGTCTACTAGTTGTGGTGAAGAGGTGAAGCTCAGGGACTTGGTTGCCGGTGCTGTGGAGCAGGCGGCAAGCCATCAGAAACTCCGTGATTGAGTCATCTGCAGCCATGTCAGCTCTGATGTTGGCGAACATGCATGATACAAGCACATTCGTGGTTTTCCGACAGTTGCAGCATCGCCTGTACCCTGTATTCGCGAACTTCAGCTTGCCCGAGAGTTACCCGTCGCTTTACACCTTGGCGCATATGACTTCTGACATTCAAGCCAGCCTTCACGCTAGTGAGAACTCATTCAGAGCCCCACTTCGGCAATGTGCAATTTCCTGCATTCACACCACACGCAGTGCCCACCACCATGCACAATGTTTGCGATGCAGTCCTCCTCTTGCAAGGATACTGCATCGAACGTAGCTCGGCGGCCGGTTTCCTCACATTCAGCTTGCCCTCGTCAGTACCATGAACTACTCATGGGATCACAATCCTTGTGACCGAGTCCCTGCAGACTCTTGCTTCTCAAGATGGATTTGCCCGGCGAGACAGGTGAGGTGACCTCCTGAAAACAGAACGGCGCACATTTAAGATGCGACAGGCTTAGGGCCTAACAGGTTTCTCTCACGCTGTAAATTCCAGAACTGCCAGGCCTCGTTGAGCATGAAGCCACCAGGTCTCGAGTTCCTGCTCTCTTCCGAAACAGCAAAGTCAAAGTTTGAGACGGAGCTTTGCCTCAGCCCTGTCGGCGAAGCCGTCTGTTCTGCCTCGCACGAGTTGGCTCGCCCGAGCTGATTCCCTCCATTGCTCCCACCTCAGCGTCCTTTGGGGAATTTGCAGAACTTGTCAGCAACGTCCTGAAGCATGGATGCCACCATGCATGGCATGCTGACGGCACTCGGCAAGCATTTGAAGATCGAAGGCGAAACCCCAAACGTCCTACCAGGGTTCGGGGCTGTTTGGCTTCCTCTGGCATTCTTTGGTGAGCTCTCTGGCCTTGGCGTCTTCCAATGTCAGCAAAGGACTCAGAGAAAATGATGATTTTGAATGATGGTCTGATGGCTGAGCGAGCTGGCTCACTGGTCTCCACCGTGCTTGCCACCTTAAGATCACATGCGTGCCCAGCGCTTCAGATTTGGAGCTGTCCATGAGTGCAGCGCACACCCCATGACGCTGGGAAGATGCTGCTTGATGCCAGCTCTTCAGGTCCTGATCTTCAACTCGCAATGCAAACAGACTGCGAAATGCAGCCAAAACCTTTCTGAGGTCGTGGCTGCAGCTGAGGCCAGCTAAGGTGGGAGGAGAAAAACAGCCCTATAGTTGGTGAAAGCCCAAACAGCTGTTGCAGTGCAGCAAAGGTCTGGGAGACTTGGGAGACTACTTACAGTCGTGATGCAGAAGTGTGGATTACCGACATGGCCATGGCACGCCTTGGCCTTCCCCATGTTGGGGTCAATGGTGCAGAATGGAAAGTTGCCTGCTTCTGCCTTTGCAAAGACAAAGACCAAGGGAGGCTGGGTTTAGATTTGACATGTGCCTCGCCAGTGTCACAAAGAGCATTGAAGAGTGTGCTTTTGCCAACATTGGGCAAACCCACGATGCCTGGGCACGAAACATGATTTCCCACTCCACAACGAAAGCTGTCAGCCTGCCTGTTTGAAGTCCTCGACACTGCAACTTGCAAGCTCGGCCTGAAAGCAGAAAGGAGCACATGGAGATCCAGAGTTCCCAATTCTGCAGGCGCGGCAGCAGCAAGTCAAGCTGCACCCCCCCCTCTCCGCTCTATCCCTACGTGCTTGGTGGGTTTGAGGGGGGGGAAGGTGAGGCTGGGTCTGCTGAGACCGTGTTGCGGAAACGTACCGACATTTCAAGATCAATGGGTCAGCCTGACAGCCCCCTGGCATGCACTCGCCGCGGCAAGCTGCCAACCTTAATCGGAAGAAACTGCTGAAACACGGCGATGTCGACAGCAAACCGTCTCCGCAACTGACAGCAGGCAGCGGCACGACATTTGCTGCTGAGTTGTGCACGAAAGCCGCTTGGTGCCTTCGAGCGCAAGCGAGAACTGCCTTGCAGAAATCCGGAACCTGACTCGTTGCCTTCTCCGTGTATGACTCAAGCATACAGCAGCGGTAGCCGAAGCTGTGGCCGCCTATGAGATGGCACCAAAAAACACAGTGCACTCACAAGCAAGTCACCGGAGTCTTGGAACTCTTCGCGTCTACGTCTAAACGCATGCCAAGATTCCATGTTGTATGCTCCAGTGTGATTTCGCGCATGCCTTTCGTTTGCACCACCGACTCGGGAGAGTAACCTCATAACATGCAGCAGTACAAATCGCAGGAGATCCGATATGCTGAGTTCCAAGCGGCGGGTTGGCAGTTGGTGTCGGCCGGGTACCAAGCGCCACGAATGCACCTCAACAGCTGCTGTGTTGCAAGGTGTTGCAGCCAAGCACCGCAAGCCAATGCCACCACACGACATCGAAGAAAGCATCTCCCGGCCTTCCATCTTTGAAGCTGAAAAGTCGTGGTGCAGTGGCAAGCTTGGGCCAAACCCGTGCCGTCCCTGCATTGACTGTCAGGCCGCGAAAAAACGAAGGGAGGACCCCTGTCTCCAAAAAACAAGCACCTGTCCGAACTTCAGGATGCAACACCTCCACAAACTTGGTGAACACAAGGACGTATGTGCTCTCGAAACATGGCTCAACGTCTTGGACGTTCCGCGGCTATCAACAACGCTGGCATCATCATTACAGCTGCACCGTCTCAAGTCTCAAGTGCCCAACTGCAATGACTGATAACTGGAACCGTACACTGCACACATGCTGTGCAATCAATCCGGGATGTCCATTCCATTTGCTTTGACAAAAGCTGCAAAGTCGGTCCTTGTCTGTATTTGTTTGCCGTCCTGCCCCCCCCCCCCGGTTACAACCGCGCGCACAAATCACAAAATGAAAATTTGTCTGCCCTGCTGTAATTCCCGAATCACCTAGAATTCCCAGAACCTCTTTACAAATTCCACCTTGCTAATGGCAACAATGCAGGACGAAGCATGAAGCACAAAATGCAACTTTTTCACGCACGACATGGAGCTTGTGAGTATCGCAAAAGGCGACTTCGCCGCATTTCGCCGCCTCAATCTTCTGAGTCAGGCCTGGAACGTTCGCGCGAATCGCTGCTGCCAGATCAGAGGGTCTCCAAGTCTGCTGCACTGTGCTCGATTTTGCTTGCAGCCCGAGGGGCAAGTCCACGCCCAAAATCTCCGCAACTCTCTCTTCGCCCTTGACTCCATTCAAGACACGTCCAAACTGGTCACTCGGTCCCCGAAGTGTCCTGCAAACGTGAAAAAACAGGTTCTCGGATACCCTGCACTCTCCCACCTGACGTTCGGGCCGAACGGGCACTCGTCAAAGCAGTCATACTCCCCAACCTGCACTGGAAAGATTTTCCGACACCCCGGATGCTCATGTTGGCAGAGCCGAGTTACTTCAATATCAGTCCCGTCCGCAAGCTTGTCGAAAACAGCTTTCAGCTTTGCACCGCCACCCCTGCCTGCAGGAACCAGGGTTGGAAGGCATTGCTGGGCATCGAAACCATCCGTGTTGCATGGGGAGTTCTCTCTCAAGTGCTGGCAAGCTGCGCTTGCAGTCTCTGTGTATGCAGATCTCAACTTTTGTAATCTGGGACCTCAGGAACCGCTTGCGTCGCGGCAACAGACACGCCTGCGTACAGCAACACCCAGCTCAACAAGCTGTCTCGACTCAAACAGCCTCAGGACCAAAACCTAAACGGACTCAAACCACCCAGACATCAAAGCTGAGTATCAATGTCTGCTTCTAATAGCTTCGGACTTGCCGAAGGCAGGAATTACAGGGAAGAAAAGGTAGCCTGCAGGGCCAGCCGTCTTGCACCATAAGTGAAACGCATGCCTGCAGGATCCTGCAGGCTGTTCAGTTTCATGCCTCTCTGAATCACTTTAAGCTTGCAGCTCGTCGGCTGCGTGGAGGGAGGTCTTGTCACTTCTTCCGCTCCAGAACGGCCCGACAAATAGCAAACCTGCAGAAGTTGCAACATGCTGGAGCATGAGCCGCACTCTCAGTCTCACCAAAGGCTGGGCCTGTCCAAAAAACAGACCATGCAGCCAGTATCAAGCCGGCCTCAGCACAGCACGGCACTCTCGGGTCACGAAAGAAGCGGAGCCGAATGAAGCCAAGGCACTCTCGGTGCTCTGCGCCGCGCCATGCGGAAGCTCCACTTAACCACCGTCACTTGAGCACACTTATCCATGGAATGCTGGCTCTGCGAAGTCATCACACTACACAGAAGTACAGTCGACACCACCAACCAGGCTTAAAAAAAACGCAAATTGGAGCACGGTGCACTCGGAAAGAAAGGAGATGGGCACGACTGTCGTGCCAGCTCGCAAACCCTAGCCTTACTTAATTAGGCCTTTAGGGAACTCGAGCGAAGCCTTAACCCATACCTAGCAAAGCTTCTTACTAATAGTGAAACCGCATCACTGTCTTCCACTATTCGCTTTTCCTAAACCTCCGGTACAGTCCAAAACATTAGGGTTCCAGGCAAAGACGAAGAGAGGTGCCACTACAAAGAAACCCGGTTTCTTGGTGTTGATAGTTAAATGGAGTCGCAAAAGCATTCGATGAAGCTTCAGGCACAAGGAGACGACAACATCCTTCAAGAAAAGCTTGGGTTCAGGACCGCTTGTGCCAAATGAGAGGTCATCAAGCCAACTGGAAACATCCAAGTCCGCGCATCTTTCACGAAGCGTCCGCAGCACTTCAATCGATGAAGGCTTAGCAAGAGCATCAGAGCTGGGACAGCCTTGAAATGTGCTTCACTTTGGGTGGGTGGGTCGCGAGATGTCGCGAGGCCTTCTTGGCCGCAAGCATTATTCTTGGGCCACGATGATTGATTAACGATAAAGGCCAAAAGCAGTTGCAATGGAGGATGGTCCAAATCTAGGGCTTTGCCGACGAGCATGTCGCGATCAGGCGAGTCACGCACTTTGCTGAGATCATGCAGCAATGTATTTCATCCTGCTAGTGTCCAGCAAGAACTCAATCGACAATGCTCGCCCTGGGGATCGCAGCTTGCCAAGGTACCAATTCAAGGTTCAATCAAGAAAGCCTTTATGCGCGCACGTGCATGGCATCCCCTTTCAAATGCCATGCTGATGTTGGGACCCCCCATACAAAAAAGAACAGGTAGTGACCCTCGGATTTCCAATTACTTCTGCGGGCACATTGACTATTTTGACGGAACCCACCAGATCCTGGCCCCCGAGTGCCCACCCCTCTGGGGCCGAGGACACCCCCTTGTTACCACGTCCCCACCCCTGTCCGGCGCGATACAAGGATTGCCGGAGCAATGAACTGTTCTTGGCACGTTTGCTCCGCCATTGCTGGAACAAACATTTAAAGAAGCGCCAAGCCGGCAAATCAGCAAATTGCTGCGCCCAAGCTCGGGAACGCATCCCCCGCTACAGTGGATGCGTGTCGCACAAAACGGGGGCGGGGACGATGTACGCTGCAGGATCCTGTCAGATTAGGTGAGTATGAGTATGGGAAATGTCGTACATTGTCGTACAAGAAGCCATGGTTCTGCGCCTACAGCAGCAAGACCCAGCAGGGATGACTTCCTGAGATTCAATTCTGGAAGGCAGGTCGCCTTAAAACATGGGGGAGAAGGTGCCCTTTTCTTCAGCAGACGCAGTCCAAAGCAACGAAGAGAGACAAGGGGAGAGACAGAGAGGCTCACTCGGACCTTCCTTGTTTCCGCAGAGGATGCTCGGATGCTTTGGCTGTTAACTGCAAAACACTGCTAACCAACAAACAATCGAACAGACCCGGCTTTTTTGTTGCAAATACATCTGAGCTCCCCGAAAGCTGTTCCGTTTAGGTTGCATGATGACCCTCTGTGTACTGCGAGTGCGGGTTGCACACTGACTAATTTGAACCCCACACGATGAGCGTGCACCCCCCCCAAACGGACACCATGGGACACAAAGGCTGGGCAACATAGTGCCTGGATGTGCCTGGATTCTGTGATGTTGGCAGTCTGACGCAAACGTGCACCAGCAGATTTAGTGTCTGATTTCGTTCGGGCTGCTGATCGTTTGCATGTCATCCTGGTGACCCAGACTGAGGAAAAGTCGAATGGAGAGCATAAAGTTCTGTCTCGAGTTTATGACGTACGCGGCCTCGTACGACCTGGCACCAAAAACCCTGAATGAACCCAGAAACCTTTAAACCCAAAAAATCTAAACCCCTAACGTGTGGTCTTGAGTAGGCTGAGTGGGGATTGAACCCATAAAGCCGCAAAAACTGTGACCGCAGAGACCACCCTGAAACCAGAACTCTCTAAACCCAGAACTCCTGAAGCCAGAAACGCCAGACTACTAAACCCAGAAGTTCGCAATCCAGTAATCGTAAAGCCCGCAACCCAGAAACCCTGTAAACCCGTAAGACCCAGAAGCCCAGGGCTCGCAACCGCTAAACCCAACGCCTCTGCTGGGCAGTAAATGAGCTACTGAAGCAAACCTTCAAGTCTGCCGTGCCAAACCCCTTTTTTGCATCGGGCCTTTACCACCGCCCGGTAATCCCCACATTCGCTTGACGAAGTGTGGAGACAAGAAGCATCAAGCATCGCGCCCCCTAAACCCTAAAACCAGAAGCCTGCAACCCCAGCAACCATAAACCCCGAGAGTCCACTGAAAGCCCAACCGAAGGGGGACTGCACGAGCCCGAAACCCCAAGTTGCGAACCCGAAGCACTGTGGCCCAAGACCCCTAAACCCTGAGCCCTAGAAGCCGAAACCCTACAGACACCAGAAAACACCCAAACCCTAAACCGTAGAACCTGAAACCCTCAGCCCTATAGAACCCGAAAGCCTACGCCCAAAAACCCTAAACCCTACGCCCGAGAACCCGGAACCCTAAGTCCTTTTGCATCCAGGCCTATTGCGACTGCCCGGTACCCTGAAGAAAGAAAACTGAGGGCCAGGCAAATCTGCAGCACTACTGGCGAAACCCTAAGTCCTAGAACCTGGAACCTTGAGCCCGAAACCCGGAAAACCCTAAGCATATAAGGTTCAGGTAATAGAAACATGAAACATGCATATTGAAAATATATGTCATTATAGCATACTATATATAACATAATATGAAGTACAACTCGACAAACCAGCCGCTAGCAACTGGACTTGCTAAGCATCGGAAAGGGCTCCATGCCCTCGGCCTATGCCTTCTGCGAATCAGGTAGTGCTCAAACCCGGTGACAAACATGCGGAAACCACAATGACGCATCGGGCAGTGCTCAGACCCGGTGGCGGAAACTGACATGGCTCCCCACTCAAAGCCTCTGGGCATGTAAGTTCCCTGATAGACTCAATAGACCTGAACTGACATTGGATTGGAACGTCACATGCCAGTTTGGGGGGCGTTTTAGTCCAGAAAACGGTGGTCCCCGGGAGGTTTAAGACCCCTCATTTAAGTTCGGCCGGACGAAATGGGACACATGGTGTTTTGGTATGCCTGCAGCACAACGACAATCGAAGGCATAGAAGGCATAAGCTGCTTTTGCAACCCCGGTCGTAACGCCAGTTTGAAGCGACACAAGCATCACCTTTTGTGAGCGACCTCTCTTACACAAGAGCTGTGAACTTATCGACAGCATGTGGTGACTCCGCGAAGGTTGTACCGGTCTCGTCGCAGCCCCAAAAAGTTCGGAAGCCAGGACCGGAGTCGTCAAGGGGTCCAACCACGCCAAGAGGCACCGATGCATTAAAACATGTAAGTGCCAAGCTCGGCTACGGTGCATTCCGCGAAGCCTCGGCTGAGGCGCTTCATTCGATGCCGTCGCGACTGGTTGCTTGGAAAGGCGTGCCACGAGCAAGTGCATCCAACTTCTCGTAGATGTGGTGGCACTTCAACAACAATAGATGCACATCAATACCCTTCGCTTGACCCTTCATCCGCTCACAACCGTTTATGAACTCGTTCAGGGTGATGGCACCTGACAGGG
>CAJNDT010000073.1:65000-129215 GCA_905221615.1 Symbiodinium sp. CCMP2592
GCTCGAAACGTTGGAACCTGTCCGTAACTCTCGCCAAGCCTGCCGGCTCCTGCTCCAAACCTTGCTCCTACATTTGCCAATGCTTTCGTTTTGTTGGGCCAAAGGACAATGTTGCAGAACTTGTGCAGATCTTACTGCAACTACCCCAATCTGAAAGTACCTCGAACTGTTCGGAAGGCACGGAACCTTTCAGCCTCTGGCTTTCTGAATGCTGAGGTCCTCTGATTCCTCATCTCGGCCCATTGCCATTTTGAGAAGCTGCTCGACTCTTCTCATCGCCGAATTGTTGCGTGATGACTCGAGTTTGGCACGTGCGTGCTCCAATCTCTTGTTGATGCTGAAGTCGTCGCTGATCCCGTCTACATGCGCATCAGCTTTCACCAAATGCGTAAAGCCTGAGCTTTGAGCAAGGACATGTAACTTGGGAAGGCAATGCCCCACTGCCCTGCGAAAGTCCAATCCCCGAGATATTCTGACAGCCATAACATGCGTGCATCTCTTCTTGTAAGCTTCGCCGTCCGGCCTAGTAGCTCCAATCGCAATGCTTCGATCTGGGCTTCACGCGCTTTAATGCGAAAAGGATAAATTCTGCAATCCAGGTCTGCAGCCCCATAATCAGAACGGTCGCTAGAATTTCGAGTATTGGCATTTGGGCTGGAGCTTTGGCACCGGGGTGTGCTTCATGTCGAGTGTGACATAGTGTGAATTCTACAGACAATGCCTTACTATTGAGATTTGTCGTCTTGCCTTTGGCTCTAGTTGGGACCATATTGGGATTCAGATGTGAACTTTTTGGGCTCATGGCAGAAATGGATACTCAGGAGAACAGCTGAAAACTCGCAAACAGCCTCAGCAATCACAAAAGTGATGGGAATGGTGGTTGGTGGTGCTAGCCGGATCTGTCAACACTCTGAGGGAGGCTACGAGCCCGAATGCGAACCAAACACATGCGACTGCCACGAGGTGCTCCCGAAACCATGCAAGCCCACGGATCGAGAATATAGATTGCTGCTGGCAACCACCCCCCCCCCCCCCCCGCCCCCACAACCCAACCTCCCCAAAGCATTGTCAACAGTCCAGGAATGCCCAGGATCCAAGCACGAAACTACGCTTTCTCTGTATCAGCCTCACTCTTCTGACCATGAAGGGAAGTCGTGGTGTGCCAGCACACACCGCCGAACACGGAGCGTTTCACTCTGTATCTCTCTCCAGGGCTCCGACTACGAATGTGAACTGTTCGACTCCGTGCATCTGAAAAACGGCTCTTGGTGTTGGTGGTCACTGAATGCTCGACTCCCTCCTCCGGCTTCGCTGCTGGCTCCTCTGCTGGCTCTTCTGCCGGTTCTGTAGGCTCCTCAGTGTCGCCCGCATCACCCAGCTGCGCAAACCCAGCCTCCGCCTCTGAACCACAAAACTAAGAGAGAGCCATCCTGTCTAGCTGTGCGGCAATTGGAATCCGATTCTCGTACTCGTACATCACTCCCTTCGGCTTTCGTGATGGTTTAGCCTTTCTTTTCCTTGCTGCGGTGGTTTTGGCCTGGCAGACTACCCAGAGGTCACATTTACTCAAGTGACCAGGAACCTGCTGCAGTCTGGCAAACATCTTCGGATCAAGCTTGCATGAAGACAAGCGCAAAGAAAGTGGCCTGAAAACGCGCATCAATCTCCTGGGTTAGCCTTTCCTTAGAAGTGGTAACTTCTCTGCAGATTCCCGCGACATCCTTCGGGCCGATGCATGCAACAAGGTGAAAGAAACCAAGCGTCCACTTCTGTCTCAAGTTGCTTTCGCAGCATCAGATGTACTTCCAGATCCTGCGAGGCCCAAAGCTTTCATGCATGATGAGGGCTCCACACCACCTTCCTGAAAGTGGCTTCTTTCAAGGACTACGAGCTGCTCAATCAGCTCGGCTTGGGAGGATTTCACCTCGACTGCCACATTCATTCTCTCAAGCCTCGACACATTGTCTTGACCCGCCTGCTGCAGGGTCGAGATGAAGAGCTCCTGTGGCGAACTCGGGCCTGCCCATGGCTCGCAAATCTACGCAGCTGCATAATTAGCACGCCGTGGTTGTCAGTCGAAAACCGCCCCGTTCCGAGTATCCACGTTGCCGTGAGGGTATCCGTCGACTCCGCCTTCACCTTCGTTCTGTTCATCGTGGTCGTGCTTCTCCGCGATCGACATGTTCGGCTCCGAGAGACACGCGCACTGAGATCCACTTGTCTCACGGTACACAGAGACTAAGTAGACTAAGCTGGGTGCATGTGACTACATGACTACAGCAGGTTGTGGCACCTACACACAAGATCTTTGCCCTCTGTCTCAGAAAGCTTTGTGCCAAACGCTGAATGCTGGCAACCTGCAGCAACATGCCTGTACTTCTCGATTTCATAGGGGCGTTGAAGGCCGCTGGCCGCGGCTGCAAGTGTTCCAGGTTCTTGTGACAGTGGATTGCCGCGGCCTGCAGCTGCATGAAGGCATCAGAACGCTGCCTGCGGGGTGGACCGAAGGTCCCGGGCGCTGCAGGTTTGGTTGCCTCCGATTCAACGATATTCAACGGCTGAGCTTGGGCAAGCCATAGATCACAGATGATCACAGCGTGTCCTCCTTCAAAGTCGCTAGTGAGACGTTGCTTGCGCACTTGATTCTCCTAGTGTGGAGATGCTTCCAATGCACAGCAACAGCACGAGGCATCAACAACTCAAGGAATACACACATGGCAGCGCAAAACAAAGAGGGATGCAAAACGAAGAAGTACCAATAAAGGGCTCAGGGCGGCATGTCAGCCGGCTGGCTAAAACAACATGACAGCCCTGGCAACTAGAGCAGGGGCATCGATGCTGCAAGGTCTCACGGTTGGCATGCGGCCTGTGCCGTTTCCTCGTTTTCCAACATGTTTATGCTGATGTTGCTTGCGTGTTTTGCTTGTTTTGTGTCCACAACTCGATTTTCGTGTTTTTTGCCTGGGCTGTATGCTTGAACTGCAATTGTCGCTCGGTCTTGCCTGTATTTTGCTGGTTCTAATGATGCCGTCACTCTTGACTTGTTGAGTCTTTCTGTTTAAGTCCGTTCTGAGAACAGAGCATCCATGGCCCAACCATGATGACCGGGTCCATGGCCCATATCGGGATGGTATGCAAAATGCCAGCCATGCTACCAAGCTGCTACCATGAACCAGTTTCCTGTCCCCGCATTCCCCGCATCTCCACCCACAGTCAGCACGAATAGTCTTGAACTTTTTGCTTCCCAAGCCAGTGCCGTCTACAACGAGGCTGCAACTGCAACCACCACCAACACTAGTACCGAGCTTCATCAAACTGTCAAGCTGGTCATGACACCTGGTCTGCAACACAGAGTAGAGTCCTTCTTTGCACACGTACGCAAATTTTTGTCTGTAATCCCTGCCTCTCCAAAAACAAGCCCCAAACACGAAAGTCGTGTAAATTCGCCTCCCTCCTGATCCGGGCCACTTCCCCCTCCCTCCCCCCTCTGCGCCCCACCCCCTCCCATACCCGCCCTCCCGCCCAGCCCCCCCTCTCCCATCCCCCACCACCTTTCTTCCAACACAGACACGCACACGCACACACACACTTGAACACCCAGTCTCGCTGGTTGCATGTTCACTCATGGTCAATTCCGACTCATCAGCGAGTTCAATGACTCCGATGAGAGAACTTCAAAGAAAGCGTTGCCGGTGGGGCTTCAATAGGCTCTGGTTTCCTTGCTGATGTTTACTAAAGAAGAAACAGCCAAGGGTCTTGAAGCATTGCACAGCGAGTATGTGAAGAATGTAGCATTGCACGGCTTGTACTGCAAAGGATGTCACAAACACACTGGCAGGTACGTGGATTGAGCGTCCTCAATCCATTTCACGACAAACTGGAAAGGTCTTCGTTGGACAGTGCCTTCCAGAATGTCCACTGTCCCCCTGCACGATCACTCTCTAAGTCTCAACCTGCAATTCTCACCTGCACTGTCCCGTAGCAGTTTGGGTTCCCCACACACACTGACCTCCGTTGGAGGGGCTGCGGACTCTTCTTTTTCATCGCTGCTGCCGTACTTCTTGGTCTGAAATTGTACGCACAAAGAGCACGGGCTTCAGGGTTGCCATGGATGTAACCGGGTCCCAGTCATGTAGTCGTCGGCGGTTTTGCTCGAAAAAGAACGCTGCAATGTCTGGTACTCTGCCGGTGACCTCTTTGATGCGGTAGGAAAAGATTTTCCGTGCTTGCAGTATGGTATCTCCAAGACAAAGCACCACGTGTAGGAACATATGTTTTTCTCTGGAGATTCGGTCAGGTGGAATTTCCACTGTCATTCGAAAGCATTGAGCCCGCGTAGAGTACCATGGAAGTCCAGCTTCTCCAGCTTTCCGCTTTGGCATGGCTGGTGTTACTACTAAGAAGCCTTAACTTACGGAACCAAAACGCAGAAAGGAAAGAAAAGTGATCGCTCATGCATGCCGAATAAGTGACTGAGTACTGCTTGTTGCTCGCTCATCTTTTTCTCGAACTCTGATCTGCTGCACATTTTAGTCTGTGTCATGAATCCAACATAGATGTCGTCCCTGTCGCTGATGATGTTCTTCGGAACTTTGCGAAAGCGATGTGTGGGAGCAGTACATGATGGCTAGCTCGGGGTTGCTGCGATGTTCTACTTCGCATTGTTGACAATTGCATGTGCAGTTGACGCCACCGAACATGTACCGTGACTCTCGCGCCACTTTCCTGATAACAAACTCCGCGAGCTCTAACAATTGCACCATACTGAGTTGATTGACGATGCTGTACAAGGTCTCGAGCTGCGAAGGGCCTGCTTGACGTGGGCCTTCCTCCAGGCGCTCTCCATCCCATGTGCGTCTCCCCCGGCGCATTTGTCGAGGTAGCGGACGGTGGGTCAAAGGCTCTTGCTTGAGATAAGTGGCTTACTACGCTCAAGGAATCAACACAAACTTGCCAGGGCACAGTGCAAACCTTAGTTGTAACCGCACAAAACGCAAACTTTTCTTGCTCACTTGGTCTAGCTGCATGCGTCTGCTCTTTAATCCGTGTGGAACCAGCAAAGATGTCGTCCATGCCATATGTGATTTTCTTCCGAACTCCGCGAGTATGACGTGTGAGCACATGTTTGGACGACGTAGCTGGGGTTGCAATAGCTGGCGGCTTCGCATTGCTGGCATGGAATGCAGCACCGAACTCCACCAAACATGAATCTGGTTGCGTTCCTCAATCTGCGCGCCACATACTCTGCCAACTCCAGCAGCTGTGAAATGCTGAGCTGGTTGACCACCTGGTACATGTTGTTGAGCTGGGCTGTCGGCACATCTGCGTGATGTTCAGCTTCGTCTGAGTAGCGCGCATCCCGGTCACGGAGCATTGCCACTGTCACTGATCAATAGTGATAGTTGGAGGGCTTTATGAGCTTGAGACACGGAAATCCAAAACAGCTAAGGCACAATCCTAAAGGCTTAAGAGACAAGGGACCGCTTAAAGTCGCAAAGCGTTGTGGAAACTTCTCTGTTTTCTGCATTCTCGTCCTGCTTCTGGCACCGAATTGTGTCCACAGCGTTGTGCTGAATTGAATTATGGGAGGTTGAAGCCAAGCATGCGAAGGTAGCGTTTGTCTTCTCTGCAAATGTCCTCGATGCGGTTGGTGGTGTAGGCCGAGATGATCAGGCGATCTGATTTCCATGGGCACGTGCCATGGAGCTTGAATGGACTGAACTCGATTCCGGGGAGTTTGACTTCAAGGTTGTGACCGCGATGTTGTCCATTTGGGGATAGGTCAGGTCCGTCGTCTTCTTCAAGCCATAGGTGTCCTTGTCGGAAAGTCGAGACTGGAATCACAATGTTGAGGCTTCCTGGCTTGTTGTACTTGTCTCGGTGCGTACGCATGTGCACATTGCGGAGTAACGATACAGTCGAGAATGTAGTGTGGGTGCATGCTCGTACCAGGTATGCCATGAGTGCTGCCGTCCACGGTCTTTGCCTCGTGTTTGTGCGTACTCCGGTGCTGCCGGCATGGTAGAAAGCGCCGACTGTATATGCCGTTGTTCTTCTGCCTGCTTTGGTAAGTGCTGAAGCTCGGAGGAATTCGGAGTTGAGCTGGGTGGATAGTCTTGGGAAGAGCTCGAAGGGGATGTATCTTTGTTGGAGGAGTAGTTGGCATTCTTGCTCGACTGGATCATCTGTTGCTGTTGAACTTTCGGGTGCACTCATGTCCAGCGGTAGTCCATGTGGTAATCTGACGATGTATTCTGCGGCCTCGGAGTCGGTATCGATGTCGGTGAGCTCTGTGGCGCTTGTGGCTCCATTGATACGTTGCTTTTTAGTCATATTAGCCCTAAATCGTACCAACGCAAGGCTTGAACCAAAAAACTGAAGAAAAGTGTTGAAAGGGCTGAAAGAAACGAACAAAAGGCTAAGACGTTGCACTTGCTACTGCCTACCGGTCTCTGGCTCTGTTGAGTTTTCAGAAGGCGCGCATACCCTAAGTCACCGTAGAGGTCGTCCAGTTCTTGAATTTGTCTCTGGGCTACATCTTCCGGGTAGGCAATGGTGCGGATGAGATGCTTTCTGCTGTGATATCCGCTGAGGCGTAACTTTGTAGTCCCGGCTGACTGAGGGAGTCTGTATCTCCAAGGCTCGCGGTGGAGATTGTACGTGATTTTGTGATTGTCTGCGTGAATGCGAAATCCCAGAAAATCGTCACACGCTTCGTCTTCAAGTTGTACTGGTTTCTTGTAGAAGTGCAGGGACGCAAGCTGCTGAATGAAGGGGTTGTGCTGAAGTTCGTCTTCATCAACTATAATGGCTCTGTTGTCGACGTACCTGCGGATCCAGAACTTGTCATGGAGGTGGGCGCTGCTGACAAATTGACCGTACATCCGTAGCCATGTGATTTCTGTGGCCACGATTGCGCACGTGGAGAGGATGGGGCTGATTTGGTTTCCCATCGACGTGCCGCATGTCTGTTGGAAGACTTCGCCAATGGCTGTGAAAGCACACGCGTCGAAGCTGAACTGAATGATGGCTGGTATGTGCTCTGCCTGCATCTTGACCATGTTGGACTTCAGGCTGTGCGTTGAGCGGCCTGAATGCGCTGGTGCGATCTTGTTGTGCGGATCGACGGTGATGGTGGCGTTATGCTCGTCAAGGAACTGAGATGTGAGGAATTGGATGCTCTGCAGGATGTCGGATTGTGGTATCGAATTAAAGAAGCCGACCAGATCGTGGTTGAGAAATTTCAAGTGCCTCTCCGGGTACAGGTGCTCGTTGTTGTAGAAGAGTTGGTGTATTTCCTCCCATAGTTGTGGCGAGCTGACGTCGCCAAAATGGTTGGGCCATGTTATCCTCAACATCTGGTGTAATGCTAGCGCCGCGATCTTCAGCAGTTTGCCGATGCACGTATTGCTATACGCGATAATAGTCCTCCCTTTTGCCCACCTCTTTTTCCGTTTCATGAGGATATATCCATACGGAAGAGGCTTTTCGTAGTCAAGGAGCTTGGCGTAGTGCTTGGCGACGATCTTGGGGGTGTTGTTTTTCATGGCCTGCTTGATCTCGGCAGGGTCGGCATCTAGCATTCTGAATGTTTGTTTGTCCATCCACGTGTTGTAGGCTGCTTGGTTGTAGATGTTCGGGCAGTAGATCATGAGGTGCGCGTTGGCGTGGTCCTCGTTGTGCACAATGTAGTCATCAGGGATCATGCCCAATATGTTCTTTGCTAATCTGTGCGTGAGTCGTGGTTCTCGTTGAAGTTGTAGTCTGTGTTGCTTCCACTCCTGCTCAAAGAAGTCGTCAAAGTCGTCGAGGATGCGTTGATCTCGAGGAAATTGGTGGTGCTTGAGCCATCGCTGAAATTGTTCTTGGTGCTGCTTCTTGATACGCTTCTTGGAGGAGTAGAAGGCGTTCCCGGCCCCAATGTTCTGAAAGATCTGGTTTGTGCTGTGTAGTTGTAAGGTTTCTAAGCCCGTCACCACATGTCCTTCGTGTACTTGTGCTCGCGGATGTTGCCTGATGAATTGGGCACACTGACATTCTGTAGGTTTCCAGTGTCTGCCCATATCGGTGACTTTCCGCTTGTGGTTCCACAGAGCTCGCTCGAGAGAGGGGTGCGTTGCCTCCTGGACCGTCTTGGTTGGTAGATGATATGGTATAAGCACATGTCTGTGTGTCCTGCTGAGCCGTACCAGGTACTTTTCGAGGTTAGTGCGGTGCGACGTATGTGCAAGTAGAGGGACTTTCAGGGGCTTGTTGTGCTTTGGGATCGATGCGTTCTTGAACTGCAGGACTTTTCGTAGTCTGGCTCGTGCTTTTGATCTCCATGGTTGCTCCATGTGGTTGGCGAGTCTGTAGAGCAGGGTAACTGTTTCGGAGTCATGTTTGCCACTGCGTAGCTCCTTGGAGGCCTCAAATTCTTGCTTGGTGTCGCTTGAGATAGCGTACAAGAGCTTCCAGAATTGCGCCTGCTTGGGGAGCGCATTCACAAGTGAGGATCTCTGTCCTTGTACTCTTCGTCGGAGTTTTTTGAAAAGTTGTCTTCCTAGAGAATCTGGTGGGTGGCGAAGATGTGGTTGTTGATGTTTAGGGACCAATCCATGCGCCTTCTTGACCAGCTCCTTCGTGACAAACGGGTAGTTCAGCTTGGGCTGCCATCTCTGAATCAGGCCGTGTTCTTCGGCCCAGGCGTCAATATACTCCGAGTGCTGCGAAAGGAGGATGGTGCGGTAGTGCTGGTAGGTCTGGGAATCGTTCCAATAACGAATGGCGATCTCGGTTTTGGGAAGTTTGAGTTGTTGTAGTTGACGAAGTTTTGCGACTCTGTTGTACTCTCTCTTGGCCACCGTGATGTTGGTGGATCCGATGTAGCAAAATGATGCGTCCCTGGTAGCAGTCGCATAGGTTTGCTTGTTGAGCCTGGGGAATGCAAGTTTGACGTACACTGCACAGGGCTGAGAGAATTTCTCGAACGTGTAGAGTTCTGGAACCGCACCTTTTTCTCGGAGTCGCTCTTTTAGTTGCTCTGCTGCAGGCGATTGCCGCATTCTATGAAAGGTGAATACAAGATGAATAAGTCCAACTAACCACATCAAAACTTCTTTATTAATAGCAGGAACATGAAAAAGCAAAAACTGCCCCCAGTCTACTATCTGTTGCAGCTGCTGGAAGATGCTGGCACTTTCTTGATGTGCTAGGGGTCCTCTCAGGATTTTCTGCACGTGTCACACGGCGAGGTAGGTGACGGCGGCGATCAGCTGCTGAAGGTTTTTGGGTGAAGCCTTTGGCGCTGTAGTGAGGGACATGGGAAGTCCCCATCTCGTAGCCATCTCCTGTAGTTCGGCCTTGGTGTATTTGGCGCCTTCGAGGATGGTCTGCACGGACTGTATGTGATTATCCACTTCCGCATGCTTGTCTCGGGGGAGAGTCTTCTTGAGGTTGGTGATCCAAGTTGCAATTGATGTCATACTTGTCGGAGGCTCTTGTCCACTGGCACGGATCACATTGTGGGGCTCGGCGAGGATGTCCTCATTGCGCTGCTTGATGGCTCCCTTTGTGAGGCGTCTGCGCTTTGGTGGTGCCGCCGTTGCTTCTGGGCCTTCATTTGGCTCATTTTGCAGTGGGAGGGACTTTTGGGGGGTGACGTCGATGCCGGCACTGCGTAGGCGTTGTTTGTACTTGGCGGTCTGCTCTTCCAAGGCTTGCATGCGTTGTGCTGCTTGGTTGTCGCCCTCGGTGTTCTTGGCGCCGTAGTTGCGCACTTGTGCCCAAGGTTTGATGGCATCCATGATGGTGTCGACGAGGGGTGCAACAAAGGTGATGGCCTCTTTCACCTTGTCAGGGGCTTTTTGTCCTTTGCTTTGGTGGATGGCGTCGATGGTGGCATCCACGTCGATGTTGTTCTCGCGGAGCTTCTTCTGGAGCTGGGAGAGGAGGACGCTCTCGGCGATGTTGCGGGTCAGAATCATGCCGGTGAACTTGCCGTGGGAAAGTCCTCGAAGTCCAAATTCCTCCATGCCATGCCTGCAAAGATGCGCAACTGTGACATCACGGACGTCCATGCCTGCAAGTCCTTTGGCACGGCTCCAAGCTGTTGGCTCTATTGTCCTCTTCAAGGTTGCTTTGAATACAAGGTTCGTATCATAGTGGTCTGGGTCCTCTGAAAACTGACTGGGAAGTGGTACCCGTGCCGTGGTTGCCGATGTCGTCGGTGTACTTGTTGCATTGGCTGGCTCCGGCTGTGTGTTGCACGGTGGCGGCGGCGGCGGCAAAGGTTGTGTAGTCGGGCTGGATGCGGGCGGAGGCATAGGTGGCCACGACGGCAACGGTGTTGTCGCTGGCAAGGGTGCCGGAGTTGGTGTGCTCGATGCGCTCCCGCTGCCTGACGCCCACCACGGCATATTCGATGCTCCCTGAGACCAATATCCGGTCCATGCATTCGCCATTGCGTATGGGGGTATCTAACAATTGGGGCACTGTCTGAACACTCAAGGCAAAGGAATTTAAGGAAACGTAAAGGCACAACAAAAGTCCAAAAATCTTGCAGCATCATAAGAATCAGCGGAGCTCATGTGTGTCTTTTACTGCGAAGAATGCTGTTTGGGGCGTCGCAGTCGGTGTCGGCACTGAGCCATTAGAAGATTTGCAGTCCTTGCCGAAGGGGATGTCCAGGAGGAGCTTTCGTGGTGCTGTCGTGGATGCTCTTTTAGATGAGCGAAAGTCTGGCTCTTCCTTGGGGAGTGATGCCTGCAGCTCTCTGGTACTGCGAGATGAGCGTATTGGCTGTTGAAGGCGGTGTCATCAGCTGCTCGAACGCAATGCATGTGAAGCAATATCTGTTGCGAGATACGCAATAAGCTTTTGCATTCGCATCCTTGAGCACCTCGTCCTCTTCAGTGGCTGCCCGAGCTGTTTCATAGGATCCGCCAAGATGCTTGCGAAGTGATCCCCATGCACGGCCCCCCACGACGATGCCTGCCAGGTTCTTGGCGCTCCGTGTGGTGTTGAAGATCACCCTGGTCAGGTTGTGTTCGTCGATGTCTGATCCGGACATCTCGTGGCCGAGGGCATAGAAGATGTTGCATCCAAAGGCTGCCACTCCATGCGCGTTCATCGGACGCATATTTCGCTCTTTCAACATGTTGAATAACGCTCCCACATCTGTTGCATGCGACCAGAATAGGATCTTTTCTTGCCGAGTTGGTAGAGGAGGATTTTGCAGGGTGAGGTCTGAAGATTGCAAGAAATAGAATCTTCTCATTGTCTCTGGAGTTGGGTCGCCTCCTCTGTCCCACGTGAGGTCATGCTCCAAGAGAACTCCCTGGTCGATCCTGAACTCCGCTGCAGCGCAAAGTGCATCCACGTACTGCTTGGTGGAATCGTGTATGGGAAACTGTGGAATCTCAATGTCCTTCCAGTTGACCTTGAACTGCCTAAGGTTCTTGTGGAATGTAATGGTTGAAGGCATCCGCGGAGTTTCATACAGCTTGAGGTCGATCTTGGGTCGCTGCGACTGTGTCTTTGGTGTTGCCAAAATACCTGTGTTGCTGAGGCCCGATGCCCTGGATCTCTGCGTTGTCCTGGGGGAATGAGATCTGGATGTTGTCCTGGGAGCGTACGATCTGGATGTTGTCCTGGGAGCGCGAGATCTGGATCTTGTCATGGGAGTGCGCGATCTGGATCTTAATATCGCCCGCGGTCTGGTGGTCCTTGAGTCGCTAGGGCTCCTTCGTGAGGGACTGCGTCTTGGAGATCTGGAGTCCATGGCTCTCTTTTTGACCAGCAGCGGTCTGGCGGGTCTTGTGCTTGCCGTTGTTTGTAATGGCACCGGTGGTAGCGCGGGCAATCCCGACGAAGATGACGGCTTTGGCGTAGGCGGGGCTTCTCCTGCTCCAAGTTGGTCGCTTCGCTGAAAGTAGGGACGGGGGGACATAGTGCGTCCCTCATGCTTGCGGAACGCCGAGAATGGCTGAGCTTTTCGCTTTGCCTTTGCACCAGATCCAACTGCACTCTGCTCGGTATCCTCGGCTGTGGAGTCCTGCGTTGTTCCGTGTGGGTTCGCCGCCTGCAGTGCCTGGAGCTCCTGTTGACTGAATAATAAGCTCGGGGATCTCCTCGTGGCAGCCGTCGTTGTGCGGGCTTCTTTGCGAATTCTTTTCAATGGCGGTCTCTCTTGATCTGAGGTTGGAGGTGCCGCTGTCGTTGAGGATGCTGCTCCTCCACTTAGTGCTGCAAACGCCTGCAGTAAGTCTTCGGGCTGCGCATTCTTGATCTGGATGTTAATCTCCATGGCAGTGGGGCGCAGCTGCTAAGGACTACTTACAAGAAACAAAACCGACCGTAACCAAAAGGAAACGAAACGAACCAAGACAAAACAAACCAAAAACTGCTTAAAGACGAGGGTCATGCACTGCACTTCTACAAGTAAATTAGACAAAAAGCTTAGCATGGACATGTGTGCACTTCAAGCGTATTTCAAGACATTGAGACTTCAAGCTGATTGCGCTGGTCCTCTTGATCAGCATGTGCTTTCCGGATTCAAGACATTGCCTTGCAGTCTGTTGATGTTTGAGGTCTCTTAGGAACCTAGCCAAGGATCACGCGTCCCACTCGGGGCACTGTTTCAAGGGATACTGCCTCGAGAGCAGCGGTAATGGCGCCGTGACGGATAAGGCCATGCCCGATTCACACTTGAACACCCAGTCTCGCTGGTTGCATGTTCACTCATGGTCAATTCCGACTCATCAGCGAGTTCAATGACTCCGATGAGAAAACTTCAAAGAAAGCGTTGCCGGTGGGGCTTCAATAGGCTCTGGTTTCCTTGCTGATGTTTACTAAAGAAGAAAAAGCCAAGGGTCCTGAAGCATTGCACAGCGAGTATGTGAAGAATGTAGCATTGCACGGCTTGTACTGCAAAGGATGTCACAAACACATTGGCAGGTACGTGGATTGAGCGTCCTCAATCCATTTCACGACAAACTGGAAAGGTCTTCGTTGGACAGTGCCTTCCAGAATGTCCACTGTCCCCCTGCACGATCACTCTCTAGGTCTCAACCTGCAATTCTCACCTGCACTGTCCCGTAGTAGTTTGGGTTCCCCACACACACCCACACACCCACACACACACACCCACCACCCACACCCACACCACCCACACCACCCACACCACCCACACCACCCACACCACCCACACCACCCACACCACCCACACCACCCACACCCCACCCACACCCCACCCACACACACCCACACCCACACCCACACCCACACCCACACCCACACCCACACCCACACCCACACCCACACCCACACCCACACCCACACCCACACCCCCACCCACACCCGCACTCCCGCCTCCCGCCTCCCGCCTCCCACCTCCCACCTCCCACCTCCCACCTCCCACCTCCCACACCCACACGCACCTGCACGCGCACGCGCACACGCACAAGCACACGCACACGCACACTCACACTCACAAGCACACGCACACGCACACGCCACGCACGCACACGCACACCCACGCATACAATCGCATACACACACACACACAATCCCACACACACAAACACACACAACACACACACACACACACACACACACACACACACACACACACACACACCCACCCGCCCACCCACCACACCCACACACCCCCCACACCACCCACACCCCACCCACACCACACCCCCCCACCCACCCCCCACCCCCCCCACCCCCCCAACCCACACCCAACCCACCCACCCACCCACCACCCCCAACCCAAACCAAAACCCCAAACCCCAAACCCCCCACCCACCACCCACCAACCCACCCAACCCCCAAACCCCCAAACCCCCAAACCCCCAAACCCCCAACCACCCACCCACCCACGCACGTACGCACATACGCACGCCCCCACGCCCGCACGCCCGCACGCCCGCACGCCCGCACGCACTCACCAAACGCTTCTCTTTTGTCTTTGCGGCGAGGCATTTACTTGTCATGAGCGCATAGTGTCATCCACCGGCTTGTTTGTTTGATATTCCATGTAATTAGCATGAGCCTCAATGCTTCAAAAAAGTTCTGTCATTTAAAGACATTCTGATGCAAATGTGCTCATTCACTCAAGACCTCAACTGTGCAACTAACCCGCTGCTTTCCGAAACAATGCACCTGCTTCAAATACGGCCGGGCCGAGGTGGACGACGCGAATCGTTTAAAATTACAGCACTTTCTAGGTCTCTGGAAAGTGTAAAAAACACGAGGCGGCAAGTCAGCCGGCTACCTTGTTTTGCTCTAAGAGCTACATGTTGTGTCATCGACTCGGCATTTCGTACGCCTTCCCTCCGCTTCCGACATCCTCATTGTGGGTTCCATTCCATGGATGCCTCGGGCATGACGATGGAATCCCCAAACATCCCCAAGCGACAACGGCACCTACACTCAAGATCTACTCGACTTCGTCGAGCTTTGCCCCAAAGCCAAACAACTTCCCCATGGCGCAGGAGTCATCATCCAAGGTCACTTCTCAGCCTCACTAGTAGCATCCCAAGACGGATTCAAGGCGAGCAGGAAACCCTTCGAGCAAATGAGAAAATCAGCTGAGCGCATGAGAATCTCTGCGATCTCTAATGCTCATGGGGCGAGCCTCCCCTCGACCGGACGAGGCAAACTGCGGGAGGATGCAAACTGTATAGATGGCAATTTGTATTTTACTTGCAGTAGACAGACTGCGTGCACTGGCAGCTGAACTGGTGCCCACACAACAGTGCGCTGGGAACAGCAACAACAGACAAGAACTCTGATCATGGTCCAGCTTTGCGACTGCATCGCCTGACGAGTATACACAAGCAGCACTTGCTGGCGGTCTGTTGAGATTTGGGAAGGCATGCAAATTTCAAGCAGCCGGTCATGTGAAACAGCACATCTGCACTTCGCAGCATCCGAGATAACAGCCCCTAGCTTCGCATGCTTAGTGTACTAGACTGTCCAGTTCCGCAGGAAAACCAGATGTAGTCGGCTGTCTGTGCTCCGCAGCTGCAGGCATAAAATTGTTCGAGGATGCTGAGATCCAGAAACCTCTGTACCTTGCGCACCTTGCGCTTTGAGCATAAAGGCCTAAAACTGAAACCTGGCCCGGTCACTTTGCTTGGTTGGAAAACCTGGGTGGACTTGGACCTATAGCATGGGCCAATCTACCTGGACGACTCGCAACTTAAGCACGGCACAACGCAACTGCTTTCAGCACGTTGCAGTCAAGAGAGCCTGGAATTGCGGAGTCCCACGGCAGCAGTTTCGTGAGCAGGTTGTAAGACAGAGCATATCGAAAGGCAGACATTGCTTTGGTGAACAGTCGTACTTACCAGCTTCGTGTCTCAAATCACAGTCAGCAAAGGCTTCTGAAGGATGCTTCCTGAGGCCCGTGCTTTCAATCAACATCCTCCGAACTTTAGATTTAGGAGGATGTCTCGGAGGCCTGCAGCAGAAACGACTTCACAAGTGAGCCTAAGGCCTCAGGATATGAAACATCTTGGCAGCTGCCTGCACCTCCACATCCTGATCAATCTGCACTGGGGTTTACTAGTTTCCTAATTAAATTCTCCACGGTGGGACCCTGGGATGCTTGTCAATTGTCCTGCGGCTTCTCTTTGCCCTTCGCCTAGCAAGTTCCACTGTGACAAACAAAGGCAAGGACAAGTGCGTTGAAATTGTCAGCATTTGTGGCCTGCGGGGGTCGTACCCACACGGTGACGTGGCCGTCCCCCGCCTGCGTTTTCGAACAGGTGTCATGAGATTCTATGTTGAGGACAGCCGAGACGAGCGCAACCCAGTGGAGCTGCGCTGAGGTACTCCTGGCGGGACATCACCAAAGTGAGCTCACAGAGGAACGCCTTGGCGAACTCGACGGCCTCGACAAACAGAAGCAAATTTACGATGTTGGCATAGACTAAACTCACTAGACCTTCAGCCTCTGCACCAACACAACCCAGTCCAGGAAGGATCCAGGATCGAGTGCCCGCACTGCCACCCTCCACCCAGCCTCGCAAGCGAACCATCCAGATTCCGCAAATGCAAACCTTTGCACACACAACTGAAGGTGTGTGTGTGTGTGCGCAAATATGATTATTGGTCTATGCATCCAGCTCTTCATCTATGCTTTTGTTCCTGTTTACGTACTTGTCTATTCATGTATGTATTGCTTTATATTCTGCCGGTTGTGAGGCCAAGCGGGTGACCCGTCCCAGTGACCAAGAGCTAAGCCCTAGGACCTAGGAGCCTTTGTTTTGCGAGTTTTACATGAATGACCCACACTTCACTCGTCACACAGCACTGCATCAGCCTCTCAAGCAAGAGGGAGAGAGAGAGAGAGAGAGAGAGAGAGAGAGAGAGAGAGAGAGAGAGAGAGAGAGAGAGAGAGAGAGAGAGAGAGAGAGAGGGAGAGAGGGAGAGAGAGCGAGAGAGAGCGAGAGAGAGCGAGAGAGAGCGAGAGAGAGAAAGAGGGAGAGAGGGACGGAGGGAGGAGAGGGAGGGAGGGCGCCGTGTGCCCCTGCAGTGCAGATACCGCAGCATTCCCAAAATGTCTGACCATGTCGGGCGTTGGAAGGGGCGGAAGGGCTCACGATGCCTGATTGGCTTCAATGCCAGATGCTTGTCCGGACACATCGTCTTTCTCAATGTCGCGAGCCTCGGCCGGGTAGTCCGTACTGAACAGCCATGCTGGCACGGCAGGGGCCCGGCAGCCGAACATTGAATGCGTCCGTGGAAAGGACGTGAATAGAGTGGCCCTCGCAAGACAGCGGATGCAGTTTCAGCGAGCAAGCGGAATGCCTCCACTGCAAGCCTGCGAATCCACCCAGCGTCCAAGAAGCACTTCTGCCGAGACGAAGTCATCTGTAGGGGATGCTTCACATGGCGGCCTGCATAAGTAACACATCCAAAGCGCGACCAAATGTTGAACATCGCGATGTGCGATCCAGCCTCTCTTCTGCGAGAACCTGGCATGAAAGCTGAGAGCTGTCTCGAAGCTTCTTCCAAACAGTTACAGCCGAATTATCTCCCTCAGCGGCCGAAGAGAATTGCTGCATTTCCCGGCTCTGGCTCGGACACGAACCAAGCCAACGTCTCCTGTTCTCTCATATCCGTTCGATTCTCTGGCCACCTGGAAGAAGGGCTTCTGCGAAACAGCTGTTGTATGCTTTGTTTACTTAGCCCTTGCATCCTGCATCCACACTGGAAGGAGTATGTAAGTGTATGCACATGACAAACTCGATCCACACAAACATCTCTTCCACCCCGCGCGGGGATCGTCGGATTACAGCACTTGTTTCTGACTTCGTTGTGAAGGGATCTTGCGACCTACGAATGGCACATCATGCAGGCCAGACAAGCGCACAAGCTTCGAGAACGCAACGTCTGCTACGCAAGACCATGGTCTCTGGTGTCGGGCCACTGTCGGGCAGCGGCTCTTGCAGGGGCTAAAGCATGCAGGTCATTGGTCATTGGGGAGGCCAACCAGCCTGGAGACTCGCGAAGCTTTGCTGACTGTCGAACATCCCAGCGTCAAGGCAAACACGGAATTCGGCTCTTTGATCTGGCTCTCTCTCTCGAGGGCAGGAAGGAAAGGGCGGACACCGGACACCCCTTCCCTCGCGCGCGAACGCGCACCTGTAGTCCACTATCTCTGTCTCCCTCTTCTTCTTCTTCTTCCTCAGGGCAGCTCTCTTCTTCTTCTTCTTCTGCAGGGCTTAAGGGGCTGGTCAGGCCCCCCGGCCTCTTGGGCCCCCCGCTTGTTACGGGGCTTTCGGCGGGGCGTGAAAACGCACGGAGTGCAGCTCTCTCTCTCTCTCTCTCTCGCTCTGTCTTTTGCCTGCTTGCATTCGGACAAGGAATTGTGCAACCTCTCTCTCTGTCTCCATTTCTCCCGTCTGAGCAGGTCGCCCACTGTCTTCCGCCGAGCTTCCTTGCAGAGCCGTCCTGCAAAGCTGTGATTTTAGCTTCGGTGACACGGCTTACTGGTACCGCCTTCGCAGGTAGAAAGCACGCGTGTAAAGAAGTCGCAAGATGTCGCAAGACCAAACTCGACTGCACTGCTCCAAGGGCCACGCGTTGGCGTACCCCCAGAGCGTTGTCGGATCGGCCGGAAACCTCGCCCATGTCAGCGCCGGTTTCAAGACACTCAGCTCCCACCGAAGCACTTGAGACAGGCTTGAGATGCTGACGCATCTGGGCTGATTGCAGGATCCGGCTGGAGACCTGTCAGCTGTCGGATAGCGCTTCGTTTGTCGGCATGTCTGACGGAATATGTGGCGCACTTTGCCTGCGCTGCTAGCGATACATGGTCTCCGTCATTGCTCGCATGTTTGCTCTTTCGATTGCGCCTGTGAGTGTGTGTCCGCACATGTGTCAAGTGTCTTTGTTGGGTGCACATGCTGTGCAAGATCCACAGAAGTGGGGTCTGGGGTGGAGCACATGCCTCGAAATGTGCACGAGTCGGCCATGGTGCAAAGGCCAGACTTATACCATGCATTGCTATAAGACTGTACCATGTTATGCGAAATTATATGCTCTGGCGTTACAAAAGTTAGTGGTCTGGTTGCTTTTGTTGTTGTTGTTGTTGTTGGCGGCGGTGGTGCTGGTCGTGACGGTCGTGACTGTCGTGCCTGCTGCTTCTGGCCTTGGTCTTTCTCTCAATGTTTGCCGAAGTCTGTGTGTTGATTTCTTGTTTGCGTCGCCTTGATATCTGCATGATGTTGTAGCTTGGGCGGGCTGGCTGGTTGGCTTGATTGGCCTCCTTGAGTGGGTGTGTCGCTTGAAACGTCTGCTACTGTATGCCTGATCACGCGGTTGTTTGCACACTTCTGCATGTTTTGTATATGTTGCATGCCATGCATAGCGCATCTGCCCTGGCATGCCTGTGCATTCGACTGCAGGTGGGGCAAATCTTGATGCAAACACATCCCTTTACATTCATGCGCTTCATGTGTGGGCATGAGAAAGAGAGCAGGTTTGTTTGTGAATGCATGGGCTCATGCAACATGAGCTGGTGTGCTTGCTTGCACAGGGAGGCAAACCACAGACTGGTGGCATTGTTGGGACATGTGTCCAAACCAGTAAACGGATAAGCCGCCACATTGAATCTCTGCCCGGCCGTCGAAGTCCGACTCGGTGCCGCCGGGCCCCTTGCGCGCTACGACAAATCAAACACCGCTTGCTCAAAGACACGCCACCTCTTTGCTTCTACGTTGTCTGCATCAAATGCAACTCCCACCTCCGAGAATGGCGACAAAATGGCTTCCAGGCCCTTCACCCTGCGAACCACGTTCCGCGCCAGCTGCCCGTCATTGCCCGTTCGACATTGACATGCTGCCAATAAGCGCGACAAACTATGCATATTGACCGGCCTTGCAGATGAAATAGCCTTTGCAGCCAAAGAGTGAGCACTTGGAGATCTTTCAGATAGGCACTTTTTGCACTTGGAGCCCCAACTCCTGTTCCCCAAGCAGCAGGAAGCTGTGAGGCCAGGTCGGCCCACCAAGCTGGATCCTACACGGGCTCGTGTGTTGACCACATTGCAGGACTCTATAAAGCAGTCCTGGGGCGGCCATGGCACAGGGGAAGGCCTTAGAACAATCCATGGCACATGGAGGGGAAACATCAGTGAGATGAGCAAGCACAAGGCCAGTCTTCTACCGGCAACTCGTCCGTGTTCCTTTGCGGATGCACGTGGCAGTTCACGCGCAGAGCACAGGGGTTCGGGATTGAAGCTGGTTCCTGCACAGGATCAAGAGTGAGAGACAGTGTGTTCGTGGCATGAATAGTCCGCCGGAAACTGTTTTGGTGGCTTTTTTGGCTCAGTTTAATATGCTACAAGCGACTGCATGCCAGCTGGAAAAGCGGACTCCTCCTACTCACATGGGGCACTCAGTCACTTGCCATCCTTCTGGGAGGTCTGTCCTGGGCACACCGCGTGTGGGATGGCACTGAGCTGCTGGCTGGGCCCGGCTGGGCACCCGACCAGTTGGAGGATCTCCACCTGAGGCCAATCGGCCAAAGCCAAAGCCATGAAAAGCCGATTGGCCCTGGATCGCCACGTCTGCCAAGGCTGGAGCTGGTCATTCTCAAGCTCCTGCCCTTGGGTCCTAGCTGCGAGTTTTCGTGACCGGTCTACGGCCGTACACTCGCTGGGCTCGGCTCCCCGGCTTGGGCTTGGAGCCGTCGACATTGGAGCTCGTGTCAGAGTCCTCCGCCAGAGCGCCAGAGCGCCCAGAGTAAGAATGTCCCGCGATCGTTTTTTGTGCGTTGCCTCCTTGTGGCCTTTGCTTCGCCTTCCTCGGTCGCATCGAAGTCTTCAGCCGAGGACGCTTGCAGTCTTACAATCACGAGATCCCGGCGGTGGAAGTCTTTATCCTCACGTCTGTGGGCACTGCTCAGGAAGCTGAAACACATACCAACGGCATTGCTTCAGGAGCTCCTGGTGGCCCTTTCCTCGACCTTTGGGCCTGACACCGGTGCCCGCGGCAGCACTCGCCGCAATGCGGAACATTAAAGGGCCGGACCAGGCCCTGGCGGACATGCCCGGAATCTTGCCTGAGTGCAACCTACGCCGCCCTTTGCAGTACCATAGTGCAACACTTTGGGGCAACTGCGGGCAAGCCAAAAGGGACTGAATCATTGATTCGACTTTGATCTGGAAACTGCGGAAAGCACTCAACTTACGAATACTTGCGACCTTTTGGAATCTTCACCATTTCTTTGGATCTCGTGTGCTAGAGAGAGAGAGAGAGAGAGAGAGAGAGAGAGAGAGAGAGAGAGAGAGAGAGAGAGGGGGTGGGAGAAAAGGACAACTGGAGAAGCCGATCCATCCACCCCACATTACACATAGTGGTGTTTGAACTCGCGAACATCCAAAGCAGCATGCCTGCCGTCGATCTTGCCTTTTTCGGTGCGCATCCACACAGCATACCGCCAGAACATGCTGTAAACTGTCGTGGTCGTGAGTTCAACTTGACTCAACACTGCTCCCACTTCGCGTAGCAGTGCTCGGTCAGTAAAAGCCAGCCCGAGTTCCAAGCGATCTCAAGCATCAGGCTGTCTCTCACACAGAAATCCTTCGATGTCGAGCTGCAAGCCAGCTGCAAGCGGGCTGCAAGCTCTCATGATATGACCCTTAAGACCTTGGCTGATTTGTGGGAAATGACCGCAGCATGACAGCAGCCGAGTGCGATACGAAGTGTGGTGCTTTTGTCCGACCGGCAAGGCGAAGGGTGCCTTGAAGTTGCAACGTCGAGCATATGTCCCAATCGTGTCCCACTATGCAGCCGGGATTGCCTGCTTTGGGCTGAGATTTTGCGAGATGGACTTCGTCAGATGTGGCTTCGGCTTCGGGTCTTCTGCCGCGACTTCCACGCAAATGTCTTCCAAACCTCGTCTCAAGTTTCACGGATATCGAATTGTAGGAAGCAGGCTACTGGTCGACTAAGCAACGTTGTCCATAGACACTCGTCGAGCAAACTCCTTGCAGCTGCGCTGGCTCGGTAACAGGTGGGCGCCTCACAAATGTAAAGCTCGCGAAATTAACAAGGCTCCGGAAAGACATGGTAAAGACGCATTCATACAAGGTTTAGAGCTTTGAAGAGAGCTCAGCCTGCAACGGCAGCAGCAACAACAGCTGCGTCGCGAAATGCCACTCTTCAAAACAATCCTCGGGTACGGTACAAGCGGCTATATTGTAATCGACCACCACCCAAAAAAACACTTGGTGCTATCAGCAGTACTGGTACTGACTGGTACTGAAGACACGACCGTGAAGCTGGGCTAGGGCCGACACGAGGCGAAAATCGTAAACAAATCTTAAAAGCAAACTTTGCCTCAGTACCTCGACTCTACACATCTGTCAGTTTTTCGTTTCGTCGACAAATTTAAGTTAACTGTTGGAGTTGGCGGTGAACCCTTGCATCCACTACTTGCAACTATCGGTTTGCTTCTAAGTGGCGACACGTGCGATGCTGGAATGAGGCTTGTTATTGTTTCTACCATGATTCGCTGCGCCTCCGATATCGGTTTCCAACCCTAGTTACCACACAAATCCACACAACAGAAGAAGAAGAACTGAATAAGAAAGGGTAGGGTAGAGAAACGATCATCCCAGAAGGCGGCACTTGTGAAACGAGCAAATCTGCGTGGCAATGATGTTGCTACAGAACATCCTCCAACCGATACATAAACCGACAGCGAACATCAGCAACAAAGCAGCCAGGACTGCACTGTCAAAAGCAAGCACACGCAAACGCAAACAAAGGCAATCAATCCCAACCGAATACCCACCCAACACCCACACCCACACCCACACCCACACCCACACACACACAAGGACACACACACACACACACACAGACAGAGCACACACGCACACGCACACACACACACACAGATAGATAGCACACACACACACACACCGCACGCGCCTCGCACGCACTTACAGACCAGTCATCTTTAGGTACTTAAGTGGATGCTGTTTGTGCGGGATCGCTACCTCGCTCTCGAGCACTATTGTCTATCATTGTCTGAATCAGTGACTTGTTAGAGCTCATCTCTTCCACGATTGAGTTATTGAGTTCAAAGTCTTTTCGACGATGATGATGATCATCATCATCGCCACTGCAAGTACGTAGGGCGAGCGTCCTCACTCTATTATACTCTATTTGACTCTGTTTCCTGATCACTGGAGCAGAACTTCGCTGGCAGAGGCTGTCAGAAGGTGCACGCACACACACACACAACACAGACGACACACACACACACACGCACGCACGCACGCATGCACACGCTCGCGCAGACAGGCACACAGGCACACACACGCACAGAAATTTGTTGAATTGATTTTGGGTGGGCTGATTGTCACCCATCCGATGACAGACCATGCACTACGACTCACTTGAAAGGGCATGGTCTGTCAACGGGGGGGGCGACCATATATATATATATATATATATATATACATGTGCATCTGCATCTGCATCTGCATATGTATATGTATATGTATATGTATATTATGTATATTATGTATATTATGTATATTATGTATATTATGTATATTATGTATATTATGTATATTATGTATATTATGTATATTATGTATATTATGTATATTATGTATATTATGTATATTATGTATATTATGTATATTATGTATATGTATATGTATATGTATGTGCATATGTAAATATGTGCGTATGGTACCCCCTGGGCCAACCTCGGCCACGTCATTGCTCATGCCGGACTCATGCCTGTCTTCACATCGTTCTGGGTTAGAGCCGGGGACCCCTGTATATACCTATGGATTTTGTGTTCACGTACACTATTTACACTCTCCACGCCTCTTGACAGACTAGTAAAAAACAAGGTTCAGTTTTATGTATGCATTTATCAAGATATTATGTTATGTGTGTTGAAATATGTCTGCTCTCCCTCTCTCACATGTTAATCTCAGTGCCCATACTGCTGCATGTAAACATTGTAGGTACACTAGTACACGCGCAACATGCATGCAAGTTTACGCATTTTTCCAAGACGACAAACAGCGGTATGCAAGTGCAGTCTTTGTGTCAAGGATCGACACACCCTGCACGTTCTTAGAGATGTTGGCAAGGATTTCTTGCACATACACTCTTCTAGAGCTTTGCATACGTCACTCTCCATAGCCGCCACTCATCCAGTCGGAGATAATGTTCATATCCGCCGCATACCACAAAGAGTGCATGCTTGAAGCGATGGATTTCCATTCTCGCGTGCATTAGGTTATGGATGACCACGAAGTCAGACACGAAAACGTACTTACTAAAACGGAAAGATTTCTTTTGATACAGACTACCTGGAGTCAGAAAGCCAACGAGCTTTGGATATGATCTGGGTGCAGTGGGCATACTGAGGCTTTGCCCACGCGGGTCTGAGAAGGCGGTAATCTGATCCCATACTTCTACGGGAAATTTAGTGCCCAAGGAGGCTTGCAGCGACCAAGTCCACGCCATGGCCTTCCTAAACTGGCAGGTGCCTGAGGTCCGTGCATGATAAAATGAATCAGGAATTGGCTTCTGCAAGAATGCTACAACACTGTAGGTTCAAGACTGTTAAAGACAAGAACCAGTTACAGAGCCACAAAATTCCGACGAGTCCGTGAAGTCAAAGGTTCTGTTTTCAGGGTCCTCGTTTCCAGGGATCCTTTTCAATTGTGAAATCACGTGGGAAAGTCATCTTTCATTTCCTGGGAATCAGCAGGTTGTTTTCATGCGAGGTGAGGTACTCAGCGCCGACATTGTGACTGTGGGAAACTGTTATACTTTGACGAGGACGAACAGCACTCAATCAAAAAAAGAACGAAGCGAAACCGACTCAACGAAGCTGTCAACAGTAAATTTGACACTAAAGGGAAAGCTACCCAAAAACACGAACCCCGGCTACAGCCAACGGGCCCTGCCTCCATGAGGCACGTCTTTTCACTCGGACCAAATGCCTTGCGGAAGTCGGCCTGTGCAAAAGATGCCGGGGATGCCAAGTGTTGAAGCCCTTCGGTGGTTACAGATTAACACGACTGCAATGATCATACGAAGTATTCAGAAAACTAACTCTGGGCTTCACACTGGTCTTCCTCCCTTCTTGTAAAACTCTGTTGACTTCGCCAACATCTCTAGCAACTGAGATCGGTATCGTCAGCTTATTCTTGATCATTCCCCACCAGCACTTTGAGTCCTGGGGTTTGGTCAAAACGTCGCTCAGTTGCATCTCACTCGGTATCCACGCCAGCGGCCAGCGGAAGCTTTCCGCTCCAACTCTCGGACTTGAGGTTCTGTCGGAGTGCGGCCAGGTCGATGGCCAGACGCCGGTCTGCGGGCGTCCGTGGGACTCCTTCCCGGTGTAGGTGGTCGTAGAGCGACCGGCAGTCGCTCAGGCACACGAGAGGTAGCTTCGCATCCTCGACCTTGGTCATCTTCCCAGTGAGGATGGCCTCGTACATGGCGCGGACATATTGTCCGCCTTCAAGGCCTTCCACGCAGGCCTGCGTCTCCGCGCTGAACGTGCTTCGGCAAACTCGTTGCCCAGCCCTGGACTTCCAATCCAAGATAGAAGCTGTCCCGCTGCCCCCACAGATGCACTGCTTTTCGGCAACCAGAACAAGCTCCCCGAGCTGCGAGGCAACTCGTGAGTTTCCTTTCTTTGCTCTGCGCCCGGCCTTGTGGGAGGGTGGCCCGTGCAACTGCAAGCCACTCGTCTTGTCCTCGGGGTAGAGCTCGAATCCCTCCTCGTCGTAGTCTGCTTCGTAGGTCGTAGGCGTTTGCCCAAGCGGCATCGTGGTAGATGAGGATGACGGCGCCCTCGTCGTTGACCTTCTTGAACACAAGTCCCTCATCTCGGTAGTCAACAGCTCTCGCCGATACACCGTTGGTGAACTTCACGTCTCCGTAGGTTGGGCTCTTCTGGAGCTGCTGTGCCATCGACACCGAACACGTCAGGTCTGGACGTGACTGGGCCGAGATTCAGCTAAGGGCACCGACTAGACTCCGGTTGTCAGCGATGGTGTCAGGTCCGGCCAACTCTTCGTCCGCCACACCCTTCGGGATGTCGACCGTGAACAGGCGGTTCTCGATGTAGGGCTTCTGGCGGAAGAGGACGCTGTCGTCGTAGCACACGATCTCTGACCCGAGGTAGGCAAACTCGTCTTCTTCCCAAGAATCGACAGGAAAAACCTTCGAGAGCTCCTGCTTGATGAGATCTCCGATTGACCTCGGGGCGATCACCAGCAGGTCATCTACATGGCTGCCAACATACCCAACTGGGGGTCCAACGATCTTCCCGTCCACGACCTCCTTGAGGATGAAGACGCACGGGTCCAAGTCGCATTGATCGAAGATGTAACTCTTATCTCCTTGACGAACTGTTGACCCCCTTCATTCCAGCTTGTAGATCGTGCCACCACTCATGCGGGCTCGTTGCGAGCCCGAATATGTTTTTCTTCACCTTGACGAGTTGATCGGGGTGCAGTCCAGCGAAACCGGTGGAGGGCTGGTGAAGGTACAGCTCCTCCTCGTGCTTCAAGTAGCCGCCAGTGAGGAACGCGCAGCGGATGTCCCCCGCGCTTGCTCGCCACGGGTCTTCGTCCCGAAGCCCGTTCGCCAGTCTCTGAAGGAGGCACATCAAAGCAGGACGAGACAAAGTAGGCGCATCCGTTGACAATCCATTGGCCAAGTCCGGGTCGGTATGGCCCGCTATCACCAGCCGCGCTTTGCACTCCCAAGGCGTGTCTGCATCGGCACGCCGCTTCGACCAGTTTTTGTCCTTGTAGGCCCAGCGTGATCTGAGTATCCGGCTCGGATCCACTTTCCTTCGAACTCGCGCACTTTCTTCTAGGTCAAGGGGCTCCAGAGCATCAAAAGAAAGATGCTCTTTCCACTGAGTTTCCTCAGCGGCCTTGAAGTCGGCCCGTGCATTGGCCGGTATCTCAGACCACTTGAGCTCCTTCTCCTGCCTCTTCTCCATGCCACGTTTCGTGAGTTCCTTCTTGGAGAAGAGGGCTTCGTGAACTTCCAGGTCGTCGTCGGCATCGGCGGGTCGAGTTTTGCGCTTGAGCCTCCTGTCGGGTGGCCTGGGAGGTGGTAGTACCGGAGGTTCCATGATCTCGTCGTCGGAGGGCTCGTAGTCGGAGAGGTGGTCATCTGCAGCGGCGGCACAGTCGTACTCCAGGTCGATGTCGTCTTCTTCTGGGGCGAGTTGGTCTGGGTCATAGGTGTCCTCTGCGTCGAAGTCCATCTCGAGCAACTTTTCCACCTCGACTTGAGCTCCTCGAACGCGTAGGTATATTCTCCAACTTCTTCAGGCCCGGATGGCCTCAAGTGTTCTGGCGCTGTCAGCCTGCAGCGCCCATTTCGAGAGATCCAGTCGTTATTGCCTTCTCTCCCGACGACTACTGCTGGTCCTGCCCAGCGCCCTCGCCTTCTGTTCTTGGGTTGGTCCCAAAAGTGGACGGTCTCCCCGGTCTCGATCGGCCTGGTTGTAGTCCTGGCACGTTGTAGTAGTGCTTTTCGAAGGCGACTGTCTCCTTGAGAGTGGTGAAATGCCAAACGAGCGGCGGCGCGAATCGCCACTGTTCTTTGGTACCGGCTCTCGTGTGAGACGTCCCACGTAATCTTCTCACCGCTGTCGGGGTCGATCAGGCCTTCAGGTAGTCGTGGATGACGTCCAAACACCCACTCCGTGGGCGAATGTCCACAGCGGCGCCGTAGTTCATTCTTTGCGCTGGAGACCATACTGGCTGCAATGCCGACCTCTTCACGTGTGATGGAGAGCTCATGCCGGACACGGTCCCATATGTTCTTCCACCAAACACCTTGCCGTTCTGTGATGCCGGCCTGCCAATGGGCTTGCGCCGCGACGTTCTTGATCCCGATCCCATGCCAGTCACAAAGACGACAGATGCCCTTCTGAACAGCCCCGTCAAGGTCGAGGGACACAGTCCTTGGCGGACCGAAAGGAGTGACCCAGTGGTCGTTGAAGACCTTCTCGATGTCCTCGTTGTCAAAGCCTGCAAGGGGAATCACAATGTGGTAGGAGGTCCCCCAATCGACCATCGAAAGGAAGGTATGGCGATTGTCATCGACATCATGGTGACGTAAAAGGTCTACCCCGACGCAGTCATTGAAGTCGTACATCCTTGGGGTAGCGCTGGGGCGCGCTATGCGCGGTCCTGAAGTGCTGTCACAAACTTGACAGCGCATCCCTTTGGCTGCTTTCAGCACTGCCTCTTCGCATCCTGCCAAACGTAGATGCCGTACAAGATCGTCCTTCTTTGGGTGCCCAAGGTTTTGGTGTAGTCGCCGAAGGGAACTCTGGATCAAGGGGCTCACGCCGTCTTCGAAGGAGATCGCACTGCCGTCGTGGCGGGGTTCTCGATGATGTTCGCCGGGTTCGTCTCCTTCGCCAAGAACATAAACATGATGTGGTCGTAGATCAAGGTCAACTTCGCGAGTTCCTGGCTTTCGGCGTCCATATCCTGCCCAACGAACTCCTTCTGGATCAACGAATTGCCAAAGACCTTCTTGGGCAAGCTGTTGAGCGATGTGCTCATTGATTTCCCCTTTGAAGACGACCTCACCTCCTGTCTCGATCTGCGCTTTCGCCAGTGCAGCGACCGAATTCACATGTCTCTCGGGCATCCCATAGAGGTTGATCCTCAGTTGGCGCGGCGTAGCGCCGACGACAAAGTGGTAGGCGTCGATGCGGCGGTCCTCCTCGTCGTAATTTCCCCATGGCATCTGTTCAATAACTGCTTTGCCGAGCTCTGCCGCTTCGAAGGTTCCCTCAACTCCTCCAATCTCGAACATCACAATGGGGTCGGCCTCGACGACTGGAAGGGCCTCGGCAATGAAGGAGGTCGCCGCGGCCAGGAAAGTGGTAAGGAGGACACTCAGCTTCCCAGCGGTGTTCGCCAAAGTCGTCCTGGTACTCTTCCGGGGCCTCTTGGATGTAGGCTCTCCGGGAATCCCCCGCAGGTGGGGCACAGGGAAACCGACTCGCCTGAGGATCTTCGTGCAATCCTTGTTGGCCTTGAGGATCCCGCGGGTGGTGTGGAAAGTAGCTATCCAACGATCCCCTTCCCAATCTCCGGATGCATGCTTGTGCTGCGGATCGAAAGACACGAAGTTCTCGAAGGTGCTCGTCATACGTCCGGGTAGCCAAGCTCCTCCAGGATTGCGCTTCCAGACCACACCTGCGCCACCGACATCTCGCTCCTGTAGATCTCGGTCTTCGAGCCATAGTTCGCCACCATTGGTCTGTCCAAAACTGCACGTGTAGTTGGAGGTGCCCCTAAGGTTGTTATAGTCGTGGTGGACGCCGGCCCTCACATTCAGTCCAATGGTGACAGACGTCCAAGCGCTGCCTTTGTCAAGCTTCCGGGTGGCGAAGGCGTTCAAGTAGCGACAAAGGTGGGGCTTCTCGATGGTGAGCTTCGTCAGGCCTTGGACTCCACCATGCGTGAACATGCCGAAGGTGAAGTAGTCGTGCTTGCCCTTGTCGTCGACAGGGAAAGCATCGCCGCGATCATTGCGTCGGGCCCTGAGATCGGAGTTCTCAAGGATGTGCTGGAGGACGGCATAGGTGAACTGGCCATTATCATATGCTTCCTTTGCAAGTTGCTCTCCTCGCGGAAGATCGGGGCGCGATACGGCTCCCGGGTGCGAGAGATCTGCAACCAGCACGCTGTGTTGATGGCCGAGTGCCTTCACGAGCCCTTTGTCCTCGAGCACGTCCTCGAAGAGCGTCCCAACTCCACAGCATCCACTCTTCGGTCCACAAGGTCCGCCGTGAACTCCATCTAATTGCCCTGTCCCCGCGTCCTGGCCTTGTCCTTGAGCACTGCCAGCTTCATCTCCAACCTCTGTATCTCCGCCAAGGTGTCCTGGTCGATCTCGTCGTCCATCGCCTCCTTGTTGTCCTCCGCCGGCCTCCACTTGGAACTCGACGTCGAGACAGCCGGTGGATGCGGGAGCTGGTCCATCGTCTGGGCCACGGTCCGCGTCTCGTTGTGACCCCAAGAGTCCTCCCACACACAGAAGTAACCGCTTCCCAAGACGAAGTTGCCGCTCTCACCGCCGTCGGCATTGGTGCCACGCTGGACGGTTCGTTCAGCTCCTTCACGTAGCCGCCCTTCTTCTTCTCCTCGTTCTGATCCCACCAGCGGGCGAACCTCACTAGCTCGGGGTCTGCATTGCCGCTCGTCTTCACTTCGTTGCTGGCCCAACGCCCGTACTGCCAAGGGACTTCGCGGAACTCCATCCCACGGTGTTTTCCTATCTTCATCAGCTCGTTGTCCGGGGTGTTGAGGGAGTCGCGGACGAGTCGAAGGAGGTTGCCCTTGGTGATGTTCGACGCGTACGCCACCTGGAGCTCGTCGGCCTTCGCCTTCAGCTGTGGGAGCGTGAGCGCGGAGATCTTCTTCATCTTGAGCGTCGCGTCCGTCTCCTTCATGGCCTCCCGGTGTTGAACAATGATCGCCTTGATCTCTTCGGGGCTCCACGTGCGATGCACGGTCAACCCCAAGCGGACACACTCCGAGAGGAGCTGAGGCTTCGTCATCTTGCTGATCGGGATCTCCTGGTGGCATGCTGGCGAGTCCATCAGCGACACAGGGCGAGGTCACGGTAGGTCGGGCTCTCTTGTTAAAGACGGTTCTGCCAATCCACAACAGCGGCATGGATGCAGAGCGAGATGAACCGTTTTTCCAAGCATCAACAACTGTTTCTAACCATCGTTCGGAGCTGCAACACACACCTTCGCTGTGCCTGAAGTCACCCAGGGTAGACAGTAGCATCTCTTTAAGGACCGTTGATGTAGTTTGCCAAAGAGCAGGATTAAAGAATGACCTTCGTGGAGTGACATGTACCCTGATCCAAGACTCCTCGGTTTCAACCCAAAAGTCCCCATTGACCTCATTGCGCTTCCACCAGACAAGAAAACTCTCACGACAAAGCTGTGGGCTAGTGAGCATGAGCTTATCTTCTGGGGGGAGCTTCTTGTCATAGTAGAGGTTGTAGTGGGTTCGGGTATTACTTCCAGCAACGCTGACAGCATGCACCGTGTATTGCACATGGGGCTCCAGGCTCAAGTCCTCAATCGGCAACAGGGCACCGCTTCCACCTGCCGGCTTCGCTGGCTCGATGGGGATTGCAGGGTGGCCAGACGGAGTGGCCAACAGCTTGTACTGTTTCAGCCCGACCTTGGTGAAATCAGCGCAGCCCTCAGAGACATCGTAAATCATGCCCAGCTTGCCGAGCGCAGTCTTGCTGAGCAGCAAAGGTATGTCTCCCGGGATGATTGAGGTCCTGAGTCGCACGAGCTTGTCACCGAGGGTAAAGGAAAGCACCACATTGAACGTCGAGTAGTGAATGCGCCCCGTGCCGAACTTGTAAGCTTCGCACTCCTTGGTAAGGACCGGTTGGGCGACATCACTACCGAGACGGTCCATATACTCTTGCAGCCAGTGTGTCCCTGCAACGGTGCGGGCGCAAGCGGTATCGGTGATGCCGTGGAGTGTGCCGGTGATGTGCTTCAGGGTCATGACCTCGGCGGGCATGATCACGCACACCTCCTTCACCGCCCCGCCTGACTTGTTCCCACCATTGCCGCTCCGGTTGGCATTGTTGGGACACTCATCATCCTTGTGCCAATGTCCTTTTCGCCCGCACCCCGCGCAAAAGGAGCGCGCTTTGATCTGTCGAAGCTTGTCGTCGCGAGACTTCCCAGCAGGTTGATCTTCTCCATCCGGCGGTTTGCCGTTCCCATTGCCACTGCTGCCAATGTCGCCGCGAAACCCGCGAGCCTTGCTGAACTCCTTGTACTTATTCTTGGCCGACTGGTAGGTCATGTACGCCACGGCGACCTCCTCGGGGATCGCCTCGTCCTCGTCGTGGCCGCCAAGGTCGTGATCGCCGTCCTCATCGTCATCGGCAGTCTCCGTCATGTGGGCGGTGTAGGGCTTCCGATTCCCTTTACCGCCGGTCTCCCAGGGTTTCCTGAGGGCGCGGTCTTGGATGATCGCGGCCTTCTGCAGCTTCGCAAGGGAGTAGATGTTCCCAACACTGGCCAAAAGGTTCAACTCGGCCCCCTCCTCGAGTTGAAGACGGTCAACATACAACCAGGCAGAGCACTCTTCAGGGAGCATGCAGCCGACCTCCTTGAGCCTGGCGTGTAGTCGGTCATATTCGGCGTTGGAGTCCCTGATCGACTGCCCCTGCTTCCTTCGAAGTTTCCGGAACATCTCCGAGAGGGCCTTGCCGATTCTGGTCACCTCCAAATCAAGGTAGCGGTTGCGAAGCCAGCTCATCAGGTAATGGACTCCGTCATCTCGCCCAAGAGCGTCCACGTTGAGCTCTTCGGCTGCCACCCAGGCCTTCCCGGCCAAATGGCGGTAGAGTACCAGGCCTTGCTGATGAGCGGGAAGAAACGTGAGCCTGCGCCAGGCCTCCACCTGGCGAAGATATGACCTGGCAGAAGTGCCCACACCCAAAGGCTCCATGTATCGTCATAGGCGATACTTGGGCAAAATTGTGCTGAGCGGACACATTGTGCCCAGACGTTACTTGAGATTTGGAGGGGTTTAAGCCATGCCTATTGATGGGTTTGGGTATGGCGATCTCGAAGGATTAATGACACGTTTTTGCAATTGATCATCAAGTGAAACGGCATTATTGTACGACTTGCATTAGCTCGATGGGTTGGGTTTGCCTGGGGTTTGACGACCTCGCTCTTGATGGGTTGGGTTTGCCTTTCACGACCTCGCTCTTGATGGGTTGGGTTTGCCTGGGGTTTCCCGACCTCGCTCTTGATGGGTTGGGTTTGCCGTCGATGCGTAGGGTTTCGACACCTATATCGACCTGATTTTTACTTTGTCTCGATGTCTGTACTGGGCCGGGGTTATTTGTCTTTACTGTGTCACATTATTTTATATATGTCCGTCTTCTTTCCTGTGTGTGTATGTGTAAGTGTGTGTGTGTGTGTGTGCCTGCACGTTGGTGTGTATAAGTACAAGTGTAGGTACTGTATATAAGTACTGTAAGTGTAAGCAGTATGGGTGTGTGTGTGTGTGTGGTGTGTGGTGTGTGTGTGTGTGTACGGCAGCAGTACTAGTACTGTGGGTCGGTGGTTAGTACTTGTAATACTAGTACTATTATTGTATATAATATGTACAGGTGTGTGCTGCTTTTGTACTGTGTGTTCTCGCGAATGAGCTTATGCACTACATCCGCCGTGTTCTGCAGGAGGAACCTCGAGCAAATGTGTGTATACAGCATGTCTCGGTATTAGCTAGTATAGTACTAGCTTACTAGCTACGTAGAGTAGCTGTGCAGTACTGCTACATGTACAGCAGTACAGATCGCTCGCCTGCAGGTGGAGCCTGGATACATACATATATATATATATATACACGTATGTATGTATAATATATATATATATATATATATATATATTATAGCTGGCTATAGTGCACGTGCACGCCGTGCATGTATGGGCCGTATGGGGTATATCATGTCTAGAGCTCGGTTCCATAATTGACTGCATTTTTACAATGCCGGGCCGCTGGATCATGCTTCACGAATGTTCGTCGAAGCGAAAGGCAGGTGCGCCCACCCCTATCAGCTGCCAGTACGTGCTGTGAGTGTGTTGCTCCATCAGTGGCCATGCATGCAGTGATCGATTGCAATCCTTGCCCTTGCATTGCTCATGAATCTGCAGTTTTCGGGGCCGAGCGAGCATGCGCACGGGTGCATGGCAGTCCAGATGTTTGCAATTCGGTCTGCAAGTCTTCGGGGCCGATCGCAGATCTAGAACACTTCAGCTTAAGCAGCTTCTATGCATCACATGCCGATCGGGCTGGGTTCCACGGTTTCAAGAGGTGAAGGATCCGCTGCCAAAATGGCAGAACCAGAGTTCAAGTTCCTCGATGGTGTGCGGCGGTCTGCTCAGGGCGAATTAATCCACGGTAAGCAGGTTATACGGCCCCTGCGGTTTTTCGTGAGTGAAACTAGTCAGCATATGATTGCACCGGATGCACATCCTGATATGCAGATCGAACGTGTTCCGAATCCCAGGATTCGGCAATGAGAATCGTGGCATGCCTCCGCCCACTGGTGGAGTCCCGCTTGGAGGAGCTTCGGCAAGACAAGGCGACTCGAGTTGCATGTTCCGACTGGTGTGCTTCTCTATATGTCTGCTAGCTGCTTCTATTTCTATTTTGGATCAGAAGCCCAGGCTACCAAGCTGGTAGATGTCTTCGACACGAACATTTCGCAGCATGATATGATGTCGAAGAAGAACTTTGAGATCATGAAATGCTACGGGGCTCAGCTTTTCCACAACGTGGAAGAAAGGAAACAGCTCATCTCGATGAAAGAGCACCGGGCTGCTGTCCTTTACTTGTCTTGCTGCTACAATCTCCAGAAGGTTCCGAAGGGTAGCAAGCAGCGGGTGAAGGAGTGGGCCGAACTCCAGGGGACACGGTTAAGATGGCTGGCTGCATATGTTGTGCAGTCAGTCCTCCGGACCAGCCAGTCGAGGACTGCCGGACCACGCAGCTCATGATCACCATCGATCGTTCATGCATATTTATCGAATAATATATCGATATCGCAGGAGTGACGAGATGAAAATCCTCAAGGGGATTTATTTGGCCGTGAACGGCCGCTCCGCTCCCGAGAAGCCAGAGCGCAGATCCTCGGAGTCGAGTCTGAGCTCGGAGGTGCTTGAATAAAGAACACTATTAAGTACTATATCTACCATTTCTGTGGCTTTCCATGCATATCTAGACTTTTCCTTAAGCCCGGCAGGTGATCGACATCGATGATTGTGCCGACGATGACGAGGAGGCCGGAGATGGCGATGGGATCTTTGAAATCTTCGATGAGGATGAGAAAGCTTTTGGACCGCAACAAATTTCGTTGTGGCTTCGCGCTTTCGGAGGTTGAGTTTGTGTTTTAATGTGCGGTTTGAGTTGGTCGGGGGATCCAAGGTTCCCGGCCAAGAGGAGCCGATGCCATCCGATGAGATTGGCGAGGCTAGAGCCAGGGGTTCAGTTGCTGCAATGATTTGAGTTGAAAACATATTTCAAGTGCAGGACCGTCTGGGTGTGGATTCCGATTGCCCACGTCCCGAGTTGCATGGCCAGGTGCACAAAATAGTTGTCTGAGTTTCAATGCAAAATAGGCTAAGCTTTAAGGGTTTCCTGGGTTTACAGCGGGTTTCAATCCGCAGCAGGCTGGAGTGCCAAACGATGGGTCACAGATGATCATCGATGACGACAGCGAGGATGATCGTGAAGCTGATGAGGAGGGGTCAGTGCGAGTGGTATTGAATCGATGAAGCAAAATCTTAAGCTTGAGTTTTCATGTAGATCCGATCCAGGGGACCATCCAACTGAAAGCGGAGCTGGACCGGGCACTGGACTCACGGCTGCATTGTAATGGGGCTGCCGGGGTTTCAATTGCTGATCTGTTGAAAACATATTTCAAATTCAGGACGCTCTGGGTGTGAATGCCGATTGCCCACTTCTCGAGTTGCATGGCCAGGTGCACAAAATAGTTGCTTTAGTTATCTTTAGACTGATCTAGGGCTTTCGTGGGTTTACTGTACATGTGGGTTCTGTGTTCCATCCGCAGCAGGCTGGGAAGCAAGATGCTGGGTCAAATCTGGTCACCGTCTGCAGTGACAACGAGGATGCTCCTGAAGCAGAACGAGTGGTGTTAAGATCATGATGAATGAAGCACGACCTTGTTTTTTTTCATGTAGTGCCGATACAGGAGACCATCAGACAGAAAGATCTGCTGAACCGGGAACTGGACTCACGGCTGCATTGTGATGGGGCCCCTGGAACATTTTCATCAACCTCGAAAATCGCAAGATTTACCGTTTTCAGGAGGATCGACGCCATCGACACGATGGGACTTTCAGGATTCAAGAGCTGCCCGACTGGCTGCTGAAGGACTGAAAAGCCAGGGGGACGATATGTGTGAATCACTTATATAATAATATACATGCCAGCCGCACTTCTGCACGCAAGGGCCCCGATGCTTCGACTTCGAGAGCTGAGGCCACGTGGATTGTATTCGATCATATTATGTATGTGCATAATAAAATATATTCCCGAGCGCCAATCCTAAGAAGCCGTAGACCCTAGTGCTAGCATGCTCGTATACGTAGTGATGAACCATGCATCATGTGCTCGAGCTCCTTGGGCCTAAGGTACGTGATGAGGAGGACCTTGGGAAATTGGTGCCTGGACGGTAAGAGTCAGTAGAGTTGTGTGTCCGCAGTTCCAGCAGTGATTTATGCACACATCTATGTTTGCATGCTATAGTACTGAGGCCAATGATTTGAACTCTGAGCTGGATGTTCCTGGGATGCACGTGTGGGCAGTCCATGCATGGTATCCACTTGTACATATTCTGATCGAGGTTGTAGCTGCAGCCGAGTTGTCGCTTGCGATTGTCGAGGAGGAGGACATCTGTTCTCATGTGTACTCGTGCTTATAAATGTATACAGATCTTATCATGCTAGCTGACCATGCATGAGGCCCGCGACCTGGTGACTACCGCGGAGACGAACCGTGTGCTTTGGAGTGCATTCTAGATGGTCCATTTCCCCAAACCCAGATCTGGGTTTTTGGGTGTGTTGTGTGCAATATTGTACAAGTGCAGTGGTACTTTCTCTCGTGTGTGGTATGTATTATAATTACATAAATACAGACTGTGTGGGGAGAGAATTTGTCGCTGAGCGCTTGTGGGATGTCAACCAGCAGGAAGCCTCAATCAAGAAAATGCGATGGCACCGGCGGTTCAGATGCTTTCGCAGCTAAGGCTGCCAACAGTCCGGGCCCAGCAAACCGTGCTGAGATGGATCCGGTGCCTTGCTGGAACTTCTATACATGAGGGGTACATGTGTTTTGCCGGGTGTATCGATTTAATGACGCTATGGACACATGTACAAATCGGAGGCTTCACGGGTACCTGCACTCGCTGATGCTGGGATGGATCGGGATATTGGCGGTGATGCTGGGATGGAGCTCGTGACTTCGATGTCAAGACACAGTGCTGGGAGTGCCGCTTGTATGCCCGTGTATACTCATATACATGGAGTACATGTGTTTTGGCAGGTAATGCAGTGATGCTATTGAGACAAACCTGAGGCCTCAACAGCACCTGCAGTCGGTGATGCTGGGATGGATCGGGATATTGGGGATGCTGGGATGGAGCCCGTGCCTTCGAAGTCAAGACAGTGCTAGGAGTGCCGTTTGCATGACCGTGTCTACTTCTGTACATGTACATACATGTGTTTTCGCAGGTAATAATGCTGCTATGGCACAAACCTGAGGCTTCACCGGTACCTGCAATCGCTGATGCTGGGATGGATCGAGGTATTGGCGGTAGCTCTGGGATGGAGCCAGTGCCTTCGATGTCGAGACAGTGCTAGGAGCGCCGTTTGTATACTCATGTATACCTACATACATGTACATGGGCTACATGTGTTTTGGCAGTTAATCATGCTATGGACACAAACCTGAGGCTTCATCGGCACCTGCAGTCGATGATGCTGGGATGGGTCGGGATACTGGCGGTGATGCCGTGATGGAGCCTGTGCCTTCGATGTCAAGACAGTGCTAATTACTAAGGGTGCCGTTTGTATGATATACATGCACATGGGGTACATGTGCTTTCGCAGGTATATCATGATTTCTGAGTTTAATGATGCTACGCATACAATCTGAGGCCTCAGCGGTACCTGCACTCGCTGATGCTGGGATGGATCGGGGTATTGGCGGTGATGCTGTGATGGAGCCTGTGCCTTCGATGTCAAGACAGTGCCAGGGGTGCCGTTTTTGTGCCCGTGTGTACATCCTAGCCCTTCGTTTTCTCGGTACGTGTGTGGGTGTGGGTGTGTGTATGCAGGACTGAATGAATATGAAGAGTGAGGGAGTGCATGTGAGTGTGTGAGGTTCGAGCGAGAGAGAGAGAGAGAGAGAGGGAGAGAGAGATGTGTATTTTTTTTGTGTGTGTGTGCTTGTGTCTGTGTCTGTGTGCATATGCATGTGCATTCTCTATATGCATAAAGTATGAACGTATGTATGTATGCATGTCTGTGCGATTGCTTATCTGTACGTAGGTGTGCATGCATATATAAGCATTATACATGTGCATGGGTGTGTCGATATATTTGTATTATATACGTATAGAATATACACATATAATACACACACCTGCTATACATATATAGTGTGTACATGTATCTCTGTGTGTGTGTGTCTGTCTACGTTTGTGTGTGTGTGTGTGTGTGGGGGGGGGGGTCTGTTTGGTGCCCACCTGTCTATGCATGTCTCTCACTCTCTCTCGCTCTCTCTATCGCTCTTTCTCTCTCTATAACACAGCAACCTGAACCCTAAACCTTACATGGAATCGCCCAGGCCAAGGCATCGACAGATCCGCGGCCGGATGTCAGGAACGTCAAGCGAAAGCTTGACTTCGAGGCCCCCCGGCCCGTCAACAGTGCCATCTTAAGCTTGTATATAGCTAGGGTGCCCGGTACCATGTTCTCCAGAATTTGTTCCCAGGAAGCAGATGAGGAGATCGACGCCGAAGGCCCCACGAAGGCCGCGATCCGGAGCCTTGCACAAGTACTTAATTACATTAATGTTGTACCGTACCCATATTCAGAATCGATTGAAAGGTGCCAAAATCGAACGATGCCCCTCACGATCGTGTAAGCAACAGCAACGGTGCCTACAAGGATAGGGGAGCTTATGTCATCGGGTACATCATCTTATACCGGATATGTAGAACTCCTGCCGGCAGGACAGGCAACCTCTGATCGACCCCGTCACGGTGGTGCCTCTTCCTGCTGGACTGGAGCCCGTGCCGCTTCCAGCTGATGGTGACTTTCAGGGCCTGCGAGCGGAGCAAGCCAATGCTCGCGACGCAAATCGCAAGGAGTGGGATTGTGGAGTCTAGATGGGGTCAAGGCTTACTTAAGTATAAGTTTGGGGTGTGTGGGGTTCGTCAGTATGCACATATACATATAGAGGCTTTCGTGCATGTTCTGCACGCTTTAAGGTTGCAGATAGCTCGGTGTCTTTAGGGTTGGTATAGGGTGTGTTTTGTGCAGGGCTCTATGCAACAATATTAGGGTATTATTCTATATACTGCAGCTGCAGCTTGTAAGACTAGGATTAATATGAGCAGTTTAGACTACTACTCACTTAGTTCGAATTCAATAAAACATTTCATATATTCGTGATAGTATAACTATAGTATGGTTACGTAATATATATATATATATATATATATATTATGCACTATAGTCCCAAGGCCCCATGTACAAGTAGAACAAAGACCTTGACCCTCATATATTATAGGGACTGAAACTCAGGGCATATATATATATATATACATACATATATACACACTTGTAGACCACCTGGAGTCTTAGGGCATGTTTTCAGTACTAGTACTAGAATATTCGTATCGGTATCTTTTGAAGCATAAGGTGAATACCAATATACTTATGTGTCAGTACCATATACACATATATGTACGAGAGAATAACTAGCTGTACACATATATAGGAACATAGATGGCATGCAATATATATTTTATATGTCTAGATACAACCACGTGTCTGTCTATATGTATATATATATATACACACACACTAAATAACTAGTATCATTTATATTACGGTTTAAGTTGATTTAGGGGGGAGTGTTTGGATTTCAAGGTTCGAATTTCGGAGGCTTCGCATGTTGCGACGGTATTTACAACGTGCAGGAAGCCGCTGCGAAGGCTTTGGCTCGGAAAGCAGCGGCCAAAAAAAAGCCGAAGACCAAGCACGGGGACGACAAGGACAAGCACGAGCTTGAGGCCGACCAGTCGTCTGAACCGAAGGCGGCGAAGGCAGCCGATCTTAAGAAGGCATTGGAGGCTGTGGAGATGTTGCGAGACCTGGGCATGAACGACTGCAAGCAGGCTGCCGCTGACTTGCCCGGCTTCAAATGGGGCAACTTGAAACAAGTGAACTTTACTTGCAATGAGTGATGTAGAGTTGTGCAATTGTGTGATGTAGATATAACTAGCTCTAGTTACGCAGAACCAGCACATATGTAAGGACCTTCGCCGTGCCCAAGCCCATCGTGACACACGAGCTGCGAGAGAAGTGCAAAAGCATCACTGTGCGGTTAGTTGACAGAACTTTCTACGTGAACCACAGTGTACTGCCGGATCCGAGGTACAAGGCCCCTTGACATTAATACAGTACTAGTACTGTGCAATGCGAAACTAGTGATTTCGTGTTATGTACAGAACAACCCCAGCTGAATCAGATTGACTACCCAGGTTGACATGAAGGGTGGAACCTGTCTCGCTTGGAGCAAGGGCCCGGTGCCGGAGATGTGGCTGATCTTGAACAAATATTTAAAATTAATATTGCGAGCCGCCCGTTCGAATTCTGAATTCCTAGGAACACAGCTTAAATTATAAGCTCTTAGTTATAATTAAAAAACACAACCCTAAGCCTTGCACCCTAATTTAGGCTGGACCCTAGATCTTTGCCTCCCAGGTGGTTTCTTGCCAAGATCATCGCCGGATGGGAGGAGAAGCCAGAGCCCGCGGCCCCCGAGGAGTCGCCGTAGGATTTCTCCTAGGATACTGGATCCGAGGTGCGACTACAAGGTTAGGGCTTGAGGGTCATCCGATTAGCAGCTTGGGGTCGTCGGTCCGGCTTTAGAGGTTAGGGTCTTCTGTCTTGTGCATATATGCTCGATCTAGGGCCGTAACAAATTTGGGCACCTCTAGATTCGTGTAGCTGGGCCTTGTCGTGATTTGTGGTGCACCCTCGGATGATTTGTAATTGAAGGCTCGCTTTTCTAAAAGTGCCAGCCATTCGAAGTGTGTGCGACCTCCGCACATCGGATTGTACAGATGGGGTGGGCAAACCTTGTAGCATCAGTCCCAATGCCCAGCTGTGTAGGCAACTGTGGCACACGGTTCTCAGATTACCTTGAGCATGTATATGTGTTCCATACGTATAACAATATATGGTAGTTAGCATGCAGCCTTTATGTGTGGAAGCAGCTTTGTATCAAGCACATGCAGGTAGTGTGTGTTATCGACATGCATGCATGCACGTATGCATCTTTCTGTGCATGTGTCTGTACTAGTGTATGTATGTAAATGTATGCATACAAGGCCTTGCTAGGGTGTATGAGACTGTGTGTGTTGTCTACATATGCTAGTGGCAGTTTCGGTCTTGGGTCAAGGCCTTTACATCTAAACCCCAAAGCCCTAAGCCCAAAAATTGTGAACCCCCTGTCCCTCCACAAGAGAAAACCGAACCCGAAGACCCGATACCCTAAATCCGAACACGGACCTGGAGGTCTGCAGCTAGAGTTAGAGACTCACTTGACGCAACGGCCCATCCCTCCATAGTGTCTGCAAGCCGGGAAATCGAGCTCAGATGCATGTGCGATGCCACAAATGCCGGAGCCGCCCACACCTAGGGCAGGGTAGGATTCCGTGATTCATGAGGGGTCGTGTTGGGCTCAGTTCCGATACATTGTCTCAAGGATTTTCGTAGGATCCGTGCACACATATCATGCTTAGCTGATTCTCACTTGCACAACTCTAGAGCCTTCCGCTGTACATGTTGGTGCTGGTGGTTTCGAACTTAATGGGACAACTGGCGAATTCATGATACCGACGATCATGTCAGTACCGGAGCATGGCAGTTTCCGCCGGACTCGCAACGGGGCACGCTTACGAAGTAGTTGTATTATTTATCAGTTTAGGGTTTAGGCTTTAAGCATTGGGGTTTACGGTTTTGTTCCCCCGGCCCAGGTACCGACTCTCTGGACAGGTGGATCAAGGACTGCTTCTTGGCACTTCCCATCAAGCTTGCTTCTCGGGGGTCTACCATCGAAGGTTTGAGCAGGAGCTTTGGTTCTGCATATCGTGGCTTCCGGATTAAGGGTTTAGGTTTGGGTTGGGTGCCGTGGGTGCCGTATCAGGACATGAATTAATTGCTGCTGGCTTCTAATGTGGTACATAGGGCCTGGGGTTCCTATAGGATCTAATATATATTACCTGTGCTATATATTGTCGTCAAATGTTAACTAGGTATACCCAACCGTACCTGTATAGGTTACGTTGATATGCAAATGGAACCCAGTGCATAGTCAGCAGTTCGCCCCAGATACCCCAAAAGTTTCTTCAGAACAAAAAGCATGACCTCGTCAGAGCCCCCGGTCATGAGAAGTTGGGTTTTTTACGACCAAACAATGCCCTTTCGATCTGAGGCTGCTGGATATCTAGAATGGACGACCTGGCTATACATTGCTGACTCCAATGCAACCCACCGAGACTCGACAGATCGGCCTGACCGCAGATTTTCGTCTTGTAGCTCTAGAGCCTTCGGCTGTGTGTGTTCGTGGGATTCGAACAAGTGACGAATTTAAGATACCGATGATCATTACCGGGGCAGTATCCACTGGGCTCGCAATGGGGCACGCTTACGAAGTTTCTATAGTGGGCTTAGCCTGTAAGCTTTGGGTTTTAGTCTTTATTCCCCTGGGCCCGGCCCAGGTACCGACTTTCTGCAGGTGGATCAACGACTGCTTCTTGGCACTTCCCATCAAGCTTGGTTCTAGGGGGTCTACCATCAAAGTTTGAGCAGGAGCTTTGGTTCTGCATATCGTGGGTTCCGGATGAAGGGTTTAGCTTTGGGTTGGGTGCCGTGGGTGCCGTATCAGGACATGAAAGTTATATTCGTGGCATCTGGCGCCAATTTCGTGGCATCTGGCTTCCGCTTTTGTCAGCTTAGAACCACTATTTTCCAATCCGTGTACAGTTCTGTGACTGCCTGAGGTGGCATCGGAAGGAAACCAAAAAACCCTAAGAGATACCTTAAAGCGGCTCAAGACCAGACATCATGCTATTAAGCTGAACACACAGCTTCCTCTGATGGTTTTGAAATGGAGAGCGAGCCAACCATTGATTGCGCCCAAGGTCACCTGGGACGATTAAGAAAAAAAACTAAGAAGCACGTGGCTCCGTTGGTTTGCCGTTTCTCTATGTACAGATCGCTGTCTGATATGTGCTCAACATTGTACAGATTGTCCTTTGATGTGGTGTGGGAAGGAAAGAAAAAACTTTAGGATCGGCTCAAAAACCCACGGCGTTTGTCAGTGTGTGTCTGACGTGACACTGAAAGGAAACGACTCCCAGGAGTAATATTATTCCATTCTTTGTGCACTGTTGGACTTGGAGGGGAACAACACAAGCCCAGGATTTCCTGTGTTTCGGCTCAAAACCCTAAACCCTACATCCTAAACCCTGGCCCTAAGCCCTAAACCCTAAATAGGTTGAATTGGATAGTGAGCAAAACCAAACAACAGCAGAACTGGTTTTCATGACTTCTTTTGTTGTTGAAATTGAAACCGCTGTGTTATCAAATTTTGGTTGCTGTTTTGGATTGATGCAAATGTGTTTGGGCGGATTTCATGGAATCTTGCTGTCAACCGACAAACATGGAAACAAATTTTAAATCTTTGGGTTTCAGAAAGCCTAAGGTATGAAATATGAAGCATACAAAATTAGGTCCAGAATAGATTTCTTGTTCTTGGGCAACAAATAATTGTCTTGTTCCAACAGCAGAGAGTTTTAGATTCGTATTGAGATGGAAACCAGTAGAAAGATCCGAGGCACAAGAAGCAACAAGAACCCTAACCCCAGCCCTAAACCTGCACGTCGCACCCAAACATTTTAAAGAGAGAACCAAAAAGCTTCAGAGAGAGAGCGAGGTTGGGGTTCGTATGGTTGGGGATAATGTTTTGGGGTAGAGGGCAGGGGTGCGGGGGGGGTTCGGGGGCAAGGGACAGGAGGCACCATGCAGAGGGGAACCTGGGACAGGGGCAACGGACGAGAGTGAGAGTGGAGAGAGCAAGAAAGAGAGGGAGAGAGAGAGAGAGTGAGTGAGTGAGTGAGTGAGTGAGTGAGTAGAGACAGACACAGGGAGAGACAGAGACAGAGCGACAAAGCCAGAGTGAAAGAGGGAAAGCAAAGAAAAAGAGAGAAAGAGAGCCAAAAAGCTTCAGAGAGAGAGCGAGGTTGGGGTTCATGTGGTTGGGGATAAGGTTTTGGGGTAGAGGGCAGGGGTGCGGGGGGGGGGGGGTCGGGGGCAAGGGACAGGAGGCACCATGCAGAGAGGAACCTGGGACAGGGGCAACGGACGAGAGTGAGAGTGGAGAGAGCAAGAAAGAGAGAGAGAGAGAGAGTGAGTGAGTGAGTGAGTGAGTGAGTGAGTGAGTAGAGACAGACACAGGGAGAGACAGAGACAGAGCGACAAAGCCAGAGTGAAAGAGGGAAAGCAAAGAAAAAGAGAGAAAGAGAGAGAGAGAGCGAGAGAGAGAGAGAGTGATAGAGATAGAGAGAGAGAGAGAGAGAGAGAGAGAGAGAGAGAGAGAGAGAGAGAGAGAGAGAGAGAGAGAAACCGAACAAGCAGGTCCCGTCAGGATGTCAGGCACACGACTTCATCGAGCGGGAGCAGCAAAGGCAGGCATGAAGCAACCCCGAAGAGGGGTTGCTTCCCGAAACCCCGAAGAGGGGTGAGATAGAACCCCGAAGAGGGGTGAGCGCGGATCCCGAAGAGGGATCACTGCAAACCCCGAAGAGGGGTGAGATAGAACCCCGAAGAGGGGTGAGCCCGGACCCCGAAGAGGGGTCAGTAAGAACCCCGAAGAGGGGAGACCGAACCCCGAAGAGGGGTTATTACCACTACTACTAATACTACTACTACCACTACTAGTACTACCACTGCCGAAGGCTGAAGATCCATGGACATCAACCCGAAGAGATGATGTCCGAGCCTTGGCCCGAACCAGCCGGTCGGTCTCGTCTCGGTATTAGCAGTAGTACTAGTAGTAGTAGTGGTGGGGTGGTGGGGGGGGTTGTAGTGGTGGGGTGGTGGGGGGGGTTGTGGTAGTACTAGTGGCAGAGTAGTAGTAGTAGTAGTAGTAGTAGTAGTAGTAGTAGTAGTAGTAGTAGTAGTAGTAGTAGTAGTAGTAGTGGTAGTACTGGTGGTAGTACTGGTGGTGCCTGGCGGTGGCGGTAGCGATAGCGGTGGCAGTGGCGGTAGTGGTGGCGGTAGCGGTGGTACGGTGGCAGTAATCTCGCTCTGTCTCTGTCTGTCTCTCTCTCTCTCTCTCTCTCTCTCTCTCTCTCTCTCTCTCTCTCCCTCGCTCTCTCCACTCTCTCTCTCGCTCTGGCTCTCGCTTTCGCTCTTGCTTGCAGCACAAAGACCAGCATCCGAAATAGCTGTGTGTCCGAACTTGCCTTCCCCTTCCCGTTCTAGACGGCACCAATCAGACCTGAGTGTGACATGATCATGTTACCATACCAAGACTAATCACGGCTGTTGCAAGACGATTGGAGAAGTCACGGACGCATGCTAAGCACACTGTTGCAAACTGCTGTTTTGGGCAGCTCGCCACAGAATCAGAATCCCAGGCGACTTCCCTGCACAAACCGAGCGAACTCCACACATCGAGGTATCTAACTTAGTGGTCTTATTCACGACGACAGCTTGCGGGAGGATTTGTTCGGTGATCTAAAGCAGGTCCAGGGCTTGATCGGGGGGCTGTGGAGCTCCTCGGAGCCGTAGAGCTACGCTTGAAAGAAAGGCCACATGCATGCCCCGAAACCAGGCTGGCTATGTGGCTATGTGCTAATGCAACCTGTTGTAGCGACAGCAAACGGCATGTCATGTGGCTCGTCAAGCAGGCACAGCAAGCACCTTCAGAAGCTTGCTTCCTCGCAGCCCTCACTCAGGATCGCTCATCCACCAGCAGAGTCCTAACGGACCAGAATCAGAATCTGTGACATCTAAGGCTTCCAAACCAGGGAAACAAACAAACTAGCGAAGTCTGTGGCCTCGTGGACTTCGGAGATCGCGATCGGTCCGTGGCCGGAGAAGTGGGGGACCCGGCACTCGTCGGCGAAACCAAAGCGTCCTCAGAAATTTGTAGTCGGTCGCTGCAAGATAAACGTTTCACCATGTGGCTCCCGCTCCTCATGTTTCGGGAGGGGCAACGTCGTCATCTGCGGTCCGTCCTTTGTGGGAAAGATAACGCTCTTTCGACCCTTCAGAAAACACCCTTCAACATGCTGTCTAGAAGCTGCAAGAGGCATCGCAGGAGGAAAGTTCGAGTCGTTGTCCTCCTCCTCCTCACAGGGATTTGCGAAGCTTTATTTCTTGTGTTGCAAGAATCATCTGCGAGAATAGAATTCCGATGCGGGCCCAGGAACTGACTCGAAGCCATGTCCCGATGCAAGCCCAGCCTGAAATGATTGATTTCAGGTCACAGAAAAGCCATGTTCCGAGTAAGAACCATGTTTATGCATGCCCAGGAACCCTTGAGGAAACTTCAGCATTCGTCGGGGAAGCCTCAAAAAGACACATGCAGTTGTATTAGATGTTTCGCAGCACAATCACACACCACAACGAGCGCAAGTGTCTCCGAAGGAACCAAGGGACCGGAGGTCCAGTAGTCGATGTCCGTCCTTCCTGAGATGAGTGCTTGATACGTGTTTTACATGTAAAAAGCACCACAGTATGCATGCTGAAGAGCCGCTCGCGGCTTGCTTGTCCGTGGCCTTGACAGATCCTGTCAAGCTGTTTCTAAGAGCATTAACAAACGACAAGCTTTCAGCTTTGAAGTTTCTGTCTGTCCTTCGCAAGCTCAACTTCCAGCTTGCTGCTTTTGAGAAGCTCCTTCTTCCTCATCAGTCGCCTCTCCAGATTGGAGCAGCGCTCTTTCCACTTTCCGAAGGTATGCGCCGCCCGTAGTCTCATGGCAGCATGCTTCGTCTCCAAGTCCCGAAGCCTTTTGTCGCCTTCCGCGACACTCAAGTCCAGCTTCAACTGCCAATCCTCGGAGTTCTCTCTGAGCTTCTCGTCACACTCCTTCGTGTGACTCTCTTTCTGCTTCTCCATGGCCAGAAGCTTCTCGTCACACTCCTTCGTGTGATTCTCGCAGTCCTTCTCCATGGCCACAAGCTTCTGCGCACACTCCTTGGACATAGCACTGACCTTATCATCACATTCCTTTTTGTGATTGTCCTTCACCTTCTCGGTGGCCAGAAGCTTCATGTCCTTCTCCTTCATCTCGTTGCGAAGCTTCCTCAGCTCGGACTCCAGGGCCTCTATCTTGGCCTCCTGCTCGTCCGTCTTCTGCCGAGTGTCCAGCTTCTCTTGACTCAGAAGAGTCACCGCTGCCTGGTGGCCCAGGCCTCCTTGAAGCCTCAAAGCGGTAGCTTCGGATTGCCAGCATTGGTACATGCTTTTCAGACGATTGTTGCATAACCGTCCGAGGTCTGCGAAGGACTGCTGCTTCTTTTTCTCGTTCCTGTCTCTCTCGTCTGCATTGAATATAGTCACCGACCACTCCGACGGCATCTCAAACTTCAGAGCACCACTGGAACTGGACGAGGACGAAGACTGGCCACCTGACCTTTGCAGCAGCGCTGCTGCATCTGCGAGCTGCTTCTGGACGAAGTTGTCCTTTTCCTTGATTCTCTCTTGCTTCAGCGAAAGCTTCTTGTCCGCATCCGCTCCCTGCTTTCCGCTAGCAGAGGCCCACTTATTATCCTGACGCCATTTTCGCCACTCCTCGTCGCTCCACCATCCATCATTGGAACCCCCTCCAGAGGCCATTGCTTCCGCGGAAACAGAAGAAACACACACACAGTATGCAGTGCTTATGAGTGCCACGGCCGGATGGTTGCATGTTTAAGGTTTGCACGATTCCCATCGGTGGTTACAGATGGACATTTCACAGCTTTAGTATATTATGCTCAAACACAGCACAGAATATGCATGCTGCATGCTTCGATCATGAGCACTGGCCCACTTGCTGAGCAACACAGTCGACGGTGAGGTGGTTGAATGTCGTGTGATCAGCTGACGATCAAAATCTCTGCTCTGCTGCGGTGCCAAGGCCGCTGCATCATCGACACCTTCCGAGGAGCCTCAAGGAGATTGCCGGTATTTTTGGGGGATTTCGGGTGATGGGTTGACACTGAGTTTTAGGGTTTTTGAGTTTTAGGGTTTTAGAGTTTTAGGGTTTTAGAGTTTTAGGGTTCTTGAGTTTTAGGGTTTTAGGGTTTGGAGTTTTAGGTTTTTGAGCTTTAGGGTTTTAGATAGGGTTTTAGGCTTTAGAGTTTTTGGGCTGAGGCTTTGGGGCTGATTTTCGATTGTTTCGGAGCCAAGTTTGAGAGCTTTTCATTCGAGGCACATCCACAAGCATGGCCGGTTGTTTCAAGTTGGTGGCCTCCTGTTCTGTGTCATTGAGGAAAGGTCATTTTCTCTTTCTTCTCGATGATCTGATGGTCGCTGTTCTAGCAACACAAGCAATATGTGTGGGCCAGCTATTTAGGAAACGCAAATGGACTGAAAGAGACACTGCACAGTCTAAGATGCAGGCCTTCGCATGGACACTGGCCAAGAAGCAAACCACAGGACCTGCACCGTCTCATCGCAGAAGAAACTCTGCTGGTTAATTTGAAGATCAACATGTGATGTGTGCTCGTACACACTTCCTGCCAACAGCACAAGTCCGATCATTCGAGTGGCAGTGCTTCGTCAAGATAGCTTCGGCTGACTACATCTTTCCTCGCCAGGATGCGGCACATGTGGAGTGATTCTCAGCTTTTGCCGGAGGGTGGCTTCGTTGGGGGCTGGCTGGCTGTTCAAGGTTCGTGCATCAGGTCCGTTGTTATACCCTAAGTTATAGCCTTCTCATCTCCTGGGATACAGAACGGCTCTGTCAGCGGGGCACATCTTTTGCGATCGTCGCTGGTTTTTTTCATCTACCTGCAGATAGCCCAGTGCTGATGCTACATGTTGGAAGAGAACAGTTCGTGTCCACATGCTTCAGCCAGCTGTCTTGAATAACACCTCCCAAGCAGCTGTTTGCGGACAATGCCATGTGCCAGAACAGCAGCTACACGGCCTTCACCACAACCATCACCAAAAATCTACCAGGAACGGCAGCACGAGCAGCAGCATCCACACCAAGACACAGACACATGCCATGTACCAGAAGTAACTTCAGGGAATCAAGCCTAACAGATGCAAACTACTTTGGAGTCTGTGGCCCGGTCACTGATGCATTACACCCAGAACACTACCTACACCCCCACCAAATAAGAAGGCCTAAGACCTAAAGACACACGCTCGTCAAATAATACGAAACCCCTTTCGACCTTCAGACAGGCCTAGCTCGGACAGTGAGGAAATCCGGACCCTTTCCCAGGCCTTGTGCTGTGTTTTTCCGGCTGCCGTGAATGCTTGGGCGGGACAGGCCTGGCGTCTGCATTTTTTTGGGCTCCTATATGTAGGGAGGAGGGCTGTGGCTTTCTATATTTGCAACGGCTTCTCACTTGATTTGGTGCTCATGGATGCTACAGATGTGCGTAGCGAATTTATTGACTCACCACGAGTTGTAGTAGAGTGGATTGCAGTGAATATAGGGTGATGCAGGGATTGGCTTAAGGTCTAGGCTGTCTTCGAGGGAGTTGCGTAGAAGACTTCGGTAACCGAGATAGATTCGCTTTCGACAAGGCTACAGATGTGCGTGGTTGAGTCTGATGAAAAAGCACTAGTTATAATAAAGTGGGCTGCAGTGAGTATGGGATAATGGAGGGTCTGGCTTAGGGTCTAGGGTGTATTCAAGGGAATTCCTAGAGGGCCTCTTCGGTAACCGAGATGGTTTGGCTTCCGACAAGTACGGGCTTTGAACAAGCAGGGTTGAACAAGCAGAAGGAGAGGGGAGTTCGCTGAGGGTCCGGGGAGTTCGCCGAGGTTGCTTGGGAGTGCTCTCAGGGGCCAAGGGAGTCCTCTCGGCGGCTTGGGCAGTCCTCTCAAGGGCTGTGGGAGCGCGCCTACCGATCAGTAAGCGCACTCTCGCACTCTCCGTAAGCGCATTTTCCACATGCATTGGAATGGCATCAACAGTCATCCTTAGATGCACATGACTCTCAGCTGATGTCTGTTGTAAACCTTATGAACTAGGCCGTTTGTCTGTAGCATCAACGATGATTCAAATGCGATTTCCGGAATATCGACAAGCATGGTTTTGACATACGCTGGCCAAGCATGTATCGAACTACTTTGCTCTCATGCAACCCTTTGTTGCCCGGCCAAGTATTGTTTTTGTTGACATTCGATGGCCGAACAAGTATCGCTTGAACTACTTTACTTTTCTCTCATGCAGGCCTACCGATGAGAAAGGGCACTCTCTTTCAGCGACCGGTTCTCTAAGCAGCGACGTCGTGCCAATCTTTCTTTATTATGGTTCGGCCCGTGCACAGCGGAGTCAGGCTAGCAAGCAATCGAGTCATTTGCGATGGCACCCGTCAAGAGGAGATCCCAAGCTGGACATGCGAAGAAGCCTGTGTCGAACAAGAAAAGAGGAAAAGCAGAGCCTTTGCTTGGGGCAGCGTGGGCAGCATTCCTTCAGCATCTCGCCAACACCGGACCTACATGGGCGCTCATTGCAATTTCTTTGGCACATTTATTGTGCTGCCGCATCACGGAAATCTTACGATTGCAGCTTCAGGACATCCAATGGGACACCAATAAGGTGCGGGTTCGAGAACTCAAGGGGCATGCTGAGATGCTAAAGCCCTTATCCCGAGCCGCAGTCTTGTTCCTGGAGAAGCTCAAGGCTGAAGGCGGTCGAAAGATTTCTCGCACGAGGATGTGGGGCAGCAGAGGTTTGGTGACTTTCATGGATTGCTGGAAGTTTCCACTCGAAGGTGAAGGTCATTTGTTTCCGGCTTCACGGAAGGACTGCGCCACACCACACAGGAACAAAGTGACTTGACAAGTACGCATAGCAGAACGTTCTTAGACTTTAAAGCTTAGGGTTGGTTTAGGGCTTAGGGGACATGAACTGTAGTTTGGACAGCAGAGGATGCGATGGCGAAAGCAATCCGGACAGCTCGAAAGTCGTTCGTGCCTCCACCCGAAGCAGGTGCCATTCAAGTATCGAAGATACGCAGTCATTCAGCTCGTCACAGATGTATCAACGACCTGAAGCAGAGCGGCACAGCGACATCCACGGCAATGCGCTTCTCCAGAATCCGGTCTTGTCAAGTGTTCAACGGCTACGGTCAACAGTCAGAAGATCAGATTGCAGAGGCTTTGCTAGCTAACGCGAACCTTCAGCAGCTGTGGCTTGACATCTACTCCTGATTCATCCCAGAGTGGACCCTCTGATGACACTCGGACTCGGTGCGCCGCAGCCCAGCCAAAAAACGTCGTCATGTAGTACCTGACAGACTCAGAGTGACAGTTTATTTGTGCTTGAGTCGCTGACCGTGCCCATATGAGTCGCAGCTGCTGCGTTGTTTTTTCCAATTGTCAGGCATCGACGGATCCCCGCCGCCGAACTTCCAGGCAGCTGCTCGCTCTGAGTTTGCTACAGAATCAAAAACTAGATTCCGGAGCCGAAGCGTTGACTCCTGATGGAATCCTGAGAGTCTCAAGACAGAAGGTTGAAGTTGTCGAGTCTTCGTTTACAAAGGATGTTTTCGGATAGCAACCTATTGCCCTCTGTTCTGCGAATCTCATTGTGACCATCACCTCTTTAGCTCATGGATGAACGCCTTTGCGTCCTGCAATGATCGCTGCTCTTTCGCTCGAGATCATCCATGCCTCGTTGGCGTCCTTCACCCGTTGGGCCAATGTCTTCTTGTTAACGTCGTCGTTAGGATGGTTTCGCATCCTTATTTGGAAACCATTATTGTGACGAACAAATTGAAGAAAAAACGAGCTCCCTCCAGCCTCGTATCTTAACCTGGCACTGGTTTGTCCGATTAGATGCTAAACCCTAAACCATCCGAAGCACCATGACCGTTGGAACTCATCGTGTGCCAGCATCATCGCTGTCTTCGGCTTAACCAGCGCTGCTCTTTCGCTCGAGATCATCCATGCCTCGTTGGCGTCCTTCACCCGTTGGGCCAATGTCTTCTTGTTAACGTCGTCGTTAGGATGGTTTCGGATCCTTATTTGGAAACCATTATTATGACGAACAAATTGAAGAAAAAACGAGCTCCCTTCAGCCTCGTATCTTAACCTGGCACTGGTTTGTCCGATTAGATGCTAAACCCTAAACCATCCGAAGCACCATGACCGTTGGAACTCATCGTGTGCCAGCATCATCGCTGTCTTCGGCTTCTTCGGCTTCACCTCCGGCTTCGCATCGTCCGGGGGGCGCTTCCCATTCGCCGCCGACGCGGAAGAAGCCAGCTCCTTCTTGTCATCCTCCGGAACGTTGATCTGTGGCTCCACATTCTCTGTCGGCACAGAAGAAGCGACCTCCTTCTTGTCATCCTCCGTCATGTTGATCTGTGGCTCCCCTGTCTCCGTCGATGCTGTGATGTACACATCCGTCACCTAGACAGGACGAGGTGAAGAAACATGTTCCCGATGGCACATGCCGCACATGCATAACGTTCCCAAAAACGAACGGCAGGGCCTTCGGCTTGGCATCGTCCGGCGACTCCTTCAAAGAATCCGCATCCGTGTCCTAGACAGGACGAACTGAAGAAAGATGTTTCTCATTTCACATGCCACACATGCATAACGTTCCCAAATACGAACGGCAGGGCCTTGGGCTTGGCATCGTGCGGCGACTCCTTCAAAGAATCCGCATCCGTGTCCTAGACAGGACGAGCTGAAGAAAGATGTTCCCGATGGCACATGCCACACATGCATAACGTTCCCAAACACGAACGGCAGGGCCTTCGGCTTGGCATCGTCCGGTGACTCCATCAAAGAATCCGCATCCGTCTCCTAGACAGGACGATTTGAAGAAAGATGTTCCTGATTTCACATGCCACACATGCATAACGTTCCCAAACACGAACGGCAGAGCCTTCGGCTTGCGATCCTCCGGCGACTTCATCAAAGAATCCGCATCCGTCTCCTAGACAGGACGAATTGAAGAAAGATGTTCCTGATTTCACATGCCACACATGCATAACGATCCCAAACACGAACGGCAGAGCCTTCGGCTTGCCATCCTCCGGCGACTTCATCAAAGAATCCAAAAGCCCGCCAGTCAGTCTCCGCAAGGAGGGTGTCTCTGCGGTGCCAAACGTCTGCTCCAGCTCGGTCTGCGAGGACTCAGCAGGCAAGATCTCCGTCGGAAGCGATGATGGGAAGACGAGCTCTCTGCGCACATTGTCTGCCTCCATCGGGGATACTTCAAACTTGTCGAGATGCGGTGGTTGCTTGTGATGTGTGTGTTTCTGTGTCGTGCCTGGACTGCCTCAGAGATCTCCCCCGGAACCGACGATTCCAAGGGCTGTGTCTCCATATTATCCACCGAGGAAACACCTTCGTGGAGACCATCGTTCACCTCCACCGGGGATACATCAAACTGTTCTCGCGGTTTGCTTCTGTGTGTGTGTGTCGAGCCTGGACGACCGGTGCCGAACCGCTCGCAGTAATGCAGAACATTGCCGGGCGTGCTGGAGCAAGGGTCCCTGATATTGTGGAGTAAGCTCCTGCAACATCAACCCGCTCCTCGAAGTCGTATTCAAGAGCATCGAGGTCCACGACGGTGGTTGACGGCATCGGCATTACGTGAAAGCACAGGGTCGGTCAAAACCTACAGGCTTCCAGCAGTCTAGCAGCGTATCTTGACAGGAGGTCGAAGCATGCAAACATTGCATTGACCAATGACTTATCCACTCCTGTGTGCTCCATGTGCGGACAGTGAAAGAAGTCTTTTCATCAGTCGTTGTTTGACAGAAGTCTTGGATGAATCAGCGATTGGTCGGCCCAGTCCCCCCAGGGCCTGGCCAGACCCACTGAGAAAATGGACGTCTCTCCACGGCAGCCAGCTTCTTGCAATCACTGAACACTTCCAAACGACATAAAACTCTTACAGGTTGATTGCCGAGGCAAGTCATCTCGAAAGAAATCTTGACTCCTTTCGTGCACCTTTCGGTTCCCGATCTGTGCTCGGAGGCTTACATCACCCTAAGGCAGTCGCCCTGGTTCAAAACAATTGTTGTCCGCGGGTACCACAAAGGCTTAGCGGCTGCCACCATCCTCTCGTTGACATACTGTCTGATGCGCCACACCTGTAGCACGAGCTGCAATAGTGAAAAGTCGCACTAGTAACTGCTGTCCAAGTGGCATAACGCAGAGCAGGCGATGACGTCATTGACGTCGAAGGGAAATAGGAACCGGCGTTGGTGTGCTTGACGAGCTCCAACCTCGTGTTGTTGGATTTCCATCCTGCCGGCTTCTCCGGGTCCGGAGTCACATCGAACCTTAGACACTGCACCAACCTCTCTGGTCTCAATCTCTCTGGTCAGTACATGACAATGTCTGGCCCCACATGTCTGTCCAATCCAAACAGGACACCGGTCGGCGGTCTCCTGTCCTTGTGTGACTGCTGCCGGTCGGGTGCAGGTGTGTCCACCGAGAGTGTAATCGATTAGCCCAGACCTCTCCACAGTTTGCAAGGCTGCCCGCAACGTAGTGATTGGGCCGTCGCTGCCATTGGACTGACAGACAGTCGGGCTGAAGTGTGTCCATGTCACAACATCACTTTCAAGCCTAGCAAAGATTCATTGCAACATGTTGCATGGTGTCTGTGAACGGCCTCGAGAATAACCGATGCTGAGTCATTCTGCATCTCGCAGAACACCATTCTCGGCGCCAGTCTCTCGTCGTCCTTCGCTTTTTTGGCCTTTTCGTCGACCAGCCAAATACCCGGGCCGTGCATCACCAGCGGACCCTGTTCCTCCGCCGTCCATCGGCAGCTTTGCTTGGCCACCAGCCAGAGTTGGGGACCCTCGGTGATCACGAAGGAGACCGAACTGTTCGGGCCCGCATATTCGTGCAGCTTATTCCCAGGTGGGGTTGACCCGGTGCAAAAGCCGCCAGTGAAGTGGCTTTGAGCCTCGAGGGTTTCGGGAGCTGTACTGGCATCGCCGCCAGCGACAGGAGCTGGAGGATTAGGAGCAGTAGCCTCAGGACATACAACCATGAAACTGAACCACATCACTATCAATTGAAAGGCTTTTCAATCACACAATGTCAAGCACGTCTTGGCCGAGCCGCAACCGTTTCCGTCGGGGACGACCACTCTCTGTCGAACTTGCTCAGTAGCTCCCTCCATTCCGGTCCATGAACTGCACATCCCAAGAACTCATTCCGAATCTCCCGCGGGATACTCAATCTGCCATCCGCCATGTTGCAAATCGTCAAAGAGGGGCTTGAGACCTCAGCCGGAAGGTCCTCGGCTGCGGGCTGCCTCTTGAACATCGGCGACACCTTGTCCATGGGCTCTGTCTTCGTCTTCCATGCCTACAACGAGAAGACTTGTGGGATCAATAACAGGGCTGGAGCATTGGAACAGAACAGCATCCAACCAAGCCTCCATGAGGAAATCCCGCACCATGTCCTTGGCACACTTCCAAGGGCCTGTGGTCGAGGCAGTCGAGAAGACAGGGTAGCCGAGCTTAATGGCCGCTTTCTCCAAGGTGCCGTCGTAGGCGGTCGGGTTGAAAATCACTGCTTTGTTCGAGTCGCTCAACAGACTGCTCAAAATCTGAGTGGGAACAGACAGTCCACCGAGCCATTGGGCCAGCTCTTGCTGGTCTGTAAGGTTCCGTCGACCCTCGTTGCTGGACCAGAGATTGCCCCCCGGGACAATGAAGTCCCTCTCCTCCAGCGCAGCTGGATACTGACTTTGCTGCAATGCTTGTTTGCACCACAACTCTTTCTTGCAGAACCTCAGCCGAAACGGAAGTGTATAAATCTGCCAATCTAAGACATATAAGCAAGCATGTCAAATGTCCTCATTCACACTCAGGCCAGGCAGCACGTTGATATTCTCCTTGTCCGCTCCCGTGCTTGCACTCCGCCATGCTCGATGCAAAGTTCCTTTTGTGGGCAGGGTGCTGTCAAGCAGGCCCAGGTAGCACACGAACGAGGAAGGAATGTCTCTGTTGCCATGGACATTTGAGATGTCCATATTCAGAAAGAAAGGTTTCAGTTCGATGTTGTTGTCGAGAAACTTGTCCTCCAGCTTCCTGCATGTAGCAGCTATGTAGCACAGTCGTCATTGTCAGCTCGGCACTCACACAATCAGTGTGCACTAAATCTCAAGCCGAACACCTGATGTCGCTGCGCATGCTCACAGCACAGGTTGATCCACCCATCAAAGGGGGGAGCAACACGAGAACCGATCCTGCAGCAGGATGCGCAAAGCACATTGCGGGAAGACAAGCTGTAATATCTGACTGCTGCATGGCTCTCAGTCCGAGCTCCGGACTCTCGGGGTTCTGCCGCAGCAAGCTCTCAGCATTCTCGGCCAAGGCATTGATCTCACTCTGTTGCATGATTCCCAGTTTGGTGCAATCGCACCACACGACGACGTGCAGCTCCGTCTTGGAAACCTGAGCTTTTCCTTCTCAATCAATCAAAACCTGGATTTAGGATTGGAGGTTTACTCACCCTTTTCGGCCTCCAGCAGGGATGCTGCTGCTGTGAAGCCATAGTGCACACGCTTTGCGAACTCATCCAACGAGCACATCAGAACAGAAGCGCATTTGTCCATGTGCTCCTCAGCGAGCCTTAGCACAGAAGAGACGACATGACATGTGTCACTGTTTACTTTGCCAGTGACACAACTGTTGACCGATGAAACCTGACAGCTGGCAAGGGGCTTGGCCCCGATGGCATTCTGGTTTTTCATGTGCATCACTTCGACAACATGCGTCCGAATGTCTCGCTGCTGCGTCTTGGTGTTGAAGGCCGTCATTCTGTGCGAGTCTTCGGCCACTTTGGCTCTGATCTCCCTAAACTTGGCTGCACGAACAGTGTCGGCACGCTCCTGCAACGTCACCTCGTCCTGGGGGTCCAGCTTCACAGACGTCGTCTTCGGCTCGATGAACTCAGACCATATCGCGAGATGTTCGACTTTGAAGGTCGGCAGTTTCGCCGTGATCGTAGCTTCGATTTCCGACCAGTAATCCCTTAGCAACAGAAGGCTGCAAACTAGCTTAGAACGCGTTTAATGTGCATTCTCGTGGCCGGCTCATGAAACACTTCATCACACTCTGCTCCTTCTTGTCGTCCCACGAACTCAGCGGACGTGCTTTCTCCAACACTCTGGAGTACACACAGGCAAAGTCAGCCATCTTGGCAAAGTCATCCACCGATGCCCTCATCTTGCCCCGGGAGGAGGCTCTCAACTTCTTGCCGGCAACTGTGAAGCTGTGGATAACCAAGTCGATGTGCAGCCTCTGTGAATGCTCTGTCACCGTCAGCAAGTTCACAATCTCGAGAGGACAGTTCTTCGGCTTTGCCCCCAGGAGCCATCTGGAGCACCTAAACTGTTCCACGGAGAAAGCCGACTCTTTCCATTTGGCGTAGTTGAGGTGATTGGCGATCTTGTTCCTCGCTTCCTGACACTATCTTGTGGGAGTTGAGCCGTCATGCCGTGTCACCTGGTGATTGCCTAAAGTAAGAACGATAAGTAAGACAAGGCTCGGCTGAAGTGCCGGCAATGATGTTGTACACAGACTTGATTCGGTCTTCGTCCATGGCGTGCTTCATCTGCAAGCCGTCCATTGAGTTGTACTCTTCGATCACAGAATTCAAGCGCTCCATGGTGGACCAGTGCTTGGGGTGCTTGCCCTGCTCATTGCGTGTGTCCATGACCTTGCTGAAACGAAGAGCCAGCTGCAAAGTGTTCGGCGCTTGTCGTTCCGATCCACGATAGCTGAGCATCAAATTGCGGAAACTCTGGCTGACGCTGTCCACATTCATAGAAACCTGCGGCTGGATATGTGTAACTCAGTAGTATTGTACCAACCACAGAGATGACTCAGTATTACGGTGACTCTTGCTGCGAAGCTGCGACGACAGGCACCATCCAAGCCTTGTCCAGAAAAGGAAAGAGAGGCTTCAGCATGTCCCAGCTGTCGGAATTCGTGTCCAATTCACTTGCCGCGATCAAAACCGTCATGATCACGCTGGCTCGCGTGTAGCCCTTGATCACGTCGAAGCATGAAGCGGTCAAACCTGAGGGGAATTATCGGACGCATCTCTTACTTGTGATACTTGTCGTGCCCCTGTATGTCGCTCCATGCTACCCCGCCTCCATATCCGGAACACTTGATGCTCACGTCAAGCGGCTCGCGGGTCAAGTCTATGCCGCCGAAGAACATGCTCTCGAATGTTCCGAGCCAGTCTTCGATGACAGGCGGTCCGTCCGTTGGTGTGTCGAACCTTGCATGGAGAAGGTTATTTGTGTGAAACCTGTTTCCCAAACTCCAACAGCACTCGCTGAGATCGCGGCGCCAGTGCAATCAGAGGAACGTGCATGACGGATCCTGCAGCTTCGGGTCGGAGCACCTGCCGATAGCAAGTCTGCCATGCCCTCAATCATCTGTGACTTTTCTTAATGAAGATAAGACACCACTTCGTCCAGCTTCTTGAAGGCAGCCAGGCCAGAGCGCTTCTTAGCATACTCGTCATACCAAACCTCCAACTGGCTGCTGTGTAGTCGTCGATCTGTCTCCGACCCTGAGGCCAAGATCTCAAGCACCAACGCTGCCGGATGGGCATTGGCATGGATGGCAGCTTCATTCCGAAAAAGCTGGGTGTAGGCGAGTATGTCCTGTACGGGAAATGGATCGGAATCAAGAAAACTCTAGGACCATCATCATGTCATGTCTCGAGCTCGCAGGCTGCAGTCCTTTGCCAGCTGCAAGTCTCCACACGGAAACTTCTTCAGCTTCTTCTCCAGCTCTGTGCAACTGCGTTTGGCCTGAGGGCTAGCCAATGCCCCCTTGGAGTCGGGGTCGGATCCAACCTCTGGTTTCAAAGCCTTCGTCTCAGCTTGCTTCAGCATGACGGGACAACGAGGGGCGAAGTGTCAGCCAGCTGTTCTTGATAGCAGACACAGCTACGGTAAAATCAGCGGTGTTCTAGAACAACCCCAGAATCCCAACAAATGTCACGGAGCTTTCAACACAGAGCGACTGCCGACATCGCACGACCAGTCACTCTGCGAGTTTCTTGATATTTCAGTGAAAGTCGACACGGCAATAGACATACATCCAGTACCGGCTTTTGGCTGCTGTTGAACATAGAAAATGTATAAACGGAGCAAGTTGTTGAGCCTGGACGGGTATAATAAGAGAACGAACAAACAATCCCAAGTCTCGGACAGAGGAAATCAATGCACTCTCCGCCGTCGGTACCCGGATAATCAATGCACCCTCCGCCGGGAAATCAATGCACTCTCCGCCGTCGGAATCCAAAAATCAATGCACTCTCCGCCGTCGGCGCCCGGAAAATCAATGCACCCTCCGCCGGGAAATCAATGCACTCTCCGCCGTCGGAATCGAAAAATCAATGCACTCTCCGTCCGGAAATCAATGCACTCTCCGCCGTCGGCCCCCGGAACATCGATGCACCCTCCGCCGGGAAATCAATGCACTCTCCGCCGTCGGCCCCCGGAAAATCAATGCACCCTCCGCCAGGAAATCAATGCGCTCTCCGCCGTCGGAATCCAAAAATCAATGCACTCTCCGCCGTCGGCCCCCGGAAAATCAATGCACCCTCCGCCGGGAAATCAATGCACTCTCCGCCGTCGGAATCGAAAAATCAATGCACTCTCCGCCGTCGGTCCCCGGAATATCAATGCACCCTCCGCCGGGAAATCAATGCACTCTCCGCCGTCGGAATCGAAAAATCAATGCACTCTCCGCCGTCGGCCCCCGGAAAATCAATGCACCCTCCGCCGGGAAATCAATGCACTCTCCGCCGTCGGAACCGGAAAATCAATGCACTCTCCGGCGGGGAGTGCATTGATTATTGGTGTTTCCGAACTCCAAGCCGGGAGGAGCGGAGGCGGAGTCCGGGGCTCTTGTGACCGCAAGAATCAATGCACTCTCCGCCGGGGAGTGCATTGATTCCGGCTGTTTCAGTGAGACGGGCAGCGCCGCTCCAACCTAAGAGTGCATTGATCTTGTTCTCGGAAAGCGAACATATGTTCAATGTTCTCTCCGGGGTCGAGTGCTGCAACATCCTGGGTTTACTGATCATGATGTTTATTTTATGTTGAGATTCCAACATAAAATAAACATCATGATCAGTAAACCCAGGATGTTGCAGCACTCGACCCCGGAGAGGCCATTGATCCTATGTTCGGTTTCCGAGAACAAGATCAATGCACTCTTAGGTTGGAGCGGCGCTGCCCGTCTCACTGAAACAGCCGGAATCAATGCACTCCCCGGCGGAGAGTGCATTGATTCTTGGGGTCAACCGATCTCGGAGCCCATCCCGTCCCGTCCCTCCTCCATCTCAATCACATAAACAATCAACCCACGCCCACACAAGCAAGCACACAGACAAGCACACTCAGAGACCCACAAACACACACACACAGACACAAACAAACACACACACACACACACACACACAAAGTTAAAGGCAAAGACACCCAAGCATGTGCATCCACACAGTCACACACACACACACAAACAGCCATGTATGTAGACGGGCACACAGGCACGCGCACACACACACGCACACAAACAAACAACACAACACAAGGACCCACACAAACCTTGGGAATGCGAATCCTCCGTACACCAAATCAAAATCCATGTAGGGTTCGGGCAAGTTAGGAAACACGAATTTGCACACGAAGTCCCACAATACACCCCATTGATTTTCACGGATTAGTCCACCGTCACACTTTGTGTCTCATTTTCATCGAAGTAGTATCAGCTAAATCAGAATCAGAGGAAAGTATCCGGATGTTAGTTGCACGATTCTCGGGCCTAGCCGCACACACGGACCACTGCTATTTTGTTGTAGGGTTGAGGCTCCAAAACGTGAGACCGGACACAAACACAATCCCCGAATCAATTAAGAGTGATTCGACAACGACTATCGAGTCCAAGAAATCAATAACTTGTTGCCGATTCAATGGAAGGACATTTCAGCCTGACATATGTAACCCAGGCTCGAAGATACTACACGGGTGAAAAAAATATGATCGAGATGACGTTTCCTTTGTCTGTGGCTGCAAAGGAAACCGGGCATGGCACGGGACACTCGCTGGCCAGACAGGCAAAGCACAGCTGCACTTGCAACGTGCGGGCACACTGGGGGCACGTCGTGCCGATGAGAGTCTCCGAGTCATCATGGCCGATGACCTTATGTCGCATGATGAATAAGAATCAGAAAGACATATCTTTGATGTATGTTCCGACCCACACTGCAAGCAATTCGTCCGTGACATGCCACAACAAAACTGACAGGAAGCCGGAGTATCAAAAGTGTTCAGGGAAATGCAAACAGTAACGGTGAGAAGTCGATGTTGTGCACAATCAGTATTTTGCCAGACAGACAAGAATGACTCCATATTGTGGGATTTGAAGCTTTGCTCATCTCCTGCCCGACGGACACACTATGCATTCTCGCATGTCTACCCGGAGTGACGTGGCAGGTTCTCAATATGCTGCACGAGTAAGGAGGGCCGTGGACTGAATGGGAGAAGAACTAGAAGCATGCGTGTCTTTTCCTATAATGGCCCATCCACATTGAGACTTGTAGCTTGCAAGACGACACATGGGTTACACATTATAAGATTCGTCCGCAGCAGAAATGCCTCTAAACTCCTTTTTAAAGCGATGTTCCTCAGCAAAGCTTGGCTCCCGACTGCCCTGATATCGCAGAAGAAGCCTCCGGCCAGAACATTTTGGTCCAAACTGCCATTATTACAATTGTCTGCAAGAGAATTATGCACAAAGCAGGAAGCCGATCGGAGCACATTTTGTTTCGTCTGCGAGACGTGGCAACAGTAGCCGAGGATCGGCCAAGGAATCTTCGTCAAAGACAGCAAATCATCGTCTGCTGAAAATGGCCTTCAGCGGAAGTGCCGGGGCCAAAGCTGCTTCGACAGCTTCGTGCAGGAACCTTCCTGCTTGTGCACGAACCGGAGGTGCCGGTGGCCGAATGTGCCACGGCATGTCGCGAAGAACGGCTTCATGCCAGAACTGGTTTCTGGCCAGCTTCTCCAAGTAATCAACAGCTCTGCGATAAGGCTCATTGTAATGGCTCAGGACTTTCTGGGCCAGCTCTTGCCACTCTTTCTGATTCTTCGCTGAGTGATTGTTCACCCGCCTGCACATAGCACATGTTGTCACAGAATGGAGGACCGACTCAACTCGCTACCACAGCATCAAATCTCGTCGACACATGCATGTTTGCAACCCGGGCGCTTAGTCGAAGGAAGACTTTCCCATCCGTCGGCCTTTGTCCGAGGTAAAACCAGCAGAGGTGACTGCGAAAGCATGGGATCGCAGATGTGCTTCTTCAAGAGGACAACGACATCCAAAGGATCACGAGGGCCACGAAAAGACCCCTCTGTCACAGAGGTCATCAGAGCAGAAGGAAGATCTGTCCAAGCACAAACACACAGAGACGACTCCAAGCAGCAAGAGCAGTCTGCAGGAACATGTAAAGTGCTAATTGAAAGTGCTGCATCCAAGCCTCGACGCAGCATGAAGAAAAACATGTGGTTGGAAGAGGAGTCCTTCAAGAGCCCACCTTCAAGGCCTACACCGATGGTGGGGAGGTGATTCCTCCAATCTCTCACACACACAAGTCGCTCGACGAGCACTTCTGTGTTGGGCCCGAGCCAAGCACGCATGCTTGCCTTCTGTAGCTCTGACAGCAAGACGTGGCACACGTCATCTGGATTCAGCAACTTGCTCTCGTTGGCGATTCGTCTGGCTAGACATCCCCAGAGTTGATCTCAGTTCGTCAAGTCTTCAGCTGAGACTCCTTTTAGCCGACTTGCAGTTCAATGCTCGCAGCAGGAAAAATGACTCCGAGGGACCTATACGGCAATGGGTGTGACTCTTGCGAAAGTTTGCCAAACAGGAGAAGCGCATCCGATACTGGGCCACGAGAGCGGCCAAGTACAGTAACACATACTGGTTCTTGGCCTCCCGGACGGTGTTATCTGCCTGACTCAGATAATGCATTTGGTCAATCTTCCTTTGCTGCTGCTCCTGATGCTATCCAAGGTACGAAGAGAATAAGTGTATGTGGAAAAGGATGCCCTCTCTCCTCGCAGAGCTTCGAAACCTAAACAACAGCCAGGATCGCGAAGCCACAACAGGATTGGAACAGCCCAGAGAGAGAATGCATCTGACTTGCAGACGAGGATCTCGTTCGAGACTCAGAGCCAAACACTCCACCACACAAGCACTATCATGTTTGGTAGGCTCGTCCATGACATAGACTTGCAAGCTCAGCCCAAACACCCAAAGACCGTGCACCTTCAGTCGCGGTCTCATCTCACCGCTCCTCGGATTGTCACAACAAAAATGAATCTGGAGGAACCTGTCCTTGAAGCTTTCTGATGTATTGAGCCAAATAGCAAAGCAGCAGAGATGCGAAACTCTGGGTCACGGGGCATCATGAACTTGCTCTGGTCGCATCCATCGGTGCATACCACCATGAGTCCACTCAAAGGGTCCATGGCAGACTCTTGAAGTTGCCATGCGACCGCTCGGTCGCAATATTGATCGTGAAGATGACTTCGCAAACCAGACACTGCAGCCAACTTGGTGCTCATATCAGCAGTCTTGTCCTTCAGTGTCTGCTGATATGCATAGCACACAGCACATTGCGTGAACCTCAGATCTGGACATTACATGTGTGACAGCGAGCTCACAAAAATGTTAAAAAGTTGTGACAGGAAGCAACGACTTGTCACGGAAAGCAAGGATCGGTTTCCATCTCGCGGAGTAGATGTGACAGAAAGTCTTGTACCTCTCAGATGAAACCAACCATGACACAGACTGACCGAGTGAAAATGTGATATGTTTGTGCGGTGTAAGTCGAAACTCAGATCGGCACCCCACCCCGGGCCGTCCAAGCAAAGTCTGTGCTGCACGATAGTGCTGGAACAACTCTGCAAGATTCCCCGGAGGAAGATACTTGCGAATCTTCCTGCTGCTGGCCGCCAAGATCGGCGCATCTGGCTTGTCGATCCATTCGGCAAGCTCTTCTGTGTTCTCGATGTCAGAGGCGATTTCTTGGTCGGCATCGCTTAGCTCATCCTCTGTGTCGTCTGACCGGCCCGGTCTTCTCGGTCTAGCTCGACCACGACGGACATACCTCGCAAGAGCCATTTGCTCTGAGAGCCACTGACAGGTCCTATGAGAGATTATGAACTCCATACATTCCAAAAGGAATCAGACTAAAGGCCGCTGCAAGATTTGCTGAGGACAACGTCGGAGCAAGCACCACGACCTATTTGCTGCTTAGGGACTGGTGTGGCAAGGTCTCTGCAATAGCATCATAGGCATTTTGCAAAAACGCATCAACCGAGTAAGATTCCAGATGGCTGCGATACGCACGCTTGCCATGCCGGAGGTCGGGGATTGCAGACTCTACCTTTTGTAGACGATGAGATCCCACACCCAAGAGTTTGCTCAGACATTTGCGGCCCACTTCCTGTCCCAATAGGATGTACTTCGTCGGATTCGCCGCACTGCTGCCACAAGCCAATTGCATCTGAGCAACTCAGACTCAGAG
>CAJNDT010000073.1:129315-232136 GCA_905221615.1 Symbiodinium sp. CCMP2592
TCTCTCTCTCTCTCTCTCTCTCTCTCTCTCTCTCTCTCTCTCTCTCTCTCTCTCTGTCTTTCTCTATCTCTGTCACTCTCTCTCGCTCTCTCTCTCTCTCTCTTTCTCTCTTTTTCTTTGCTTTCCCTCTTTCACTCTGGCTTTGTCGCTCTGTCTCTGTCTGTCTCTCCCTGTGTCTGTCTCTACTCACTCTCTCTTTCTCTCTCTCTCTCTGTCGCTCTCTCTCTCTATCTCTTTCTTGCTCTCTCCACTCTCACTCTCGTCCGTTGCCCCTGCCCCAGGTTCCCCTCTGCATGGTGCCTCCTGTCCCTTGCCCCCACCCCCCCCCCGCACCCCTGCCCTCTACCCCAAAACATTATCCCCAATCACATGAACCCCAACCTCGCTCTCTCTCTGAAGCTTTTTGGTTCTCTCTTTAAAATGTTTGGGTGCGACGTGCAGGTTTAGGGCTGGGGTTAGGGTTCTTGTTGCTTCTTGTGCCTCGGATCTTTCTACTGGTTTCCATCTCAATACGAAACTAAAACTCTCTGCTGTTGGAACAAGACAATAATTATTTGTTGCCCAAGAACAAGAAATCTATTCTGGACCTAATTTTGTATGCTTCATATTTCATACCTTAGGCTTTCTGAAACCCAAAGATTTAAAATTTGTTTCCATGTTTGTCGGTTGACAGCAAGATTCCATGAAATCCGCCCAAACACATTTGCATCAATCCAAAACAGCAACCAAAATTTGATAACACAGCGGTTTCAATTTCAACAACAAAAGAAGTCATGAAAAACAGTTCTGCTGTTGTTTGAGCTCATTGAGCAGCTGGCTTCGAATGTGGTACATAGGGGTTCCTAGGGGCCTAGTGGGGTCTAATATACCTATATTGTAGTCGTCAAAATTAACTACCCAACCGTACCTATATACGTATATACATAGATATATATATATATAGGTTACGTTAATGGAGATGGAATCTCGTGCATAGTTGAAAAGTTCAAACCTTCAAAAAGAAAACCTCGAAAGAGCCCCCACCCCCCACAAGTAGATCATAAGAAGTTGGGTCTATATACCTATATAGTTGGGTCAATATACCTATATAGAGCCAATCAAACTTCGATCCGAGGCTGCTGGGTATCTAGAATGGACAACCTGGCTATTCATTGCTGACTCCAACCGGGCCAGTCGAGTCTTGACTGATCTAGATCGGCCTCATCATAGATTCTCTGTTTGGAGTATTTTGTCGCAAATACTATATTTGTACGTCTGAATTGCTCTCTCTATATATATATATATACATATATATATATATATATACATATATATATATATATTAATATGTATATATATATATATATATAGACATATATATATATATATATATATATATATATATATTTGTATTGATATGAGATACATACATATGTATATATATATATACACACATAATGTTTATTTCTCTGCGAAACTATGTGTATTTAGTGGAAACCGAAAAGCCCCAAACCCAGAACCCTAAACCGAATGCCCTACTTTTATAAGCCCCAAACCCAGAACCCTATGCCCTAATCCCCAAGCCACACAACGTGCAATTGAGGTGCATGGCTGTCGATGCAATCGACGCCTCATGTTTGCAAAGGCGGCTGGAGAGTGATCGGCTTCAAGGGCCCATTCAGTCGGTTAACACATTTGGAGTATATGTACTGGTCGCTATGGCCCTCGAAGTGATCATGCTGAGAGACACATGTAATTATAGTGAAATTTAACTACACATGTACATGTCCACCCAGCCACAGTGGATCGAGGTATCGGCCGAACCAAACCACAAAACCTCTTCCAGAATACAGGTTGGCTGAACCGTTGGCAAGCTTTGGGGCATTCGTCCTCTGCATGCAGTCTACACAGTACATTGATGTAGCTAAAATTATCTAGCTGGTGCTTGGCTTGCCCTGGAGATCTAGAGAATCTAGAGCAGTAGATGCATGTGTCACATCGGCATGTATCACTGGCACCGGCCGGAGAAAACAGTTCATGTGGCTATTGTGCAGGTCTAGACCCAAGCCGTGGATGTGGATGATCGAGATAATCCGACGACATGCTATTCCTGAGGGAATTATGCATGTACAAGTGTACATGCATAATTCCCTCAGGGTCCTAAGTATTGCAGGGTTTGCTTTTGTGGTTTGGAAGAGTATTCCCTATTCGATACCATGCAAAGGTACTTTGGAATCCTTTTTAATTAGCTGTATATATTTAATTTGGGGTTTGCATGTAGCTCGATCCTGCACATGATCGGCCTCACGCACATGTCAGGGCTGCCTGCTGTACGTTAAGCATGTGACGCGAGGCCTTGATTTGCTCAAATTGTGAGCAGTCCCTGCTGCAAACACAGGGTTCACTTGCAGAAAACCACCAAAGGCGTTAGAGAGCATTATTTGGCGTTCAAAGGGCTCTCTGGAGCACTTCTGGCCGTTAGGGACCGTTAGGGGCCGTGAGTTGTGTTGGTGTGCAAAATCACGGCAGTTAGGTAGCGTTATTTGGCGTTCAAAGGGTTCCCTGGACCACTTTTGGCCGTTAGGAGCCGTTAGGGGCCGTGAGTTGAGGTTCGGGCAGGGCCGTTAGGAAGCGTTATTTGGCGTTCAAAGGGGTCTCTGGAACACTTTGGGCCGTTAGTAACCGTTAGTCGCCGTTAGTTCGTGCCATGGCTTCCACGGGGGCCACTCCGACGCAGGCTGCACCCGAGCAGCCGCAACAGGCACCTTAAAGCCCGACCTAAGCCCCCACATAATGCATTAAGACCCAGATCCCCAAATCCTAAATTTCAGAGATCCTACTATAAACTTAATTGCATTTAAATGCACTTAAGTTTATAGTAGGATCTCTGAACCCTACACGCAAGGCTAGCCCAGATATTGTAAATATTTCCGGTAGCCCAGAAGAACGGCTTCTTCAGGTCCACTATACAGGGGTGTACATGTATATGTTATGAATAGTAATCAGGAACAGGCCAGGGCTTTGAAGCCACATCCTCGTGTTCACAAATTATCTGAACCCCATGCCTTCGACTTCTACGTGCACCCCTACCAATATTGAGCCGAACCAAGCTAGCACCACCATATAACCACAAGCCCGTGTCCAAAGTCTGAACTAATCTAGAGTTCTAGAGGTATCTAGAGATCCCTACGAACCTATCGGACAGGGCAAGCACAAGAAGATCGCAGATGAGGTGGCAGAGGCTTTGAAAGCTGCAGGCATGCCACCTGCAGGCTGGCTGGGATGTTTATATGATCGAACAACTATATGTGTATTGTAATCACACTTGTAATATATAAGACAGCCAGCCACTGCACGCAGGATCCGGAGACACCGGTGGGACACAAGCAGCTGCAGCAAAACCAACGAGACGCATGAGCGGCAAAACGGCATTCATGGCCGGTGCGCCAGCTGCTAAGAAACCTACGACATCTCCGCCTCCAAGCCTTACCGCTCCCCTGGAATTCGATGTGAAGGCGACAGCCATGAAAGGCATCTGGGCTTTAACTTAATAGTAGCAACAATATATTTAAACCCTGCACCCCTAAACCCCGAAGCCCGCCGCACGTAATCCCTAAACCCTTAAACCCAGCCCACCAAAGGTGCTTCCCCGGTGCCGACGAAGCGAGAACTTCCAACCTCGAAGCCCGTGACTTCGAAAGGCCAAGCCCAACCCGTGCAGCCCGGACCGGTAGAGACACCGAAGCAACCCGGACCGGTACAGACGCCGAAGCAACCCGGACCGGTACAGATGCCGAAGAGTGCTGCCAAGCCTCCTCCAGCCGAAGGCAGCAGAACCAGCAGTCTGGCCGTCATGGGCCGTCCGCCAGCCTCGGGACAAGCTGGCTTCCCGAAAGTGCCGGTGCCGATAAAGCAATGTCCCAACACACCCACGAAGCAAGCAGTGAAGAGCCAGCCAACAGCTGATGATGTTACCATGGCGAGCCCACCTGTGCCAAAGGCCTCCCCAAAGCCGAGCCCAGCCAAGGATGTGCACATGTCGGGTTCTACGCCAACCCCTGCCAAAGTTGGGACACCTTTCAAGCCAGGCTACACGCCCGTCAAGAGCCCGGACTACAAGAAAGCCCGGAGGGCACTCTTTGAAGATGCCGCCGAGGCCATTAATATAATTACTGGGCTAAGATCCATATGTAGATTTTTGGTGTGTTTCTACCCATTTCAGAATCCCTGCTGGAGGTGCCGGAAAGCTCTGCTTCGAAGCCTGATCAACTGCCAGGCTGTCTCATGATCATGCATTGGGTGTCTGCCAAGTACAGTAGCTTAGATTAGACAACTAGATAGTTTGAATAAACCCTAATAATATATACCTAAACTGTCAACATACCCTAAACCTTATTCCCACACATGTTCTCTGGGCTTCTCTATGTTGTTTAACTATCTACTCTAAATTCCGGATCCTATTGGTGCTGTTTGCTTGCATTTCAGCTACATCTAGCATAGAATTCTTTCGTAGCTTATGGTACGATGGTTCTAGGATATTGGCTGCCCAATCCCCAAACCCTACCCAAAAACCCAATCCCCAAACCCTAAAGCCTAAATTTGTTAATGTATGCAGGCCAAAGCCAAGCTTCGCCGGCCGGGGTGCAGCCCATCCGCAGGCCGGACAGCCTCACCACGGTGGCTCGCTCAACAAGCACTCTAGTCCTGGGGGACTTTCCGCGAGAGGAGGAGGACCCCTCGACAGGTGTCCGGAGGTTGATCTTCGAGGGCTACTATGGCATGCCGTGCCAGGACAAGCAGTGGCCCCCTCTTGAAGAAGCTATTCGCTTCCAAGACGCTTCGCCGATGATGTCCTGGATCAAGGACGCCCTGCCTCGGCATCCGCAGAATGGTGTTGTGATGGAGGATGACATCAGGACCGACTTGCTGATGGACTCGGATGGCCTAAAGTACTTAATGCTACTCGTCAACGGAGCTTGGACAAAGGTTTCTGAGTATGAGGCTCTGAAGGCCAAAACCGCAGCCGTGGCAGAGGCAGTCCACAACCAAGCCGAGAACATGATCCAGAAGCTTCGGCAACAGTTGGACAACGGCGAATTGGGCGAGGACCTACTGCACAAACGTGCTACAGCCACGGAGCAGTGGAGGTCCAAGAAGAGCAAGGAGATCCAGGATCACCTGGAGCGGGCGGAGTTGGCTGCACTCGTGGCCATCGACAAATCAGTCGATCCCCTCTTGGGCAAGTGGAACCTGTTCAACGAGTTTGGTTGGATGCAAACAACGACGATCGAGGAGGACATAGGCGAGCAGCTCTTCATGGACGAGCTGGAGGCATCTATGGCAAACTTCTCTCTACAGGCCTGGGTTCTTTGGATGCGAGCAGGGTACCCTAATCCCGAAACTCCACGTCACACGTAGAAGCTGCCGAAAAAGTGTTAACCTGCAACCCGTAAGCTTAAGCTTGAATCCTGAGCCCCTAAAGTTTCAACCAATCCGCAAACATCGCAGAAACTTATTGAAGCCTAGACCTTAGTCCCTGTACAATACCTAATAAGCCAAAGCAGTCCTCTTTCGAAGCCTCCAAATCGCCTTGCAGTACCGACTTGGTTAAACTAGACTACTGCCAGCCACTGGTGCTGCCGTTGCGAAATCAATTCGAATTCGAGATCTAGAGCTAGCACACTACTGTACTAGTACTACTAGCTACTGCTGCTGTTTATACTACTACGTACCACTACTACGTACTACGCTACTAGTACTAGTACTAGTACTAGTACTAGTACTAGTACTAGTACTAGTACTAGTACTAGTACTAGTACTACTACTACTACTACTACCACTACTACTACTAGTATTACTACTACTACTGCTACTACTACTACTACTACTACTACTACTACTACTACTACTACTACTACTACTACTGCTACTAGTAGCAGTAGTAGCAGTAGTAGTAGTAGTAGTAGTAGTAGTAGTAGTAGTAGTAGTAGTAGTAGTAGTAGTAGTAGTAGTACTAGTACTAGGACTAGTACTGTATACTAGATATCTATCACTTCTACTTTGTTTTTCTGCTGCTAGCTATAGCACTCGTACAACCTCCACAGTGCTAGTACTACGAACCGCTGTGCCCAGGAGCCGTCGTCGCTCCCGCTTCCGGAGACCTTGGTGGACACGCAGGGAACAGGCAACCAGGCTATGGAAGGAGTGGTTTCGCAGCCCATGCAAGCAGAAGCCACGCAGGGAACACGCGACCAGCAGGAAGCCATGCAGCAAGGACCGGATTCGGAGTCGGGGGTCCCTATGCAAGCAGACGCAAATCTAGCAGAGGCCACACAGGGAACACGCGACCAGCAGGAAGCCACGCAGCAAGCACCGGATTCGGAGTCAGGGGTCCCGATGCAAGCAGACGCAGAGGCCACACAGGGAACAGGCGACCAGCAGCAGGAAGCCATGCAGCAAGCACCGGATTCGGAGTCAGGGGTCCCGTTGCAAGCAGACGCAGAGGCCACGCAGGGAACAGGCGACCAGCATGAAGCCGTGCAGCAAGCACCGGATTTGGAGTCAGGGGTCCCGACGATGCAAGCAGATCAAGCCACGCAGGGAACAGGCGACCAGCAGCAGGAAGCCATGCAGCATCCGGATCCAGGGGTCCTCCAGCTGGCCCCGGTTGAGGCTCGCAGCAAGACGGGGGCCAGGACGGAGGCCGTTTTCAAGGCATTGGAGAAGCCCAACTCTTTCGATTTGAAGGACCCGAGTTTCGTTGGAAAGGGTGCTAGTCCCGAGGCTGGTTTCAGGGGTAGTGGGGGTCTTCCAAGGCCTTTCGGACAGTTTTGGGATCACGCTGCCCCTAAACCCTCTACACCCCCGAAACATGGCAGGAAGTGACGCTTACCAAGAAGGAAGGCGAATCCAATGAGGAGTGGATGACGAGGGTGGCCCACAACGTCTTCATGAAGTTCCACCGGTCCATCCGCAGTGCTTGGCTTTGATATTATTAGCTAGGTAAAGCCTGAAATCTCCAAATTCTTTAAACCCTGAAGCCCTGAACTATCTCCTTGATCCGAATTGCATCCAACTATATGTACAACAATCGCTAGAGAACTCCTAGAGACTCTTCACCCAAACCCCAATACCCGTAAACCCTTAAACTTCTGAATGCCTCAAGCCCCATATATGCCTTCAATCCTGAAACCCTAACATCCGCCTAAAGCCCCTTAAGCCCAGAGTCTAAATATAGCCGTACCAGATCCGAACAACTTCATCAATCACACAATATTCACCAGTGTGGTGGATCTGATCATGAATCATCAATTCACCGTCTACCCAGGACCCTAAAGCAAAATAAACCCCTAAATACTCTGGCTCAAAAGCATGGTTCAAGCCACTGATGGCCCAGGCACGAACTGCCCACCGGAGGTTGCAGAAGCCGCCAGCAAGGCAACGCGAGGCACCGGTCCTAAGCTTGCAATATAATATTAATGTGAACCGCTTAGGTTCTACGGTTTTTCGGCACCGGTGCTAAGCTTGTGGACGACTTCTAGAATTCTTGCTATCATATATCAATGTACATGAGTGTTCTGAAATGATGCCCCCAGGCTCTAAAGTGCTGGACGACATGTTCAATGAGTACCTCAAAGCTGGTGGCGATTGGCTCAGCTCGAGCATCTGCTGCAAGACAGAATCTACCGTGGAGCACATCATGCGAGGCGAGGAGCATTACATGAGATTGTGTGACCTACGGGCCAAAGAGGGGGACCAGCATGCAGAGGAGATTTACCGCTCAAAGATGGCCCTCCAAGACGCCCTTCCCGAGGACAGTCAGGAACCTCCTTTCATATTGAAACACCCTGATTTACCTGGATGTAAGGCGGGGCTTGCCAAAACAAATGTGGTTATTTCTTGAACATTAAATATCCCTCAACCCTCTAGCCCTAAACTTGACAGGAGTGGACGTTGGTACGGACATTCAAGGAGGCGGTCTTGACGAAAAACGACAAGTCTTCGAAAACGACGACCTTGCAGACCGACCAGATGCAGCTCGATGCGGGGGCCACTCGAGCGGCGATGCCACTGTGCTGAGTTAAACACCAAACCCACAAGATCCAAAGTGCCTATATAGTAGAATGTAGTTTTTCTGCGGTTTGAAACTCAGGGCCCCGAAACCCTTAAGCTTGCACTGCCATTAATTGCCCCTCAGGACCACCATGGCCCACGGCCTCGAGATTGCAATGCCGGGCGGCTCGAATGCGGGTTCCAGCTCCGGCCTCACACGCAGGCCGTCCTCGATGGCTTTGCCGCTGGCTCTTGGGGATCAGGAGGCAGGCTCGACCCTGGCAACCCAACCGGAAACCATGGACAAGAAGAAGAAAACCGCCCTCACGAACCACTCCAAGAACAAGATTGCCCTGGCTTCCACAAAGCTAGAGGAGTCGAGTGTGCTGCAGGAGGAGATCGCCGGGAACAAGGATATGTATCCCTGATGCAACAATCACAAAACCTAAAGCCCTTAATCGCAAATCCCAACCGAGAGCCCAAACTGCACATATGACATACATATACTATATATATATATATATATGAAAAATAGATAGATAGATAGATAGATAGACTAGACTAGATAGATATATATATATATATATATATATATATACGTAACCCTACCTTAATCAAAAAACTCACGCTAGGGTCTCGATATTAAGCCCCTAATATAAGCCCTGAAGCCTAGCCTTTAGATCCTCTGCCAGTCCAATCTTGATTCCAGGTCGCAGCCGATCCGCGACGGCTTCCTCACGGATCTCAAGAACCACAAAGAGAGCCTTCAGCAAGCCAGGGACAAGCTGCAGGCTGAGGTGGACAAGGGCTCGGGTGATCGGCTTCAGGAGCTTTTGGACGAGGTCACACAAAAGATTAATAACTATGTGCAGGAGAGCCATCCCAAGCCCAGGCAGGGCCGAAGGCCAAAGCGAAGGCGAAGGGCCGCGGCGGCAAGAAGAAGTGATCAAGGCTGAGCGCCTGGCTGGGTGTGCCGTGGACTGGCGAGCTGTTGAGGTGTTGCCGGGCTAAGATTGATAGCTTACAATTAAAGTTCGGGGGTCGCTAGTCGCTAGAGCCGCTAAGCTGGTACAGCAGAGAGTCCTGTTAGCTCGGCAGCATCTTTTACGGGATTTCGAGTTGCCGCTTTGCTAGTTCTAGAAGCAGACTAGCAGCTTGGATCCTCGTGCTCTTTTCCAGTTAGAAGTGCACACAAATTTTGTGGGCCCGGGCTGGAACCTGGGTCTCACGGCCCATGGCGGCTAGCAGATTTCAAGCATCTCGATGCCAGACCCCCGAATGTGCCGGGGAAGCTTTCTCAAAGCACATGGACCCGAAAATGCACTCTAGAGGTCTTATGCTTTGAATGGCAGCCGATAAACATGCACCTCTAGCTAGCACAACCCCCTGTCGCAGAATCTATGAACGACGACCTGGGGCCACTGGGGCGACACATCGTCCGATGCACTGGTAAAGGGGTCCGGTGCTAAGCCAATCCAGATCAAACCTGCCTCGATTCCGTTCGCAGCTGTCGACAATCCAGGACCTCAGCTTCGCCGGAGCCAGGCAGTTCTTGGAAGAGTCCCATAAGGATTGGCTCCGTGTCAATGTACTAGTAATATCCCCTCGAACTCGTTATATCCCCCGTCGATGCAGGAGCTTCAAGCAGCTGGCGGAACTTTGCCACGGACAGCACAGAGGCTTCGGCTGGCAGGTGCTACTGGGAAACATCCGCAGAATCTGCAGCGAGATTCGTTGAGAATCCTCGATGGAGCTATGGATATGGCGATCGACTCAGATGCCGAAGATTCCCAACAATAAAGCCTCGACCCTGGAACGTTAAAACCCTAAAGCCCGAACCTAAACCCAGGTGCCGATGGATACGGCGGAGGTCCCCATGATGAAGAGTGCCACGGACCCCACTGTGGTGATGAGGCGATTGCCGAATGTGCTCGTGTAAAGCTTCCGAACAATCAGCCCCTAACCCCTAGGCCCCCGAACCCTCGATTATAAACCCTGAAGCCCAGTAACCGTACCCTAATATCATTCGTAACCAAGAGTGTGGTCGTGGCTAGTTGGGATTCAGGAAATTACCGGTGGTCCTCCCTCATCGATTGATTCCTCACTTGCTGAAGCACAACCTCGTTGTGCCCGACTTTGCAGCGATTCGGGAATATTGGATCCACATGTTCACGCACGCGGAATGGGGCCCCGGACATCCACTCGCTGAGCAGGGGGGGAACTGCAAACATTTGCCAGTCTATCTCTATGCCGATGATGTGAAATGGACAAATGAAGAGAAACGCACCCAGGTGAGTCTAGGCCTGGTGTTAGATGAGCGGACGCATTCGATGACCACGCACTTCCCCTTGTGGATCCTGAGGGAGGTGTGAAATCCGACATAGTAACACCCTCTAAATAAGCTAAACCCACCCTATCTAGCCTTGTACATGTCAGATATCATCCCTGGCAGTCTTTGTCGACCGGGTTTTCGACCATTCAGGCCTTTATGAGGCCTGTCGCTTGGACCCAAATAAATTCCGATGGCATGCACGTCCAACCCCCAACCGAAACCTGAACGATATGTTCCTGTGCTGAGGTGGTCGACTCCTTGAACATTTTGTTCCGAGGAGAGGTCTGCGAGCCCGACATGGAGCCACCGCTGGCCGCTCTTACCGAGCTAAGGGCAGACTGGAAGTTTTACAAAGAGACTTGGCGGGTATGAATTGTATCGGAACCGGTTTCGATTCATCATGATATCTGCTCTAGACCCTAGACCCCGAAGCCGATTTTGCTGTTCTCGCTCCCGCTCTCTCTCTCTCTCTCTCTCTCTCTCTCTCTCTCTCTCTTTCTGGGTGTTTTGTAGTCGCTACCTAGGAATGGCTCGGGTTAAAAAAAAATCGGATGGAGCAGCAACGCCGTCTGCCACCACTGCCACGCCCGTCTGGACTCTTTCTTCGATGACCCTCGAATGTCAACAATGGAAAGTATGCCCAGGCGGACACCCGAGAACTTTGCCGAGGCCTGCACTAGCTTGGTGGATAATGATGGAAGGACGAGCCGCTGGATTGAAATCCGAAAGTGTTACATCTTACAATTATAAATTGCCCCGTAGAAGCCCGCAATCACAAACTAGTTTAATTGCTTGTCCAGGCTCGAAGCAAAAACCAATGTTTGCACGCAGGTGTCATCCCGGAGATCCTTGGATGGAGGCCCACGATGCTTCGCTGGTGCTCCCTACACACAGTAAATCTTGGGATTATGCTGTGGGCTGGTGCCGGGTGCATCGACCTACTGATGCAGAAGGCACAATTCCAAAACCACACCCGCCAAGCCCCAAAGCCTACACCCCAAAGCCTAAACCTTAAGTAATCTGTGTCTACAATATGTACCATGTAGCAGGGGATTTGGGCTGGCGACGATGTGAATGCCATGCTGGCCAGTGCTTACCGCGACTTTTGTTCGTGGTGTAACGATCGAAAGGTTCTGAGCCCTTGCTGATATATACCTTTCCGAACAGTATATAAATACCCAGACTGAAGAATAATCTCAGGCATTCTCAGCCGAAGTTTACTTCCAAGTTCCTCCGGTACAAAGCCGGCGAGCTCGAGATGGCGGCTAAAGCTTATAACGCCGCTAGCTGCAAATAGACGACAATATGCATCCATGATGCCGGGTATATGTATCGAGGCGAGGGTTATTACAAGCTGGCTGGCTCACCGGACGACGATGCTGCTCTACGAAGATGAACATGCCGGTGATCGCTCAATGCGGCTTATGGGCCAATGCATGTTGCTCAGAAACCAAGCAAGCCCTAAACCTTGCTCTAAACCCTGAACCCTAATTAAATTAAGAAGCCTTAATTATAAAAGCCTTCAACTAAATCCGGGCCCTAGATTCCCAAGACAGCCAGGTTCTACCTGGCAGATTTGATGAACTGCTCCGAGCAGGCCGGCCGATACCTTACGGACGCGGAGATCCAGCGAATGCGGCACTGCACGGTTCCTAGCTATATATGGCTACATATATTGGGCTTGGGTTATTTTAATTTGTAGTACACATATGTGTAAATATTTGGGGGGCTTGCTGGACTTCCAAGGATATGTTCATGAACGCATACGGCTGGCTCGCGAAGATGTATAGCTCATCCTCGAAGCCACTTTTTCAGATCCGCCCCAAGCTTCATGCCGCTTGCATCAATAAAGATAATTATGGTTTTCTCTAAGGGCTTTCTTTAAACCATATTAAATCCCGAGCCCCCCAACGCGAGTTCGAAAAAATCCGTAATTAGCAAGCAGGCAAGCCCACCCGATTGCTAGGCCTAGCTATAATAAATCCTTTTTAAAACCCTAATTAAATGTGCAGCTAGCCACGACCCCCGGGCCAAGGGTATCCTCGAGCTCATCCGTTTCTGCTCCGTCGAAAAATACAACTATCGGCACTACCACACGTTCGCGAGCGAGGACTTCAACGGTCGACTGGTTGGAAGCTTGGCATTAATAACGTTTTACAACTACGTACCACTAGTACCACTAGCTAGGTACTATAAGCTACGGCTATAGTAGTACCGGATGCCGCTACATATAAGTACTACTATCACGAGAAGTACTTAGTACTAGTATAGTACCATGCACTAGCTATAGTACGCTAGTACCACCGCCACCACCCATGGTACCACCACCGCCACCTACGACTACCACCACCTCCTCGGCTCCTACTGCTGCTGCTACTATATATCTACTACTATAGTACCACTACTTGTGCTACTGTGCTCCACCTAGTACTCGCACTATATGGGATCCCAGGCATAGCAAGCTCGGTGCACACACGCAGCCTCGAGAAATCCACGTTGCGACGATTTTATCTATGGTGCCTTGCCTCAATTTGCATGTTTCGATTCAGGGATGCAGGCCTTCGAGAATATGAAGCAGCCGAGGCTGCAAACTTCCGTGGACTGAGCTGCTGAGTTGCTTTGCAAACGGGGCCATAAGCCATAGGCTATGGGTATTAAGCACCGCTACACGGTACGGTAATCCTAGCCTGCGAGCTCGATCAGATAACCGCTAGCTGGCATATGGGCCCTGCTAATCGCAAGACGTGGAGTTCGCACGCAGAGCGGGGGAAATATCGCGATCGCTGACCGGCAGCAGACCCAAACCCCGCAAACCCTGGCTAGGGTTTTGGGTTTTAGGGTGTTGGGGGTGTTGGGGTTTAGGGGTTTCGGTGCTTTAGTTTAGGGTGCTGGGTTTAATATATTAAGGCTTTGCATTAAGATTCTGAATCGAAGCTTGCATTTGAGCGGCACTTTGCATCACTCCTTAAAGCCCCAAACCCAAACACTATATTATAATACCCGAAAGCCCTTAATGCATGCCCAGCGGCGAATCTGAGCTGCAACGAGCAGCGAGCAGTGTATATATGTATATGTACATGTGATATTAGTACTAATACATGTGTCGGTGTGTATAGGTGTGGGTGTGAGTTTCTGTGTGTTGTGTTTGTGTGTGTGTTGTTATATGTGTGTGTGTGGGTGTGTGTTATATGTCTTTGTCTGTACATGTACATGTGGGTGGGTGGGTGTAGGTGTTTCTTTGGAAGGGTATATTTATTTATATACATATATATATATACATATATTTATATTTATATTTATGTGCATGTGGGTGGGGAGGGTGGGTGTTTCAGTCGTGTTTGGTGTACAACGTGTGTTTGGTGTGTTTGTGTCTGTGTCCTTTTGTGCTCTCTCTCCTCTCCAGCTGTCGGGAATGGTCATAATTATAGCACAGTATATTGCGGTATGAGGGCCGGCGGTATTCTTAAGTAGCATGGCATACTTCTTCGTCAATAGACTCTTCCCAAAAGTTGCAGAGATGCCACATTTGGCACAGACGACATTTAGACCCCAGACGCAACGCCGCTTGGCAGAATTAGCCCAGCACTCACCCAAAACGAAAGTATTGGCCATGACGATACTTTGGAGCCTTTGGGACTCCGCTGAACACCGGCACTGAAAGCTTTTCCGACGGTCTTGGTTGACCGCCCTTCCAGCCTCCAGGATCTCCTTGTCCATGTTGTCCGCCTGTGTCGGTGCCGAAGTGCTTCCACCCACTCCACAATGGATCGCTTTGACGCGGTTGTCCCCCAGCATCGTGAACTTGATCGGCTCCCGGAGAATCGTGCCACGCCGCACCGCGAGCTCGACCATCTGCCCAGGGATCACGCCATACGCCTTCCTGATCGCCGTGTCGCGCTCGTGGGTCTCGAGGTTCTTCTCGACGTCCGTCGCTTCCTCGGTCACTTGCCCAGCTGTCGTCGTCTAAACTCTAGACCGCTTCCCCACGGTCTCCCTTGGCGAGTCGAGGTATCCGTGCCGTAGCTCTCGCGTGAAGTAGCCCAACTCGCCCTCCGGCCGTAGTTGCTCTCGTGCCAGGGTCTATCCCAGGACCAGCCCCAGCCCCAGCCGTCCCAGGAGTCCCACCACGAACCCCACTGCGAGTGGTTTCCATAGTCCCACTCATCATCGTTCGAGAGCCTCTCCGCATGTTCAGAGGCTCCCTGCTCAGACGCAACTGGTTCACCATCTCCTGCTGCTTGGGGTGGCTGAACATCAGCCGTCTCAGTCGCGCCCGGCATGGCGCTGCTACAACCGAAGGACTACTGGGGCACGCTAAGGCTCCGCTACCAATTTGACACTAAAGGGAAAGCTACCCAAAAACACGAACCCCGGCTACAGCCAATGGGCCCTGCCTCCATGAGGCACGTCTTTTCACTCGGACCAAATGCCTTGCGGAAGTCGGCCTGTGCAAAAGACGCCGGGGATGCCAAGTGTTGAAGCCCTTCGGTGGTTACAGATTAACACGACTGCAATGATCATACGAAGTATTCAGAAAACTAACTCTGGGCTTCACAGTAAACCAGCCTCCACAATCTTTCCGTTGCTCCAAAGTCAGTACAGTCACCAGCTTCGGGCAAAGCATGTAAACTCGGTTTCGTGGAAGCAACCTTCCACTCAGCTGGCGCCCACGAGGGAAAACCATACTGGAACACATTTGCTGTAAACCTCATGGTCTATTTGTGCCGTCGGGTCTTTGTCTCGACGACTGGTCTCAAGGCTCATCTAGTGACATGCAGAACTCTTGTAATAGGAAGGGGATGGGGGGGCCTGGTTTCTGTCGCGAAGCAGATGCTGGAAGTTAGTTGAGTTCCCAAGCTGCCAGTCACTGACCCATGAGAAACTCTTCGCAAGTACGTTTACACAACATACTGGATGAGTCTTCGTTGGCCCACGCCATCCAGTAGCCCTTGGGCCCCCTGCGAAGTTACTTAGCCCCTTGGTACAGAAATGACACACACACACACACACACACACACACACACACACACACACACACACACACACACACACACACACACACACACACACACGCACCCTACCCCTCACCCCCCACCCACCCCCTCACCCTCATGCCCCCACCCCCACACCCATCCCCACCCACGCCCACACCAACACCCACGCCCCACGCCCCACCCCCCACGCCCCACGCCCACGCCCCACGCCCCACGCCCCACGCCGATGCCCCAGGCCCAGGCCCACACCCACGTACGCCCGCATACGCCCGCAAATGAAGTGCGACCAAGCAGCAACATCAGCATGAACAGTGAGATCACGAAAGCTGCCTCAGTGCAGCTGCCGGACGGCAACAGGACGGCAACGTTGACTTACAAGCTTTGTCTGTCTGTCTGTTTGTGTGCGTGCGTGTGTGTTTGTGTTGCATAACCGCGGCTGGTTCTCGCTACAGCAAATCACGACCCCGTAGACCCATATCATCAGCTCCCCTCCAACGTCCAGCGAATCCTGAGTTGTGGGATGGGGTGTCATGGTTCACAAACATGCACTGGTGTCTTGCACACAACCTAAATGCACAGGGCAAGTTCCCACTCCAGTAATCGCAACTGCCTTTGCTCTGCCTCTTGCGCAGCGCCTGCCAGCACAGCCTGGCAATTGCAAGGATCGATTTTTAACGTGTCCAATTAGACACCAAACTCTTGAAGACTCGACCCTCTCGCTGCAACAGAGCCGCTTCGTACAACATAGACTGCATTTCATATTTGTCCCTGTAATACGTCTCGTTCCATCTCCACACCTCCCAATGACATGCTTGGTTATCTGCAAGCATCAGGCGAGCACGACAACTACCTTTCTTGGTACGTTTTGGCACAACCCGAGCCAGCATGTGGCAACACAGCAGCTGAAGGAAGCTGTAATCCCGTGTGCCTTTTCTCTTCTACATATGTGTGTCGTCGCAAAAGGGGCCATATCATGTTGAACCGCACTATTTTGGGCAACCCATGCCTCGGGCAACTTCGCCAAAAGGAACGGGAAATTCGCACGAATCCCCAGATGCACATCAGTGTTGCGAACCATACAAACGGTTCGAACGATGAAAGAAACCTGCAAGGGCATCACATGCATGGACAATGGCAATTGTCTTGATCACTGATAGCGCTCCGGTTTGGCCTGCATTGTCGCGCGGTGAGTCGAAACCATGTTGCCCATCGCACTGTTAATCACAACCCCAAGCCCGGTGGCCACCAGTGGCTGCCAATTTCTGACCACAATATACTCCAACACCATGCCAGCCACGGAAGATGGCGGAACCAACACTTCATCGCGCAAGCTGCCTTCCATAAAACTTTCGTCCTGCAGACGAGCATCCACGTCAAGCCGCTGTATCTTGTACGGTGCATCTGTCGGGTTGCAAAGCTGGCTTGCAAGTATTTGCTTCGTCCTTGGGTGCAGTTCACCATGTGCAATCACAAGTTGCACCGGCACCTGGACCATGTGATCCACGTGTGCAGCCGAGCCACCCCGCGCCAGCTATTCCCAATTCGCTGAACCTGTAAGATTCCAAGATGAATTCGTTGATCAACCTGACAGGTGGTTGGTGAAAGCAACATGCGGGCTTCTTGGGTCAGTGCGGCCACCGAAAGCCAGCAGAGGCCATCAATATTGTGACCAAGCGCTTGTGTGTGCTTGTGTGTGCTTGTGTGTGTGCTTGTGTGTGTGTGCTTGTGTGTGTGCTTGGAAGCCAGGCCGACTGCAAGTCGGCTAGGGCCGGGATGCGCTGCAGCAAGGTCTGTTGCTGGCGGTGTTTTTCCGGCAATTGCTGTCGCCCGAAGACTGCGGACCCTAGAGGGCGTGCTTGCTGGCGGTGAGCTCCACGTTCCGACGCCGCCCGGTTGGGGCTGGATGGCGGACATGTTGGGAGGCTCCCCAAACCAGCTCTTGCCGGCATTGACGGGTATTCTCACCGACTGATGTGAAATGGCCCAAGTTGGAAACGAAAACACCGATCACACCAACAAAACTACCAAGACTAAAAGCTCTTCATGTTGAACACATTTGCCTCCAACCTACACCCCCCCCACAATCGACCACGTCTGAGGCCTGGTGTGGGACAGCAATAGTACAGTAGTACAGTAGTCGTGCAGTAGTACCGTAATAGTACACTGGTAGTACCGTAGTTGAACAATAGTATAGTTGTACAATAGTACAACAGTCGCACAATAGTAGTAATAGTAGTAGTAGTGGTAGTAGTAGTAGTAGTAGTAGTAGTAGTAGTAGTAGTAGTAGTAGTAATAGCTGTTGTTGTTGTTGTTGTCGTTGTTGTTGTTGTTGTCGTTGTCGTCGTCGTCGTACTAGTAGTAGTAGTAGTAGTAGTAGTAGTAGTAGTAGTAGTAGTAGTAGTAGTAGTAGTAGTAGTAGTAGTAGTAGTAGTGATAGTAGTAGTAGTCGTCGTCGTCGTCGTCGTAGTCGTAGTCGTCGTCGTCGTCGTCATCGTCGTCGTCGTCGTAGTAGTAGTAGCAGTAATAGTAGTAGTTAGTACAATAGTAGTACACTACCAATTCCCCAAAAAGCGAACGCAGCACGAGTCCTGAAAGCTCTAAGCCTTGAAACAACGATCTTTGAGCTTGGCATATGCTGACCACAACAGACATATGCGCACAGATGGAGGCGCGGGTGTTCTGGTCAATGAAGCCTAGGGTTTGCCAACAATTCAACCACTTTTTCCTCCAGTGCAGAAACATGGGGCAGTCGCGCAGTGGAGTGCCACTGCCCATGCACCTTGGAACCGGCTCACGTGGCACTGTTGCTGTTCCAGTCGGGCCGACAAGCCGCCGCGTAGTTTACAGTGGAAACACCGCCTTCACCCGTAGTGCGCAGGTAGCACAGGGACCCGGACGTCTCGTTTAGCAGCCGTCAAAAAGGTGCGTGAAAAAAAAAAAAGGCCACTGCGTGTGCAGGCGAGGGCCTGGTCGCCCCATGGGTCTAGCCGTTTTCGGCGCCCAGAGGCAGAAGCAAACAGCTGCGTCTGCGAAGAGCGATTTGCATGACCTCTGGCGGCAGCGAGGTGGACCGGTGGACCTGTCCGTGGGTATGGACGAGCAAATGCCCGATAATCACAGCCATGGAACGACTCCGGCAGCAGCAGGCAAAGATATACCCGCATTGCTCAGACCGCTCGAAACCTCATGTGCCCAGGAGGAGGCAGTACCGAGAGCACCGCGGAAAACGCACTGGGTTCCCCATGGAGCATCCGCGTTTACGGCGCCGCCCACACAGATGCTCGCTTGCTTGAAGCGGCCCGGCTCCTGCATGAACTCCCCATGCTGCCTCACCTGCGTGTGCGTGGCTTTTGCTGGCCATGTGTGCCTCGCCGCGTGCCGACCACTTGCTGCGCACCCTGCCACCCCACTTTTCCGCTGGCTATGCGCGGTGCATGAAGACGCCATCTGGCAATGCCTCGCCCAGCACGCTGCGCTTGCTGATGTCCCTGCCGCTCTCACTCTAGGTGAGGCCGTTGTCGCGTTCTTGGACGACACATACATCGTGTTCTCGCCCGAGCGAGTCGTGCCTCTCCACACCACCCTCAGCGACGCCGCATGGGCACGTGCCCAAGTCCAGTTTAGCCAGGGCAATAGTCGTGTCTGAAAGCAGGCGAGGAGCGCGCTGACACTCCACTGCACGTCAGAACTAGCTCAACACCATGCGGACGCAGGTTTCAGAAGCAAACGGTAGCTATCCTACGGGTTTTTCAATGATGCACGGTTCATAATGTGCAGTTTTCTTCTTCCAAGATGTATACATGGTCTACAATACACAACCATATACTGGTACGAACACAGGCGCGCGTACTGAGACTGACAGATGCGAGCACCTGCTGTAGACGCCAAAGAATAAGAAAGTGCAGATGCATGATACTATGATGTGTCGTCTGTAATGCGTTCCCGAAGAATACACCTTGCAGATGCGTAGAACACCCAAGTGATACGAGATAGCCTCGGACCCAAGTACTGTGCTACTATTGTAATATACTGTACTACTGCTGTCCAACTACGGGACCACTGCGGTACTACTACTACTACTCTACTACTGCACGACTGCTGTACTATTACGGTACGTTCTCTATGCTACGATCACGAAACATCAGACGTGGTCGTGGTGGAGGGGAGTGTTGGTTGGAGGCAAACATGTTCAAAATGAAGTGTTTTCCTTCTTGGTAGTTATCTGGGAGTGATCGGAGCTTAGTTTCGAGCTTTTGGTGATCCCGAAACCCCGACCGCGCAGTCGCGCAGCCCCGCTGAGCGACATCCTCGCAGACTCCTCCCTTGAGCAGCCCCTTGCAAGCCGCATGCCTTGGACGCCGTAGCGCAGCCGGCCTAAACTTGGGTCTGCACGGGCACTGCCAAGCTTGGAACGCTGGTAAAAAAATGTTTAAAAAAATATCCAAGCCACCCAGACCCGTAGATCAGCGACCAAACTATTCAAGCCAAAACTTTTGGTCGGGGGGGGCGGGGGACCTTACTGCACGACGTAGCCCCCCCCACCCCGAGCCGCTTGGGTCCGATAGTTTGCTGTTGCAATAAAAGGTTCGTGCGCGATCAATACCCTTTTGTTGGGGGAGGGGTCCAAAGTCGTCCTCTCCACTTATAATCTTGAATCCGTTCCAGCCACCGGCATGAAATATAACACAACCTATAGGGGGGCGAAGGTTCCGTGAAATTTCAGCAGGGGTTCTCGGATGTTCTCGGTGGAGAAATAGGCAGGCTTGGCTCCGCAGATCTGTGCATGCAATGGCAAATCGTGGAACTACGGCATTTCGTCGTGTGGCCGGCATCTGCTCAGCTCCCCCGGTGCGCCTACAAGCATCTGCTCGTTTGAATCCTGCTGCCACCCCCCTGCCGCTTGTACGTAGCAACCTTACACATGAAGCTACCGGATCTTCACTGGATAAAAAAGAATAATACATTTCAAGACGAAACATAATAGCAGCCCTGTAAGCAAGGAGAACTCCTGGGGGAACACTTGCGGGGCCCAGGAGGCTGTTTCGTTCGATCAAGGGCTCCGGGCCATTGCTATTTCTGCAATCAGTGCGAGTTTAGGCCTTAAACCTTGCAACCATGAGCCTTAAACTTTGCTTAAACCCCGCCTGCCCTACGCCTAAACCTTGAACCCGTAAACCCTAAACTCCGTAACCCTCCACGCTTAACCTTAATCCAAGAGCCTACAAACCCTAAACCTTAACAAATGGCAAAAGAAGCTTTGATCGAAGGAAACAGCCTGGCCCCCCAGGAGCTCTCCTAGGTTCCTCCTTTTTCAGTTTTCTCTCGCACCGCCGATTCGCCGAGGCTGCGTCCTCCTCTTTAAGGCTGCTACATGCTGTTGCTATACTTCCAATGGGAAACCCATTATTTTCCTATCATGAGAACTCCGAAGAGTCGCACGGGTGGTGAAGACGGCGAGCCCAGCGGGGCGGCCGAGGCAGCGTCGGTCTCACGGCGGGAGGCTTTAGCTGCTGCGGCATATTGCAGCCTTGCAATGTGTTCCACACTCTGGCAGTTTTCTGCAAATTTCAACTCCGCTGCACGCTCCGATCTCGGTTGCGTCTCATCCGCGATGCCACGGGCTCGGACCCGTTTGCTTCAGAGCCAGGCGTCGTCAGAGAGCAAACTACAGCAAGCATGATTGGATCTCAGTCAGTCACTTCGAAAAACCAGAATCGGTACGTACAGTTCCTGTTCATAGAAGTCATGCGCGGAAATATCGCAGCAGGTGTGCGCCGGTGACGCTTTTTGGTGTCATTGACGGAGAAACGGTTGAAACGAGGACGAAGACGAGGACGAGCTGCTTGCGGGCGAGTGGGACGCTTTGGCCAGAGCGGGGAGAACTTCTGGAGGGGATCCGCGGCAGCAAACCCAGCCGCGGCTGCACTCCCATATGATTTTTCCCCACCGGATTTTTCAGGGACTTACACCCGGTCCCAGTGCGCGACAGCCTGGCTCCGCTCTTCATTCCCTTCGCCTGGCACTTGCATTGGAACATCTTGAAACCGTGGACCATGCGGGTAAGCTGAGTTTTGTTTGCTGTCTTTGCTTGTGGGTTATAGGTCCCCCACGCATGGCGGAAACGCCCCCCAACTAGTCGCCTGGAGAAGCCACACCCGGCACGAATAGGCTCCATGCTGCATTTATCAGCGCGGTTACTGTGCCTGATTCCCCCCGCTTGAGCACGCCCGCTGCGGCACCTTCCACATCATCGTCGTTGCTAGGCAATGACGCGCCGTCGCCGCCCGCACGTTTCCAACAAATGCATGCACGGTCTGCCTGTGTGATTTCCCTGCGCACCCTCACTGCACTGAGATGCGGTGTGCTGCTACAAGAGCTAGAGCTCGCAGGCGAATGCGTTGAGTAGTTTGCTGGTACAAGAGCGCATCGACCAGAAAAAGCAATAACACAACGACACTCGATACGAATGAAAAAACTACGTAATGCCTGGACCTCGTAGATGCTACGGTTCGCATATCCCCCTGCGTGCATTCATGGAAATGACGGTCTCATACCGCAGAGGCTACTTACGATGTCAAAGATCAAAATACCCCGAACAGCAAGCTGGCATTGTCCACACACCTAACAACTTCACTCGGAATTGCCATTCGTTCTTTGCTCGGTGAATCGGTGGAGCTCAGTTCAGGTAAGCTACCGAACCCAGGGCGACCCAGGCGTTGATGGCCAAGGGACAGCGATAGGCAACAGAGGTTTCAGCACGCTGGTGCGCCAGGCGATCTGCCTCAGCACCGAACCTGCAACGACGACACGGCACCGTCTGAGCTTGGGGTACGTGTCGCGCCGCCTCCATCTGGTGGCGACAGCTTCACCGCAACTAGCATCTGCCGAAGACTTGAGGGCGACATGGTTGCTGATGTTGCCCCCGCGAGCGAACTACAATCCCACTTCGGGGATGGCGTGGGCTTGCTGTTTAGCAAGCTTGACAATTACGGTGAACAATGTATTATGCCAGCCATTCGGTATGTCGACACGGCCAAACAGAACACGTAATGAATTAAAACACAAGGCCAAAGGTGGTGCATTTGAAAGGAGCTCCGCCACAAGACGCATGTCGTCACTCATTCGGTTCAGGTTGTTGTACCATCTGCTTCCCATTCACACGCCTGCGAAGGATAGCTACACCGCGCCGACGAGACGAAGTAATTTGCCAGCAGCCGTGAAAGTGTTCGTCCGAGCAGTCCATGCTCGAACTTCTGCCCGATGATTTCTGAAAATGCGCAAGCTCAAACGTTTACGGGCATTTTGATACCTCGCGTTGCATCGTTCGAAGCGAAGGGCTTGCAAATCCGATGATAAATTCACTTTAAGATCATCTTGTCGGCATGAACCGTGCTGCTTTTCAGCACGCAATAGACTAATCTCCAAGCAGTCAAACGACAAATGCTACGCATGTGAAATCTCGAATGCAACGCTAACCTGGTACGTAGATGGCTATGATGGGCTATTGTCGGCTATTGTCATTGTCAAAAACAACTCCTGCGCTTCAGGTTGTGGCGACGGCCGCGATGGACCCGCTGGGCTCGTTCTGCAAGAATTACACGGCAATGAACACACCGATGATCGACGCCCGCGCCAACCCGGGAGGTTTCTTTTCCTACACTTGCGTTCGCACTGACCAGGTCCTGGAGAAGAAGGGTCCCAGGACGTCGCCGAGCGGAATGGCTCGTTGCAGCGCAACAGCACACTCCGCGCAGCCCAGCCGACCCCGGGCCCTGAATCGGAGGCATTGGAGGAACCGCTGGCACTCCTCACTCCACCTTCCGCCAGTATCTCAGCTGCGAAGACGACCATGCAGTCTTTGCGCCCTCCGCGAGCGCTCGGCGCAGCATGCAGCTTTATGTCTGCAAGCGGCGGCTACACTGACCCCATCCCGTGCATCAGCCCCGCGGATGGGGCGGCCAGCTCGCATCGCCGTGCGTACTGCGGGGAAAGCGCTCACGCCTCTGTGCGTGCCGTTGGCTGCGTTGTGCTGGGGCTCGTGGATGCGCCGCCAAAACCGGTATGCATGGTTTGGACTGGTAGATATACATACATATATATATATATATATATATACATACATATACATATATATATATATATATATATATATGTATGTATGTATGTATGTATGTATGTGTGTATATATATATATATATATATACATATATATATATATATATATATATATATATTTTGGTGTTGTTGCGCTGTGGTCCACGCAGGCATTTGTGCGTCAAAACTAAATTATTCTACTGGTGGATGTTTGCGAGAGTTGGCTGTATACACGGGAACTGCACGTTTTTCCGGGAGGTGTCTGGCGATCTGAAAATGATGACCATTTAGCGAAACCAGCAGAGAATGCGGCAACGCCAAGTCCGACTCCGACTACTTCACATACCCAGAGCCCGGCAACGAGGAATCCGTCTCGGTACTGTCTTTCGTTTTACAAGCTCGTTGATCGGAGGCTTGTGTTCGAAGTTCGAGCCTGAGCCTCAGAGCGCACATTCCACTTCAGCATCTTCCTTCGGCCGCGAGGGGTCGAGGCGGCGAGGCGAGCTTCCAAACCGCAACCGACGTTTGGCTGGCCGGCTAAGACACACCTACCTGGCGGGCGGTAAGGTGCGCAGGGCGAAGACAACGAACAAGATCGGAGGTTGCAGCTTCTCAAGCAGCGGTGGATGCGATCAATGGAATCATTGCTGTACGAGAAGCCTTGGCAGTGAAGGTGCGAACGAGAAAACAACCCGGTAAATCAACCCCAGTTTTTGGCACTGCTACCACTTACCACGTCTGTAAGATGCTCGCACCAGCTTCTGGCCTCGGCATTTGCCGAGTCGTGGAATACAAGGTTGCCTCGTGATGCCTGGAAACCAGTGGCACGCGAATGATGTGCCCGAGATTGCCTGAGGCCCTGAGATGTGTCCTTGACAGCGTTCGTATTTCAGCGTCAGAATCTGGTGGCCTGCCTGACAAGTAGGCACTAATGAAGAACACGTTCCCTTAACAGTTTGTAGCCCTGAACTTGAACTTGTCTTCGTGAGCAGCACAACCAATCAAGGAGGCGAGCTGAGGGGAGCTGTCAGCCAAGGCCAGCGATGTTTCAGTGAAGAACGCCGTAACCAAACATGAACAAAGCAAAGCATGTCATTCACACACGCTACCCACTAAATCGGCACCTGCCGGTCATCGAGCTAAGATAGTACTCCTGCAGCAGCGAACATAAGATGGATTCATGCGCCACGCGGTTATTTGTGGTTAGTACATGCAAACGTCCTGCACATCTTCCATGAGAGGCTGTGTGCCGTCCACGATTCGCATCCCAAGGAATGCCGACACCAATATTGTTATCAATAGCAAGAACGCAAGGGCAGCAACACAAAGTCGATACTGAAAGATGGAATCCAAGCAAGATGTCCTCAGTTGTTCAAAGCACGCAGAACCTGAATACAGAAGCTTCCTTGGACTAGTGACTAGCTATCAAAATCAGTTGCGACCCCGCACAAGTTAAGCCAAGCAACCACCTGCGAAAGCAGTTCGAATATCTGTACCCGGCAACCACCAAAATAGGCAGCCCAATGGTAATTCCGCAAAAGATGCCGATCACCCGAACTTGCAACCATGACTGAAATTCTGCTGCCATTGTCCTGCCATCCTTCCAGATTGCATCAAGGAGGATTGGGTGCAACTCCAAAGTACGCCTGTATGATGGTGTGGCAAACCACATGGTGGTGGTGGTCGTGGTTTCCTCTCCGAGCAATACCTCGCACCGAGCATCCAGTTCCGATCGATTCTGCACACCTTCGCCGCCATGACACAAGAATATCAGGATCACCACAACACGTGGACACATGAATCTAAAAGGCCTTTCCCACAACCCAGATGCTGCAGCGACGCGAAAAATCTGAAAAATCTTTCTCTGGGACTCATCAAAGCGATAACAAATATTTTGATGCTCCAAGCAACCATGAAAGGACAAGTATGGGATTTTGAACGTTGTTCATCTGCGGTGTTTTTTCTAGTCCTGGGTGACGTCCAGGATGCTGGCTGATGTTCTCACAAAAATTGGGATGCGAAAAAAAACCCTTGCCTTCGGCCCTGAACGGCGCGCCACAAGAAACTCAGAAGACTGGTGGGAAAACACCTTTGTGGCTGTAGCTTCGGAGGCAAGCTTTGCTCCCCTTGACAAGTTGCACGGCTCCATGACAGGGCGCCCTTTAGGGGAAAAGGTAACTGCCGTTGTGTTCGCATGCCGCTGCGGACGTTTTGATGTTGTATTGGTTGTACTTGGCTTGGACCAGCCAAAAATGTCATTTGGGCTTGGCCGGCATCCTTGAAAGGGTCTTTCAAGCGTCTGTTCAAGACTACACGAAAAGCAGACTTCTCTGCCTCCGCGAGCGCTCTCCAAAACCATGTAGTCGATATCTTCGATGGCAACACATTGGTCCACCTATATACCACCATCCGGTTTCAAGGATGTTCTTGCCACAAAACCTGAACTCTTCATGCCCTCCAAAAAGCCGCCGGTATTGGCCAGGAAAAACGTTCGTGCTTCCTGAATGTGCAATAAAGGCAGCACGGGTGCAATAAATCGAACCCTTCGCAGCACATCGTGGGGACCTATCCCAAGAGGTGGTGGTCTCGAAAGTCGCAGTATCAAAAACCGACTTATACCTTACAGGTAAGCAACGGAGGCGCTGCAGGCCGCAATGGTCCAGCCTTTCACGACAGCCACAGCGCAAATCAAGTTGAACGACAATAACGACGCTGTCGGGCTGTCGGACCTTATGCATTGCTGCTCGTCTTGGCAACATTGAACCATCATCCTGCTCTTGGCCTCCAAGGTCTAAGGGGTAGTCCTTCTTTAATTGGGCCTTTGACTTTGGCCAAGTAGATCGCGAGCAATCTTGGTTTGGCATTCTTGTCGGTGTGCACCCACCTTGTGCCAATGACCGCATTGACTGCACTGAACTTCTGCCACGAGTTCCACTCCTTCGCCATCGACTTTGTAGAACTTCTCGCGGTCCTTCGGGAACAAATCCTTTAGCTTTTATCTCCGGTCCTGCCCAGAACATGGCCGCTGCGCACATGTAGTAGGTTTTCTCTTCCTCCTCGTCGTCTTCGGTGTCCAGTTCGTACTCGGAGCTGTCGCCCACAGTCCGTCTGAGTCTCGTGTCGCAGACAGTTCTCGTCAAAGTTGGCGGTTCCCAAGGAATGCATCACTGCCTCCTCTTCGCGGGGTCCTGGCCGGGCGGGTTGTCAAAGACAGCGGGTACGTCTTGTAGCCACAGGCGGCGCCGACGCTTGGCTCGAAGAGGGGCCGGCGATAGTGGTTGTTCGACGCCTATCTCGTCCCACGTGCCTCTTCCATCTTGTTCGGGGATCAGGCGGCAGGTACTCCGCCGAGCATCGCAACGGGCATGCACCAGAACCTGCTGGAGAGGGCTGTCCTCGGTAACCTGTCCTGCTCGTCGCTGCTCTCCAGCCACCAAGATCAATGACGACCCATGTCAACATCACAGCCAGCAGACATGAGGTTGACCACCGTCCATGACCGGTGCAGGATATGCAAGCGACGTTGGTTGCGCGGTCGGATCCTCAGCAACCTCCGGGACTTCCAGTCACTCGGACTCGTCATCTATCAACACGTTCAGGAAGTCCACCCCGCAGACGGCATCAGCTCTTGCACCTTGCCTCTGCAAATTCCTTTGCAAAGTCACGCTGGTAGGGTGGCCGACATTCACGCGGAGGCTTCTCAAGCACCTTTTCAGTCACTCCGGCCTCAAGCAACGGCTTCCTTCGGTCTGCCTGGGACATGCTTAGGGGCGGTACGGGTCTTGCGGTGGCACTGCAAGCATAAACAGGTATCACTGCAGTGTCGCTCTGGAAATAGTAGGGAACACCTCGTGACATGAACAGCCTCTTGCTCACAACGGCTGGTTGGACAACAGCATCAAGGATTATGTGCTACAAGTCGCGGTCCTTGCTGTCGCCATCGCCCCTTTTGAATGGGCTCGGCAACCAACATAGAGGTAACCATCAAGCCCCAGCCCATCCGTCTGGTCGTGGTAATATGTTACCAGCTTGAGGGAACCTTCATTTATCTTCTTGATCTTGAGCTGGAGCACGTCACCGTCAATCACCGTCAACTAGGGCCTGGGGTCCTCGATCTCAAAATCATCGCCGTCGACCGTGGCAGAGAATGCACTGAATTTCTTGTCCTGCTGGCTGCCTGCTTTCCACAGCACCGTCGGGTCAATCAGGATAAATGCTGAAAGAAGCGTGCATCTTCACTCACATCAACTTCAGGGTTGGCCACCATCATTCACTCACAGAGGCAGCCCAGTCTGACACATGGCCTCCAAGGCTTGGCAACGATCACGCCAATCCTCTTCATACTTTGGGAATGCTGCCGTCCTCGCCATAAGCAAGAAGGACGGCATCGATCTCCTGGGTCAGGTCCTTTCGGTAGATCTCCCCGCCCAAGCACTGGCCAGGACATTCACGGCCAGATGGCCGCGGCTCGTCCAGTACCCTGGCGTCTCGGAGCTCTGCATCTCGCCATGCGTTGTTACAAAGCCGATCGAGTGCACCTTGGCATTGTGGTCGGTGATCCGGCCACCACCAACTCCCTATTGAAGGTCTGTTCCTGGGCCTTTGTCTCGTACGGTAAACCCAGCCGCTCGAGCTCTTTCTCAAAAGCATCTCGTTGTTCTGTCGTTGTTGTTGTTGTTGTCGCTCATTGCTGCGCGCCATGCATTGTCTCTGCGCAGCACCACTCCAGAATCAGATGGCAAGGCCGGCTGGTGGGTCTTCATCGCTGGTCACGGAGCCGAACGGGATCGCGGAATGATTCTGAAAAGCTTCACGGTAATTTTCCTCGTCGGTGGCCAAGCTCACCTTCATCACATCGCAGACCTGCTCGGAGACAGTATCATGTAAGCTGCTGCGCTCCGACTTTTCCCACGCCAGGAGGGTTTGTGCGTAAACGCACTTCAGCGTTCACCGGCACTAAGCCTTTCTAGCAGCAAGATGCGATCAGCTGGGGGACAGCTGTTGCAGAACGCCTTCGGCTAGCCGGCACTTGCAACGAAGGGTCCCTTATAAACACAAGCACCTTTCAGGCATCTCCTTTCAAGCATCTTTCCATCTCAACCAAATCCGGACGGAGCCGAATTCATTGCGAGGGCTGGGAGGGAGCAAATATCTACGAACAAACGGCGTGTTCACACCGGCTGCGGTCAACATGCTCAAGTTACAATCGCTAGCTACACACCATGATTTCCACATGCTTCCATGTAGGCTGCTGCGCTCAGACTTTTCCTACGCAAGGCAAGGTTTGTGTGTGAAAAAAGCCCGAGTCATCAGCCGTTGCAGAAGGCCTTCGGCTGGCCGGCGCTAGCAATGAAGGATCCCCTAAGGACACACGCGCCTTTCAGGCAACTCCTTTCAAGCATCTTTCACGTAAGCCGCCAGGAGGAGGCCTGAGGCCAAGCCGGCCTACTGAGGCATGTTGTTGTTGAACCAGGTGCAAATTATTGACCATGGCTACTGCGTCCTGCACATAAGACCAACGTTCGGTTCTCGCAACAATATTATGTCCATGGGCTGGTGAGACAGGAAGTCCCTAGTCCCAAAATGCTGCACCGCGTCGCAATGAGTGAGCGAACATTGACAAAGCCCTCAACTTCAAAGAACTGGCTCACTTGCACGATGGTTTACACAAGCAACCTTCAACCAAGTAGAAAGTAGAGTGACGGACGGGCCTTGCACGATTAAGACCGATATCACCTGCCAGCAAGCTGTAGAGTTCACCACTACGCCACTATGCAGCACCGTGTCAAAGAGAAGCAGCAATACAGCAGCGACCGATGAAAGCTGCGAACCTGGCGAAGCTTAAAACCAATGCGGGCATGAGCGGTATCACGTAATGGAAGCTCAACGCGCTGCCACACCCTCGTGAGTCTCCAGGTGTTTGAGCTCGTCTGCTGAAGATGGCAGAAAACAATGAAGACCCGCGAGCCCGTCACTCGCCAACCCTTGGGGCTGTCCATCAGCATTCACAGGCTGCGTTGCTCGCCCCATCGACTCGGGATGTCTGACAGGTTGTTTCCAAGGTAAATGTAAGCTACTGCCAGCATCAACCCGGCAGCGAGAACCAGGGCGATATGTACGGCTAAGCTTGGTCTCAACTTCAAGCTGCTCGTACACCCTTTTTCGCAACCACCGCACAAACCGTTTTGCGAATCATTCAACATGATTCTTCGCTGAGCGCAGCCACCGTCGGACAGAGTTAGAGTTGATGAAAGGCTGGAGCTTTGAAGAATTGACGCGCAATGCGTGCAATATGTTTCCGCGGAAATTCCTAAGTGATGGCCCACTGGCGGCCCACTGGAAGATGTTTGCTTGAACTCCCGACCTAGGCCAACCTTCGCTCTTAACAGGACACCTAAGTCGAAACTCAAGTCGGAGCCACCGCTTTCAGCAGCAGGAATGTAGAAAACTCTAGCAGATCTTGAACTCGAGCGCAATCTCGAGCCGCCTTGCTAGACACAGGATGATTCACCCAGCAAGCGTGGGGCAACACCACCTCTGACAATCAGGCGTTCGCGATTTCGGCGGACACCCCCCCCCCCCCAATTTCGTAAGGAGCTCATGCGCCAGCAGCATGCGGGAATACACACACACACAATATGAATGACCAATCATCTGGAACCCACAAGCTCTCGTTCACTGCCCTTGAGGTTGAGAGGCAAAACCCTCACAGATGTACCCTCTGGCCAATCCCAAGAGCACCTCACGCACATGAGCGCTTGGCAATCGAAGGAGCTTCGTAACGGCGCACACGTAGCTTACAAGAGTCTTTCACCCAGCATTCAAGCGCACCCTGAAGCACTCACGCTGCTTGCAGACCTGGGAGGTGCTGAAGATCCGGGCCGAGGACCCGTGAAAGTAGGGAGCAGGACCTTGAACTTGGCGTGAGCATCCAACGAGCAACGCTGCTCTACCCATGGCCTTCGGCGGCAGATCTTGCGAAGGTGCTCATCTCTGCGCCGCTTCGCAACACGCACGAGCCGTCATCGGAGACTGACCAGTGCAGCCTGGCACGCGGAGCACGCGCAGCGGGCAAGGCATGGTGCCACAGCAAGCTCGTCGCACCACTCCTGCTTCTTGCAACTCATCGCCAGACCCTGCTGCACTGCAGAACGGCCCAATCACTGCAGTAGAAAGGACAGGACTTCCAGTCGATGATCTCGTGGCACAAGACTTTGGGCACCTCCCTCGTAAGAACTTGCAAGGCCCTAGGCAGTCCGGATGGGCTCAGAGAGACACCTGAGTTCTTCGCGAAGCTGACAAGTCTTGCAGTCATGTCCGCAAACACTAGCGAAAGTATTCGCTCCTACATGAACTGCACAGCAAGAAGGCAAAGGTCTGCGCGCTTTGCCTCGTCCCAACGGCTGCGATGCTCTGGACTGCCCGGCCGGCAGCATTTTGAGCCGCCGACCAAACAGGTGGGAGAGGTGGGTGCTTTTTAGCGACCCCCGCTACACCCTGTGGCCTGCTCAATAGTTCCAGCAGAGAACACCAGTGCGCATTCGCTGCGGCTTGTCCTAACAGTCCTAACATGCACTCGTACACAGCAACCCACATGAGGGCGAGAATCTCATTATGTGAAGTTGACCAAGGATTTTCGGCGCTGCAGGATCAGGAGGGCGGCACACTCCAAGCAAGGTCAACATATGGACACGTTTGTACCCCAGGCAATCAGCAAGCCCCTGAGCCTGAGCATCCCCGAACACAGAGGACTTGGACGGATCACAGGGGCGCAAAGGCTTGATCAAATTCGCTCGGGCGGCGAGCTGCAATGACAAGATGCCGCCACGGGCTGTCCAGTGAACCGCCACGAGCAAGGAGCGTTCGATCATCCTGACACGTGAGGGCCTTCACGGAGGGCAAGGAGAAGTCTCCCCGAAACAACCATCAACGCCGACGCAATAATCGGCGAGATGGGACAGCTTTGCACGAGGCCCCGAGAAGCGCATATCCAGCACGCCGCGCAGCATCCCCGCATCGTGAGGAGGCGACGCTGGCCCTCTGCGATAGAATGCTTGGAAAAGACGGATCAGAAAGTGTTTCAAGACACAAGCTGCCAAGGCAGCATGAGTGGAATCATAAAAAAAAAACTTACGAAGATCTTCAAGGCATAGTGAACTTGGTGAACCCGTTCTGTGGACATCTGCAACAGAACGACAGGGCAGGGGCAGGTCACTGGCCACCCGAAGGCCGGCGCGAATGGCATGAGCGCCATATGCAATCGGGCCACGCCCTGCACTGCTCTTGGGAATGCGCCATGCTTGCAAGCAGCGGGTACGACACAGTCGTATGCACAGCAATGATGCGTAGCCACACCACCGAGAAGCAAGAGCCCACAAAATCGCAGGCACAGGCACAGCAGCTCCTGCACCCCGAGCTTGTCGGGTCGGCGGCCGGCCATGTGACGCATTGACATACTCGCAACTCACACGGCAACTGCAATCAAAATCAAGCTAACCTTCAAGCCTGCGAAGACGCGAATCAACCAGGAGGTGACGCTCATCGAAATCAGGTACCGGAATACACAGACGACCTCTTGCTCGAGGATGTCCAAAGGATGAACAGTCGGACCAACCCGAGGCGACAGTAACAATAGACTCCTTGGTGTCACGGCTGAGCTGATCCACCGTGCGGTGTTGCCGTGCACTGTCCGCCGCCTTCGCCTTCCAGGCGCAAAGCCTGGACGTGCGACTCCTCAACACGCGTGAATGCACTGAAACCTGAGCGCGGGCCTCACGAAGATCGATCACAGTGCCACGACAAGGGGCCAAGCTGCACAAGATCACGGCGAAAGGCCCGCCACAAGTGCTCACAGCATCCGCGGCATCGCCTGCGAAAGATGTCGCTACGCAGACGCCTGAGACGTCGAAGGTCCAGAGGCTCACTCAGTGTCGAGGCTTGAGGTAACGACGAGCTGACGAATCGTCCCTCAGGTCGGCAGATCGTTTGGCTTTCGTCCGAGTGCCCGGCAAACTCCTGACAAGATCCTCCAGGGGGGCTCCGATGCTTCCTCTTTTTAGCGTACAAGGTGGCTTGAGCAGTTCGTGCTAACAACATCCCAGGGGCACTAGCTTTACGACGTCGCATTTCGTGGGTTTCCTGCCCTGCCTACTGCATGTGGTGGGTCGTCGCTGTCGTTTCACGAGCTTTTCGACGACGGATCCCCGCACGCACGAGGCAAAACCCTTCCGGCATAAGTGATGCAAGTATTCTTCGGGCAACCCACCTTTCTTCCGTTTCTGCCCCTGTTCTCAATGAACCAGCGATAGTACTGTTTACTCGGAGTCTGTACCTAAATACGTATCTCAACAGAACAACCGTTCTCATCGAACGGCTCACACCTTGTCAACACTGCCCAGCGCAAGGCCTAAGGTCTCGTTAACGTTATCACCATGGCTCACAAAGGATGTAGCTACTGTCCCACTTGTAAATCGTAAGCTTTGCGGGGCTCACGGCGAATCACTACCCGTAACCTCAAGCCTCCACCGGCTGAGCAAAGATCTACGAAAACATGGTGTGTTCACACCGCTTGCAATCAACATGCTCGGGTTACACTCATGAGCTACGGCCTGAATTTCAACGGGGTTCCAAGTCTCTGCGCGGCGGGTGCACCCTTATCTGGCGCTGCATGGTTGATTGAGTGCTTGCCTGTCGCGCCTGCTGCAGCAGGTTGTTACGACCTCTCAATCGTAATCGACTGAGTCACAAGCTGGAGGCGTCCGCGCAGGTAAAAGACGAAATGCAAGACCTTCGGCTGCATCAGTTGGTCTCACATGGCAGTGGTAAGGGGTCGGTCGCGTCGCGCACACACACAACATAAATAACACACACACACACACCGCGTAGATGCCGTAGATCCACTCCCTTACCTCCTGCTACTCCACACGCACAGTCTTTGCAACAGGCTTCTAAGCTCCATCCGTGCACCGCTGGGTTGAAAGGGCCTTCCTTCTGGTCAGCAAAAGGGTGCGGACCGAGGTCACCGGCTGCACATTTTGATTATCATTCGGTTGGTCGTCGCCATCGCCCTTTGCCCCTGGAGTCTGCATTAAGCCAGGTAACTCCAGAGCTCGGGTGGCTCCTTACGGAATCACGGCCTTGTTGCAAGCATCGTCCTTGACAGAATTTGCCGACTGTGCCCAACTGCCGACCGCACGTCCTTTACCTCCTCGCCTTCGGACTAGCAGCTGTGCTCGCAGAGCTCCAGGCCGCCGTTAATCACAAAGAAGTTGGTCGGGGCCTGCTTCTGCCGCTGTCCCTTAAGTGACGGTCTTGAAACGCTTCACGGCAGTTTTTGGGTCTGCTTGGCACGATGGTGGAACGACATCCCTGGGCAACTCGGTGCGGCTTGCCCGTCTTGGCCGGATCCTTGATTCTGCATAATCGTTGCTGCCGCCTCGGCGAGAGCGGGGTCCTCCGTGAGGTTATAGTCCTGGAGCATCACATCCAGGAGGCCGCCCGCCGTGCCTCCCCAGGCTGGTTCGTCATCGCACAAGGTCTCGTCCTCATAATCCTCGCCGTTGGGCCTTGTCCGTCTCCACTGCCGAAGCCTGCTGCTTGCCCTCGGCCTTGGACTTCGAGGCGAATGGCTTCGGCCTCGTCTTGGCAGCCAAGAGGCGTGCCTCACCTCGCCACGCGGCGTCCTGTGCCGCTGGGTGCTGAGGAGCTCCTTTTGATCCAAATCCTCTTGGTCCAAACCCCGAAAAGCCAGGCATCATGGCACGGATGTGCTGTAGAATCACCGTGAAAGAACTTTCTCAAGATGCGTAACGTCTTCTCTCCGGATTAAATAACTGCTACATGATCTCAATCGCCTCCGAGCACTTGAGCTGTAGAAGGCGATGAAGAAAGGATTGCATCGCCAAGCTTTCCTGCCAAGAAAACTCCAAGCACCAAAGTGCCCTCGCGAGTGCGGACACGTAAAGCAGTTGTTGCCGGTGGCACTAACGCGAACCTAGCAAGAATGTTGGGCTCAAAAGCTCAACACGCCGTGCTGTCAGGACAGATCACCGGACCACGTCGGCTCCGTCTACTATCGAAATGCCCGCAGTGGCATGCGAACACAACGGCAGTTACTGTTTCTCGCTAAAGGGCGCCCTGTCATGGAGCCGTATGGCCGCAGCTTGTCACAACATGAACTTCGAAGCTCGATGTTCATCATGAAAACTGGGCTGTAGCAAAATCGCTGTTGTAGCTTTGTCGCCTCTTTCCTCCCTTGGCGGAGAATGCGCTCACAATGGCGGTCACCAGCTGACGTCGGGGACTTTAGACACCTTCGTCAGAATGGACAGCCCCTTGGCTTTTGCATATCCTATTCACTACACAATGCCCCCATCTATTCCCACGTCTTTCACGCCGCGAACTGCTCCTCACGGCGCGGCCCGTCAATTCAATCCGCATGTCTCTTTACCCGAAACCGCTAGATTGAACTAATTAGACTGCTAGGCTACAGCCAGAAGTCGACCTTGCAAAGATATTATACGAGATGGATGGAACTCAATACAAATTTCTTCGCGTCTCAAGAGCGAATTCCCTGCGCCAGACGGACAGGAGATGTTGCAATGCATGATGTCTCGATCTCCCATCATGTGCCACAACCGATGCGCCGATGACTCCGACGATCACGATCCGTGTCATCACGACGAACAAGACCATGTCAATGCTGAGCTTCTTGTGTCCGCACAGGCAGTGGAGAAGAAATGAAAGGAACAGAGAATGAACGAGTCTGGCGCAAACAAATCACTAGTCAGATAGGGACACATTTAACGTCCGGTGCCGAGGTTGCAGAACCGCAGCAAATTATCTGCTGCGGGTTTGCAGTGTTTGTGTCTCTCTAGAGTTGGGGTTTTGCCGCTCCGGACTCTGCTTGCGGCTTTGGCTTTGGCCACTGTCAATTCCGCTTTGGGTAGGTTTGCCGCCCAAGTCTTCCTTCGCGACCCCCTTCTACCTTAGAACTGCAAATGCTTTGGGTCTCTGACGATTAACCAAAGGTGCACCCTTCAGCACAGTGGAATTCCGAGCTTGTTGAGACTCTTTGCACGCAGACACAAGAAAGAGGAACTACTGGTGAGACGAATCATGGCTGTTCGCATCGAATGCTCCAAGAATGCGGATAACATCCCAGACCTCCCCCATGACAGCTTCACACGGGGATGCTGTTTTTGGGCTTTCTACGGCAATGTCAGAAGGGCTTGGCTGCACAGCCTCATTACTTAAGACTTCCAAAACCATCCAAAACCCGCATGTAGAAATCGAGTTTCAGCATGGTCGTATGTAGATTTGGGGGGACACGGAGGTTGCCAATAGTGAACTGTCGACTTCACAAAGCTGAGCAACGACAACGTTCAAACCCACTCACAGCCTTAATGAGCCTCTAGAACAGCCTGAGCTGAACTGAGCTCACCTGAGCTCTGAACCCGAAGTTCAAGCCCAATCCCAATCCCGTCCCGAACTTTTGGGAACAACCAGCCCCTGAAGCCCTTCGCATATCATTACACTACCCCAATCTTTCTTCTTAGGGTCAGACTGACAATGGCTATTCTTTCGTCAATTTTCGGTGGAGCCTTAGTAAGCGGCCTCATGGTTGCCTAGATCACGCTTGGTTCCCATCGAACGTGTGCCTAGAGGCAACTCCAAAATCAGATGACTGACTTGGACATCTTCTCGTGGCAGCACTGCACTTGTCGAGGTGTTACGACAGTTCAATCAAAAGCTTATGATGTCAGCTTCATGGGGCTCTTGCGAACGGCCATGCAGGAGCCGCTGTACATACTTTGGGCGCCACGTCCCCAAGGGGATCCAAAGACCTCTAGCGCCGTCTCCCCTGCGTGTTGCTCATAGAATCTAGACGTCGGCCCTGCAAATGGCTTCGCCGCTCCGACCTTGCAACGGAAGTGAAATAACGGAGTGTGGTAGCTTGGGCGCGCATGTGTCTGTGTCTTTGTCTGTCTTTGTGTCGGTGAGTCGGTGTCTGTGTCTGCGTCTGTGTGTCTTGTGTGTGCACGGATAATTATGTGTGTGTGTGTGTGTGTGTCTGTTTACTTGTTTGTGCGGTTGTTGGGCCGGCTCCTCGCTTAGGTGGTTGTTGGAGGGGTTGACAAGTTGGCTCGTCAGTAGCTTGGTTGATTCAGGAAAGGTACTGTATGGTACTGTACAGTGTTCATTCTCAGAGGAGCAGATCCAGTTTGGAACTGTTGTTCATGATTGTCTGTGCCCACAATAAATTCACCAGTAATTCATGACTATACTTCTGGAGGGTGGTGTTAGAGCTGCAGCCGGGAAGCTATGCCGTTCTCCTCGAGGGCAGCCCTCGCCAACGTAGCTGTCGAACTGCTGAGCACTTCTGCATTTCGAACTACCTGCCATCGCATCAATCAACTGGCTCCCAGTCCAACTGCTCGATAAAATTACTCGCTTCTTTCCGAAACCGACCCTTTCTTCCAACCGCACCCTTTCTGCGAAACCGCATAATCCCTCTTCTGAACCCCTAGACCCTGCACTCAGAACCGGTAAGCCGTGTCGGCCCGTGCTGCAGTCGTGTCACAACCTTCAGATCTTTGCAAAAGCCGATTCCAACAATCCCGAAACTTTGCAATACATAGATCAAACTGCGCCGCAACGCCGAATTTGGTAGTGTCAAACGGCCTCGTCAAACCTTGTCAACCGAGCTCTCGGACTGCAAGCCGCAAGCCGACCTCCAACAACCTTCCGCTTGCCCGGCCAGGCCCTCCAAGAGAGTGTGGCAGATGTGCACAGCCCTGCTTCGAGCAGCCACCCCTAGGACCAGACTGGACCTTTCCATCATTCTTTCTCGCAGCGCCAACGGTCAGACTTGACAAGATGAGAGAGAGAGAGAGAGAAAAAAAAAAAAGAAAAAACAAGGTTTCTCTCACACTTGATACAGTAGCCCGAAAGGCACTCAAAAATTCACAACATCTCTCCACCACCTTATCACCCCCCTGCGTGCCTCGTATGCGATTGCTGCAATGGTGTCTGCAGCCACGGTTTCCGCTTCAGTTGCTGCTTGCCAGGCCTGATGGAGTCTGCCGGAGAACTCAGGCGCAGGCGGCGCAGGCTGTGATTTCCACTCCAAGCCTTCGTCAGCTGGTCCGTCTCGGCGGTCCCTGTCTCACTCTCTGCAGAAGGACCCGTCGAGGGACGCCTGCAAACACGGGCTGTCGAAGGGCTGTCACTCGGAATGTTTCTGACGCGCAGGGCGGGATCCTTCGAAGGCGCTCCATGAGGCCGCAGCCACGACAAAGAGGGACGCTGCCCAGCTTGATCCGCGCGGCGGCCTGCGTTTCAGAGCCGAATGCCCTAGCAGCTTGCAGGGAAGTGTGTCGAGGGATTCGGGTTCCGATGATCCGAACTCACTGCCTTGCCATGCCTTGCCACCGTGCACATTATTGCACATTGACTAAACACAACAACGCAAATGGGAAGCACGAATCCAAAAGCTCATGCAATGTCTCGGTGCAAATGCCCAGAAGGTCAAAGGTCGCGAAAAAAAGACGCCCTCAATGACAATTGCAAGAAGTATCGCAAAGACAAGACACAGAAAAGTCACGAATGGAGACGGCAACATGACTGCCACTGCATCTCACGATCAGATGTTGTCTGCGTCCACGGGAACGAGGGCTCAACACAGCAGACTTTTCTCCGCATCACTTCATTGCATTGTGAAGACTTGGAGAGGCTTTGGAGGATTGGGTCTGCGATGGAACAAGCTGGGGCTGGGGGAGCTCTCGCGTAGGGACCGCTGAGCTAGGCAGTGAATTACCGGGCCCTCCAACACAGACGCCTGAGCTCAGACGCTCGTTTCCTTTGCATTTCGGATCGCTTCTGATGCCAACAAGCCCTGCAAGAAAAAAACTGATGCAAAGCCCACGAAACTAACAACACAAGCAAAGGCAACTGTTGCTTGTTGTCAAGGCTCAGCTGGATCCGACGCGAAATCTCGCTTTGCAAGTCACGGATGCAGATCTTTCAAGCTTTATTCACGCTTGGAGGTGATTTGATTTTAGACGCGGATGCTGGCTTCCTTTCTTCTGGCCCGACTGCTACTACAAGTAGTAGGTATGGCTCTTTGGGTTGCACATCCCGTTTACAACTTGTAGGTCGGTGGAGATTCCTGCGTTTCGTCTGTGCTTTGTGTTCCACAGCATGTGGTCATGCTTGGGAATTCTATGGCCTGCGGTCAAGTTGGGCACAGAACTAGGTTCATATCATGGGGAAAGCTTCCTGTGACAGACATTGCTAAACCAGAAGCACCGACTTCGGCTCGGAAGCGTGCCTTCCGTAGCTCGAGCTCCCGAGCTCCCGCCAAGGTGCGCTTCAGCTCCTCGTAGAGCCGCTCCTGCACACGGCTACGCGACGGACGCGCTTTAAGCGACGGAGCTGCAAGAGTGGCCCGTGTTCTTTGCTCAAAGTGGTGCTCCCGCTCCTGCACGGACATCCCACCTTCTCTGGTCAGGAGATCCTTGGACACAGCCTCGGCATGTTCTTCTGCGAGAACAGCTAAGAGAGCTTGCTGCAGCTGCGATGTGAGATCCACACATCCTCGAAAAGCTCACAGCTGCGGCACCACCGACGCAATCGCTGGTCCATGGTCTCCCTCGAACCACTGCTCGTGGAGGAAGGTCTCGACGAGAGACCCAGGAACGAGCCTGAGCCCTCCTTGCGGCCGCCGCAGACCAGGACCGCAAGTGCCTTTGCCACGGCGGCGCGGGCGGCGTCGCCGGTGCCGGGTGCCTTCAAGAGGCCCGCGCGCCAGAGGTCTCCCAACAAAGGCATCGCGGCCACGGCGTCCTCCATCGACCAGAAACCGCTGCGGAGCATGCTCACGCACCTCCCAGAGACCGCAGTCGCCAGCGCTGTAAACGCCATCCGATGCGTCGAAACACGCCCGGATATCTGGAGAGCAACACGATGCAAATTCTCCTCGGCAGAATGTTGTTTCAAGCTTGCGCTGCTAGAAACCACCGGTGGCGAGACTCCGAAATCACATGAATGCATTTGCACCACATCTGCATTTGTTGTTTGCATGTTTCTGAACTGCATCTGGGGCTCCAGTGTGCAGCACTCTTCCAACGGAGCCTGGGACTGCTTCAAGCATCGGGCAAATTGGCGGTGAGGTTGCTGCGGATTAAGCTGCTTCCAAGGTTCCGCAAAAGTAGAAGAAAGTTGACCAACCAGCTGCGAGTGCGGACCACCAAGTCGCCTGAGGTTCGCTTCGCAGATGCACGTGACATGATCTGATTCGCAGAAGGCTTTCACAAAAAGACGCCATCCGGGTCACGATTTCGCTTTCGCTGGTGTGGACGATCTGCTACCGCCCACCTTCACTTTGTGCGCTTTGACGACCGCTGCTTGCATCTCTAAAGTATGCCTCCTGTCAAGGCCATGCTAAGCTTTCAATTGAGACCAGCGGAAGGCCTGTAAAGCAGGAGCGGAACCGGAGATGCATAGCTGCCTGCACGAGACACATGCTAACAAATACATTTCGTTGGCACTTGGCTCGGTCACCACGTGTAGACCCAGCCTGTTCAATCCGAAATCTATGTCCGGACGAAGTCTGCGTTGCATTCAACCAATTGTCGCCTGGACGCCCGAACCTGTGCATCGACACTTGAACCAAAAAGCCGCAACAGTAGCCGGCATTGACCTGTAATCGGAAACTGGTCCGCAAGGCAGCCATCAATGCATCACGAGCATTCTGATTGGGATATGATGTGTGCCGGAATCTTCATAAAAAAATTGAAAACATGTGGGAACCTACGGCTCGACTGAGCTTACCGGCTTACCGAAAAAGTTGGGCCAAAACTGATAATCAAAAGAACATGTGTCGATTGATGTGGCTTGCATGCTCTTGCAATGGAATCTGCGGATGCTGGAACGTTTTTTGGTGAAAGAACAGGGACAACAATGCTGCGCCACTCGCTGGACAACTCTACGTACAAGGTAAGATGTACGTTAGTATGACGTACGCACACCTACAGCCAAGAGATGGATTGCGCAAGGAGATACCAGGACGCATGGCCCGAGCCATGGATACTTGGCTGGCATACAATCCTGATTGAACTTCGCAAAGCATGCAATGCATGCTGCATCAAACTGCGGTGAGAACGCGCACAAGTTCACCCGGTCACCACGGCACCACAAGTGGGGCGATAACCTCCTGTGTTGACTGTCGTCCAGAAAAAGAGACGCCCTGGGCAAAACACGGCATGTATGACCACCTAAGGCACTCGGACGTAAGTTTTGTTTTTGATTCCCTTGTCGAACGTCCGGAGGTCTGCGAGACAGAGCTCGGGCGGAAACATGATGAACACCTGATTCCTTTTTGGCGGTCGGATCAGCCACAAAAAACAAACACAGGTGACAAGCAGACAGCGGACGTCAGCGCTGGTGCGGAAATCAAGCAGGCAAGAAAATGCCAGACCGGCCGTCGCATGAACCACGTCACCAGCAGGTGGAGAACGGGAGCCGACGGTTGCAAACGGCCAGTTGCTGTTGCGGCCGAAACCAAACACACCTGATCTGGCTCAGTAGTGCTTGGTCGGACTAGTCGGGCTAATCCATTGCCGTAGAAGGAAACCCAGAATACCAAAGCACCCGGACAGAAGCTTTCGTCTTCGATTCACGAAAGGCCGAGGGATCAACAAAAATCAAAAGTTTAGGTCAGGATCAAAAACCAATCAAGATAAGTAAGGATCAAAACATCAAAAACTGCTAGTGCCTGGAGAGTTTAACGAGTATAGTTATTCAAGATTACTGTACCTATTTTCGGATCAAAACATAATCAGATAGGGACGAAGAAAATCTAACAGGGAAACGCGGTGCCAGGGGTAGACTTCTTGGGGTCGCAGCAGTACGGGCAGTAGAAATGTGCTTCACCCACAGTGGCGACTCTTGTTCATCATAAAACTGAATCTCGCCCCCTCATGTGACGATTTCAGATCATCATACATCATATGCCTTAAACGCACCCCTTATTTGGCGTTTCCGGTTCATCATACATCTTAAACACGCTCCCTCATTGTCCTCATTTGGCGATTCCGGTTCACCAAAAATCTTACTTCAACGAGCCCCCTCTCTTGGCGATTCCTGGTCATCATGTATCTTGCGATTCCGCCTCTCGCTTGGCGCTTCCGCTTCGGCATAAATCAAAAGAATGTGACGACTCCGTGTATATCCTGTAGCTGTAACGCGCCCCCTCATTTGGCGACTCCGGTTCGTCGCATATCTTAAACACGCCCCTCATGTGGCCCTTCCGGTTCATCCCCCCTCATTTGGCGATTCAAACTCTTCATGTGGCGACGCTGGTTCATCATACATCTCAAACACTCCCCTCATTTGGCAACTCCGGTAAGCCCCTTCACTTGCCGATTGCGGTTCATCATACACCTTACTCCGGTTCATCACAGACCTTAAGCAGGCCCCCTCCTTTGGCTACCTCGGTTCATCATATATCTTAGAATCTTAAACATACCCCCTCATGTGGCAACTCCGGTTCGTCCGACGTCCTCGTCCTATATCCTAAACAAGGCCCCTCCTTCCTCCCTTCCTTGTTTTCTGTGAAAGAGAAGGACCAGCTTGCGAGTGTCCACAGGATGTAAATATTTTTTTACGGCATTTCAAAGTGTTGTTTGATCCTGCTTTGAAACTTTGCTTTTTGTTGCTGCCTGTCCCGCCACGAAAACGACTAGCGAAACAGAAATACATCTAGTGTGAAACGCCGACAACGGACGTCAGACTGGCTGTCACATGAACCACATCACCGGTAGGTGGAGAACTGGGGCCGATGGCTGCAGACTGTCCGTTGTTGTTGCGGCCGAAACCAAACACGCTTGATCTAGCTCAGGAACGCTCGGTACTTCAAAAGAAACCCTGAAGACTTGTGCAAAGCGCTCGGACAGAAATTCTCCTTACAGAATGGGCTACTGCACAATAGAACCATGAAAGGTAACCGGAGACGGGGAAAACCGAGGTTCCGGGCGAGCAGACAGTACATTAGAGAGCCGTCCACACCGAAGTTCCGGTCAGACAAACCGCCAATATGGACGGAGACGCGAAAGCACTCCTGGACACGGTGTTCAACACAACGACTGATAGAAGTGGGTGAACCCGAAAATCCTAGAAACTAAGAAACCCACTGAAATTCGCATTTTTGCTGTCGACCAAGGAGCGGAACTAGCAAGCTCTGCGTTGCTTGGCTGCGCCACTTCGCGGCGGCCGTGCGCAGAGCCTCGCACAAAGGCAGAGCAATGTAAAGGACACCGTTTTTCCCTCGAGGAACATCACCAGCGTCAGAACTGCGCTAAGAGGCACACCGGAGGCGAAACACACGTCCTCCATTTGCTTGAGCATAGAACGGTCGCAGAACAAACAACCCGAAATCAAGCACTGACAAGCTATCAAGGTGAACTCTGGCAGAAAGATCGGGAGAGTCCCTCTCATATTGCAGAGGTGGTCTCTGGGTCTGCTGTGCTGAGGGCATGTCACACTGTACAGGACTCCTGCAAAGAAACCATTGGAAGTCTTTGCTGGAAATGAGGAAGACACCTCCTCAACAGGCCGCAAAGGCCGATTCACAAGTTTTGTCCCAATCTCGTCCAGCTGGAGACAGCAGCTGAATTCATCATCCCGCCGGCGCGGCTGAGGCCTGGATGCCGCCGCTAAACGATGTCGCATATTGTCGCGGTGCATACATGTCTAAGCTGGCGACAAAGAAAGGAGCCACCCTGCCACAAGGTGAAAAAAGAAACAACTTGAAACGCATCAGTTCGATTGCCGATGCCTGCCATGAAGCTCAAGATCAACATCCTGCAAGCGAGGGTACGCAAATGTTCAACTGCGGCGAAAATTTTACGGTTTGCCTCGGCACGCCGACGACGTTCACGATCTACGAGTTGCTTTCCGTCTCCCAGCCTCGGTCTTCTTTCGGAGCAGCTGAGAGGCTTTGTTCAGAGATTCTATGAAAGTGAGTCCATCAAAACTCTCCGACTGCTCACCGACACTGATATGCCGGCGCTGGAGCTCCCCTGTTAGGGTCTCCGCCAACAGAAGCGGCTCTAGCTGCGAAGCGACGGGACAATCACATACCGGGCAGCGCACGGGTCGTCGCCATCAGCTCCAGCACCGAGATCGAAACTGCGGAAGCCACCCATCACAATCGATGACCCACATCGTGACGGCCCAGATCCCGCTCAGAAACGGACTCCATGATACCGAGAGTCAGGAACTGCAAGAAGCGTGAATACACCTCGGTCTCTTGATGTCTCTTGTCAGCCTTGGTCATTATCACATTTCAACGCAAGGCCCGATCGTTGAAGACGTTGCAGCAGCAGAGAAGCACGATGAGACAAGGAAACACCTGAGGAGTTTGCAGGGCCAACCAACGCGAGAAGGCAGGCTGAAACTCTCACAGGTGTCACCTGGTTGAAAGACTCGCCCAGCACAGGCACCATGTTCATCTGACCCATGAATGCCTGCGCATAAGCCGACAGAAGCCGGTGAACATCAAGTGTCGTGGTCTTCGACGTGCCCGGCTCCTGGAAAGTGGTACCCTTGACGCGAATCAACAGAAGGAAGTGGTAGCAAAGGGGTGCCTTCTGTAACGCAGAAGCCGGACAGAGAGCTGCTCTAAGGGCTACTCCCGACTCCCTCTCCGACTCTCCGGGACTCGGACTGCCAAGCGGGCAAGGATCGACGCGCACCTGAGAGAGCTGCGAGACTCTCCGATGAAAGGGAGATGAGATGTGAGGAGAAGAAAAGACGAAAAACGCTGAAAATCTTCTAACGACACAGATCGACCTAACAACCCGGAACCACTGCATCTGCATGAGAAGCTCCGGAAAGGGCGTTCAGAAATTCCAGGCGGTACTGACATGAAGCTCTGCGCCGGAAGCAGCCTTTTCGCAAGCAGTGGTTGGATCGCAACATTCCTGTGGTTATTGCCACCTCCAGTGGTGCGATGTTTACATTGTCGTAGACATGCACTCTTGGAGATAACTGTGGCAGCAATAGTGCTCACAACACAGACAAGGCTCTTCATATTCTTCATGTTTCATGAAATAGTGATGCATGGACTGGGAGTTGATGTGGTCGAGTTGGATCCTGTGCCACTGAAACTGGAGTAACTGGAGTGTCTTGGTGCACTCCCACGCACCGGACATGTCTCTGCTACATGCGAATCATGAAGCTCTATCCGACCAGCATGGCCTTTCACATTGGGGACACTCCGGTGATAGAAGCTGCCAGTGGGAAAATGACCTCTAAAACTGTACAAGCATTCTGCGGCAGCCTGCTCTGCTTCTTCCGTGTTCAACAGCACTTTTCGTCTGTAGCAGCTCTTTGACAGAGAACCGTCGAAAGCAGAGTTCAAAATGCCGGCCGCTTGCTAGAAACAGCAAGCTCGGAGCTTCGGCAAAATTTCGCTGCGATGCCGTGAGAAGCTTCTTGTGCGGGATTCGGGCTAGCCATGTGAGAGAATCGTCTGTCGGGCTCACCATGCTCTTTCGGAGATTGCTCGAAAGCCCTTCCTTCTCGAATCGGATCTTCCTCCAACGACCATCAAAAGCCATGTGTCCCACATGATTGCAGCATATAACCAATGAAGCTGGGTTCACAACACATATTTTCAAAAAGGAAGCATCCACACCAGCAGGCATGACCTCTTCAATTGCAAATGTTGAGGCCCAACTGTACCCCGAAACATGCGAGCATACACTTGAGTCAGTTGAGCAACTACATTGCATTCAGACCTTGAGCTGCTCATCCTGCTTTCTGATCTCGTTGCCTGAAACCATCATGCTTGTTCCTCCAGCATGTCTCAGGACCATAACCTTTTCGAGATGGCACCCACGTGCTTTCCAGCGGAGTACAAATTCATACACGGCACTGACAGAAGCATTTCGCACACGAAGCACATACGTTACGTACGGTAAAGTCGACAATCATAGCGGCTTGAAGCAGCCAAGATGGGATAGTTGTAACGTGGGAACCGAGAGAACTGCTTTCAAAATAAAAGTGTAGGACTCGCATTCCCAGTCAACATCGAAAAATCCAACTGCATATGTACACTGTAAACTTGCGGAACGCACATAGGCCAAGAAACAACCCATCAGCAACAACGACAGGACTGGACATGAATCGTCACAACTCGACGGCACGCGTTGTGAGTCTTCATGGTCCGTGATTCTCACACCGGGCTCTGCACACAAAACGGCCCGAGGGCAAGCTACATGTTCAGTGGCTGCCACGCCACCCTTTGCTTCAATGAGGACGCATTGCGCTCAGCACAAAGTGAATCAAGGCCTCTCCGGATTTGGTGCCTGACGGGCTTGCTGAAACACAATGCGAAATGGCTCTGACTGCACCTGGCGTCATTTCTGCCATGACAGTCGGAGAACCACTGAGAAGGTTAGATTATTTTCGAGGCACGACTGAACAAGTTCGCATCCACAAACAGCCGATGGCCTATGAGAGAGCACTACAGACAGCTGCATCAAACGAACCCGAGTTCAAATTTGGTCAAGTTCAGTCACACCCCCAGCCGCAGACAACACAGCTGTCAGGCCGCGCAACTGTTCTCGCGAAAATCTGTATAAACTCGGGAATGTGACAAGCTCTGCAAAGTTTCTTCGCAGCATACACAGGTTCTAAATAGCGAACTCCTCAACCTCGGACACACTGATTCGGCTCTATATCAATTGTGCTCCAGGCAGTGGCGGTCTCTCTAGAACCCGTGCTTCAGAATCAGTAAAGCCTCAGCCTTCAAACAGCTTTAGGCAACATGCTGCTGAGTTGGTCAGCTAAGCTGAAAGTGAAACGAGGAATACAGCAAAAGGGCCTGAACAACAAGAGAGTACATCTGGTCAAACAAAGTTCAAGTTTACCAAGGCCATGGCTAGTACTCCTGGCTCCTCCGCGGCGAGAGCAAGTGTGCGTCTCAAAAACACGAACTGACCGTGAATGTTCCCAACAAGCATCGAAAACATCAGGCCGGGCAAGCAAACCTCGCCCGAAGCAGTCGCCTACGGTAGTTGTCCAGCAAACCCGTGCAAGATCGAGCGAGGGATGTCCTGACTGATGTTGCCGGATCAGAGATGAGTGCAGCGAAGATGTTACATAGATTGGATGTTGTCACGCCGTCATCATGACAGCTACAACAAAGAAGGACAATCAGCAAAGATTAATATAATTCCACTGGACCACTGCGGTAACTGACGAGCTCCATGGCTCGAGAATGTCTCATCAGACGGCCTGCGCTGTTGCATCAGGGTCCCCCAAGCAAAGCGGAAGCTGAGACCTGCCTGAACGACGAACGGACTCTGGATTTGGAAGTTTGCGGGTGGCACCCCACAATGCTCCTGGCCGGAAGAGCTTGCCAGGGAAGCGCGGCGAATCACTGCAATCGTAGTCTCCTTGCAGAAGTCCCTGACCCTTTCGCAAAACGCCTGCAGAAGAACACCTCCTGCAACAAGGCTGCAATTGAAAATCAAACTAAGTCGCTGAGAGCACTTCATGCTTTGCAGAATGCGCCTCCATGCCTCTCCTCAACTGGCGCCTTTCCACACAAAGCTTGCGCCTGGAAGGACCAAGCGTCTGCCATGAGAGCATGAGGCAAGATGCCGATCAAGACACCGGACTCGCGGTGCAAACGAATGTGGCATGCCCACACTCACGTACGCGCGAACAACGTATTGCTGGGATCTGGAACTTCGCAGTTGTGGACGAATCTCTTAGGCTGCCAACACGCTGAATTCTCCCAGCTGGTCAGACTGCCTACACTGCACACACCAACCATCCCCAGTGCATTCATCTTTTCGAAGCCTGTGGGTGAGGCTGGCTTGCGACTTGAAGAAACCCAATAGCTGGGCATTGTTGGCTGGAACGCCCCGAACCCCAGTGGGAATGCCGCAACGAGAAACCGCCATCTCAACAAAAGGCACTCTGTAGATCTTAATCCAAACAACATGTTGCAACGTTGAAGTCTCACCTTAAAGGGAGTGATTCTCAACAACAAGTGCCACACCATAATCGTAAATCCACGAAACAGTGTGATGGCCGGCTGACCCGTCAACCCAGAAAGTAGGAGTAGCCTGGCCGAAACACATGACCAGTAAAGCCTGACACAAACAGAAAACAGCACACTCTTGCAAAACCCCAGACCCTAATCGGCACGGCCATGAAGAGGACAATGGCTGGCACGCAAATAAGTCCTGATCCATATCCTGTTGACAAATCTGCAAGAATCACTGCACCGTCTTCTTTGCTAACGTAGACACGAGCACAGCAATTTGGCTGCAGCATGGTAGACTCGACGAAGCATGTAGCAAGGGTTTCTGCTTTATCCAGTTTCAGTTGGCCAGCGGAGTATACCGAGGGCTACCACTGCCATACGGTGTTCACCAGACCGCCTGTGTCACGAAACAACAGTACAGAGGCAGTAAACGAAGGCCGAGCGTAGTTGTGGACGTTGTGGATGCTGTGTATATACAGTGTGTGTATATTCACATATATATATATATATATGTAAATATCTCTCTCTCTCTCTCTCTGCGCTTTGCTCAAAGGCGTGGGAGACAGGAAGGCCCATCTCTCTCTCTCTCTCTCCCTCTCGTCTCTTTATTTTCCACGTAGGGAGAAAGGGGTTTGTGTCCAGACCCCCTTCCCTGTGCGCGCACGCACACCTGTGGTCCTTGGCAGGGCTTCCCAACGCCGCCGTTCGCAGCGAAGGGCTCGGCTGGACAAAAGTTCAAGGAAAAGAGGGTAAGTCATCGAGTTTCCCCCACAAGTAAAACAGCATAAAATCCCCTCCCCCCGCAACAAGCAACTCGATGACCCTTGCTTGCACACAGCCAAGGAAGGGACAGCATCCCTCACCGCGAAATCCCCCCGGTTTGAAAGAGGCGCTGGCTGGATCCGTATAATCCCCCTGCCCTGAACTGAATACTAGAAAACCCCCCGCCTCGCGCCTCTTCCGTAGTTTACCGGCTGGGGCCGTTTCACACTCAAAAGTGCCGTTCGGCTCTGTTCGCCCCCGGTCACAAGTGTGAAGCATCCTGCTGCTACGAGCCTTCTGCCCCCCTTTCCGCACGGAACACAACGCTGCAGTCAACGGAGGCCCGGACCCTGTTTTCTTCCGCCGGGCATGAGTCTCAGGTACCCGGGGGATCATACAATGCTTTCATAAGTACTTACAAATAAGCAAAGTTTATGAACTCTATTGAACAATATGATCTACCGGGGATAAACCAACTACGAAAACACTCTCACACTCCTCCAAAGTCCCCACAAAATATGGGGGGGACCCTAGTGGCCGAGGGGTCTCAACAGCCGGACCCTCTCTCTCTCTCTCTTTTTCTCTCTCCCTCTCACCAATTCGGGCCTCAAACACCAGCAGCAGCGGCCCCAATACCCGTAATTTGCCATGACCCCACTGCCCACTGCGACTCAGAAAAGCAAGAGCAATCGAGATTGCGTTCGACACCGAAAGACGGCAAAGGCGCAAACCCTTTCCCTGTTCTAGTTGGACTGGTGGATCGCTTGGGCCCTTTTCGTCGGCACGTCCATGGCGTGCATCTCTCGCAGTTGCACAATCACGCAAGTTAAGTGGTCATGCATACCCAGCCTTTCTGCAAACGCAGCCCCAACTGGTTGGCGAACATAGGCACAGAGTTCGATGAAGCGGTTTACTACTTCCTCCACGCGGACTCGAGCTTTCCGCTCGGCGGCGCAAGCAAATGCTTCGATTTGGCGGCGAACATCCCCGGAGAGGACTTCGCGGCTCTGTGAACGCTGTTAAACCGTGAGCCCCATGTGCGAGCGCTCTGGGGGCCCTCGGGATGCTGGTTTGCCTTCGTGGGCTAGAGCTGACACTGCCAGGCTTAAGATTGCCATCAGAAGTCAGGACGGTCCCCGTGTCCCCATGCAGCACGTGCCTATATTATTGCAACGTGTTGATGAAGGTTCTGTTCGTCTTGGATGAGCCCCGGTACATCCGCAACGCGATTTGTGCGCCAGAGCTCAGGAGGTGATCTCTCGGTATACTGGTTTGACCTCATAGGCCAATACAACGGGCAACGACTCCTGAACGGGAATCGTTGCATCTCCATGCAAAATGCTGGCATGTTGACTGATTCCTCAGCATACCTGTCCGTGTATATGCTGTCACTGTACATGGTAATGTGTGTTGGAGCGGACATGGAGACTTGTGTCTTGCTGTTTGCCTCCCCCGGTGTCCGGTGGAGTGCTTCTACATGAGAGGCGCTCGGGCCGGCCAGACAGCCTTTAGCCCTGGAAGTGGCTGATGATGGCTGATGGTTCCATCTGGTGGTCCCTTGTTATAGTTACCTCTCATGTCAGATTTCTGCACCACGTTTGGACTGTGAACACACTCTGTCCCCAGCAGCACCTCTCTGGCAGCTGCGATAGGAAATACGTCACCACTTTCGGGGAGTCTTGCGATGCTGCATTCAGCAATGGATCTGGGACTCAGCGCCTCTGCCTATGTTGCACGTGAATGGCTGAGGGCATCGTGGGGAGCATCGGCTTCAGACGACGCACAGACCGGAACGGACCACTGAAGCCTTCCTGAAATTTTGTCATATCTGTCATCAACAAGATGCCTCTTTCTCTATCTTGCGCAGTTGTAGTTCTGCACTGTGCAGCATCAGCCAAAAGTCAGAACAGTCCTTTCAGGATTCGATTCGCACGGGACAGAGCCTTTGCAAAGTGACTGCTGCGGCTCTCCTCCAGCAGGATGCAGAGCCCATCGAGGTGCATGAGAGCCAGCTCAAGGCATTTCCTCGTCACAGCGACGACGTCTCTAAAGCCTTTTAGGACTCGACCCGAGTTCCTTTGCTACTGCCACTGCAGCTGAGTAGCTCTGAGTGTCTCTGCTCTTCTGTTGGATCAATTGCATGTCCGGGTGAAGTTTCTAGGCTTCCGCTTTCATCTGAGCGCATGCCCAAACAGCCACAAGTATGAGCGAATTCAGAACACTTTCATCGACAGGAACTGGCATGAATTGGACAGCCTTCGTGGGGCGCAGGAAGCCAGCTAATTATGACTTCGTCCAGCGTCACCTGCGCACCTGAGATTGCGACAGTACGAACAGGGCTCGCACACCTTCGGACGATGCTTGAAACGTAGCCAAGCCACACTGCCCTAAATATCTCACCTGCAACAGGCTTGGCTACACAGCCACAGTGCAAACGAGCAAACAGGCAGTACGAAAGCCACCTGATTCAGCAACTCGATGTAATTGGTGCGAACCGTCTGGGCATCTTTGCGCATCGTGGCAATGCTGCTGTGCACCTATACACCGGCACGAAGGACACACACCGGACACATGCGTCAGGCTTGGGCCTAGGGACCTAGCATAACCTAGCCCAACTTCATCCAAGACTCTTCGGAGATGGGGCTAACGACATCCTTCTCATCACCATGACCCTTCCTCAAAAAAGCGTGGCCGAAACTATGGATGGCATCTGCTGGAAAGGGTCGCGCCAAGCATGCTGACGAGGCACGCCGCCCACAGCAATGTGGGAAGCAACTCCTCACATGCTCTCATGCCCCGCTGCCGATGGCCCAATGGCCGATTCGCCAAGTCGCAAGGCTGTTGCAGGCTGTAGCAGAAAGCTTCCAAGTTACCATCTGGGCAGCCATGACCAGCTCGTGAGCCTCAACACAACACCGACACCGACAAGCACAGAGCCAAAGCCATTCAAAGCCAACAGCCGTCGTCCTGAGTCTGTGTGATCTGCAGCGCACCAAGCAGACCTTGATCAACCTTACGACCGGGGATTTCAAGGGTCACTACAGCTTTCTCTAAAGTTTGCAAGTCAAAAGCTGCCTGGCTCATGCACTCGCGCACGATGTTCATGGGCTGGTTCAAGGAGTCACTGAAGGCTTTGAGGTCCTTCAGGTTGAGGGCGGCTTCTGTGGTTTGCAGCTCCAAAGCCCAGTGCAGCCCGGCCTTGAGGTAATTTCTGGCTTGAAACTCTCGAAGAGACAGTCTTTGACAGGAGCCCTTAGAGACATATTGAAACATACGGCATACGGCTGCTGACGTGATCCACTCTCTTCCAAATAGATTCTAGGCGGCCGAGTCTGATGACACCACCGATGGGTTGGCAGCGTAGCCAGACCTTGACCTAGGAGCAATTGACGCCAATCTCCGCTGACATCCCCGACGATGCATCAAGAAGGCTCTGAAATGCTCTGAACTGTTGTTCCAGTGGCAGGCCGGTACTGCTCACTCCGATGGAGCGTGCCCCGTTCACTTGTGAGCACCAGTCCCTGAGACCATCATGGCACACATCGGCACAAGCTTCACCAAGGGCGGACAACAATGCAGAAGACGTCTGGCACCTGTCATGGCCACTGGGGCTGCCGGACTTCCTTAGAAACAAATCTTCTTGAAGCGCGTGGAGTCAACGACGTCTCTTTTCCAAGTCCAAGATGCATGTGCCGAAACCTGCGAAAGCAGGGCCCGAGGCCAGCAGCCAAGGCCAGAAAGGCCAGAAGGCCTACTCTGATGACTGGCCGATGGGCCTGGGCCAAACCTCCTGCGGACTCCTGCACACTCCTGAAAACGCTTTTTCCACTGCTCAACACTGGCTCTGAGTGGCCCCCAAGGCGTCGACCACAGCAGACTGCCTGCATCCGTGTTGTGGTTGCCGTACAGACCTGGCGAGAATCCATGTACTGGAGACCACTTCAAACCCAACGCACTTCGCTTCAATTGGAGTCTGAGCGGGCCATACCATCCTGAAACTTTCAAGCGGAAAATACCTCAGCTGCGACCATCGACGCAAGCAATCTGATGATTAGGTCAAGTGGCAGCTCTGGATATGTCTGCATTGCTTCAAGGATCTTCAAGGACAAGTGACACACACACACACCCACACATAGCTGTGCGTGGCTGAAGCCTATGACTTATGAAGGGCTCCGCGACATGTACGATATCTTTACAGCAAGCATGTTGATTTGACATCCTTCATTCGTCTTTCGCTTGCCTCACTCGCAATGCTTTTGATGTTCCTTCCACAAAAAGCAGGCCTCGAACACCATAGCAAAAGCTACCTAGCCGCAGATCCGCATAAATCAGAACATGCATTGTTCCGTGACGAGATCTCCTTCACCAGTGACCAGGCATCTTCAACAAAGACAAGTTGCTGAAGTAGGCAGTGTAGGTCACGTAAGACAACGGGACCAGGCAGAATGCCTCAGAGGCTTTCTGCCTGTCTGCGACATCAGGTTCGGTGGTGGCCTGCGTTACCAACGGTCCATAGTCTCCGCTGAAGAGAAGCGAAAGCCTGGCAACGGTGCGGCAACGGCTGTCGGTACGTTCGGCACACGGTGGCAGGCTGACACGGAGAGGTGCCAGCCGTCCGCAAACAGGGTCATCTGACCCATCACAACCTCAGACTCTCAGAATCGAAGCGCGGCTCACAGCCCCGCGGATTCAGGCGGGCGACGACAGCGCTGAGAAGACAGGAGGCCTCAGCAAAGCTATTCGCCAATCCGCCCGCAAGTCGCTTGCATGGCCGCGATTAGGTTCGGACCCAGCCAAGGCCAAGCAAGGCACGGGCCTAAGCGAAAGAGAACTGGCTCGACTGCAAGGAACCTTCAGCAGGTCATTGGCAAGATGCTCGCAGATGGCGAAGCCAGAAAGTCAGCAAGCTGCGCCGCAGTTTCGCAAACGCCTGCTGTCTCGGCTGCCACATGCTGCCACGTTTTGTCCAAGAAGACACCGAGACCCCTTGCGGCTTTAGCTCAGCAAGAGGCTGAACGAGCTCTTGGAAAATAAGCGGGGAGCGCCAAATGACGCTGACGCCTAGGAGTCATGCTGATGCACTTCAAGGACGTTGGAAAGCAGGAATGGTAAAAGCCAGGGCCTGCACAGACCCAGTAGACTAGCGGCAGCTGTATGATCTCCTTGTTGAAGGTCCTTGCGAGAAGCTATGTTTCAGGTGCAGGGGCCTGCATCGCTTCAGTCCTCGAAGAATATACACCGCTCGACATGGCTGTCAAAGCAGCACGATGCCCGGCGAGCCTTCAATCTCAGAACTCAGAACATCCTTCGCGGCTCCTGCTTTAAAAAAGGAGCGCCCGCCTCCAAGGCCGCCGCTTTGAGCAAGCGATGAAGGTGCGCAAATCGAGAAAGCGACGGCCTGAAGCTGAGATGTACCATCGCAAACTGGGGGATGCATGAACCACATGGACATCATCTATAAGAGATTAGAGCCGAGAGCAGATGCAGGCGATCTAAGGCGGCATCGGTGGATGCAACGGTATGTTGCCAGCCGCACGCTCGAGGTCCCCACGACCTCTTCGAACTTTCAGAGTCATGTTTGCTTACGGACTGCAATGCAGCGGTGCACAGAACACCAAGGCCAAGCCTCCACATGTTTTGTCGCTTCGCGTGCCAAGCACTGGCGAAGAAATACGGCAACCACTCAATTCCCTGTGCAGCATCTCGCACCGGTCTGCCACTTGGCAAAGCTTGGCAAATGCTAGCCGCTGCATGTGTAGACCAGGAGCATCTTCCTCCAACTCCACATGAGCAGCCAATTCGGAGCGAGCTTGCGCAACAGTGTCCTGCAACTCGAAGAGTCGGCTAAGCCGTATCTCGTCCTTCACCACTGCGTTAACGTACAGATCTTGCAAGAGCGTGGAGGGATTCGCCAAGCTCCAGAAGTGGCGTGGCACAGCCACCAACCCAAAGCCCATGAGAACCGTCAGGACGAATAGGCCCCATGCGTTTGATGCCGCGATGCACCAGCTCTGAATGTCTCCCTGCACTTCGCCGCGGATAATGAGGATGATGAGAAGAAGGCAGAGTATTGCGGTGTATGCGACATAGAAAACTGCATTTCGCCGAATTGATGTTTGCAGACGCGTCGCTATAGTGAAGTCTCCAGAAGCTTCGAACTCCATCAAGATAGGACACAAGAAATAGCTCAGCAAGGCTGTCGTCCAGTAGGTGGCAACCTTCGACGGCCCGCTTGAGCATTGGAGCACTGTAGTGTAGCACACACAGAAAGCCAAGAAATAAGAGCCCCACCCAAGTGGACTGCAAGAGGGAATCTTGGGCACCAGTGTCGCCGCCCGTCGCAAGGGCCTGCACAGCCTGCCGAGGCACTGTCGGTTCATGATCAAAGCGGCGGCTGATCGACAGTATTGCTCCGATGAGTGACCATGCCATTCAATACCGCGCACATCTTGTTGCATAGTCCTTTCATCTAGATGGGCTATACGCTACAGTAACCTTCTTCCCGCTGCACTACCACCACCACGAAACACTACCTCTACCACCACTACCACTACTCCCACTACTACCCCTACTACAACTACTACCGCTCCTGCCACCATGGCCACCACTACCGCTACCGCTACCCTACCGCTACCGCTACCCCAACCATCGCTACCACTACCGCTGCCGCTACCGCTACCACTACCACCCCACTACGACTACTACTGCTGCTGCTGCTCCTACTACTACCACTTCTACCACTACCACTACCACTACCACTACCACTACCACTACCACACTACTACTACTACTACTACTACTACTACTACTACTACTACTACTACTACTACTACTACTACTACTACTACTACTACTACTACTACTACTACTACTACTACTACTACTACTACTACTACTACTACTACTACTACTACTACTACTACTACTACTACTACTACTACTACTACTAACTACTACTACTACTACTACTACTACTACTACTACTACTACTACTACTACTACTACTACTACTACTACTACTACTACTACTACTACTACTACTACTACTACTACTACTACTACTACTACTACTACTACTACTACTACTACTACTACTACTACTACTACTACTACTACTACTCCTACTACTACACTACTACTACTACTACTCCTACTCCTACTACTACTACTACTACTACTACTACTACTACTACTACTACTACTACTACTACTACTACTACTACTACTACTACTACTACTACTACTACTACTACTACTACTACTACTACTACTACTACTACTACTACTACTACTACTACTACTACTACTACTACTACTACTACTACTACTACTACTACTACTACTACTACTACTACTACTACTACTACTACTACTACTACTACTACTACTACTAACTACTACTACTACTACTACTACTACTACTACTACGACTACTACGACTACTACTATTACTACTACTACTACTACTACTACTACTACTACTGCTACTACTACTCTGTTGACTTACTCCCCCCCCCCCCCTTTAAGTACAATTTCCGACCTCCAGAATTCAATTATCAACCCCCCTCAATAATGAAACCCGACCTCCCAAACCGAATTTTTTGTTTCGTGATACTATACTACTGTACTACTACTGTACTATCGTAATACTGTACTACTGTACTACTGTAATGTAATACTGTACTACTGTACTATATACGACAACCGACCCCCCTGCCTGGGCCTGAAATCAATCAATTGGGGGGGTCATTAAAATGAAGTGAACATTACTACTACTACCACATGCACAGCCACAACCACAACCCACAACCCACAACTCACAACCCACTACCACTACCACTACTACTGCTGCTGCTACTACTGCTACTACTACTACTACTACTACTACTACTACTACTACTACTGCTATTATGTACGCATCAGCTGTTCAGCAGGCAGTCAGTCAGTTAGTTCGTCAGTCAGTCAGTCAGTCAGTCAGTCAGGCAGCCCAGACATGAGGATTCTGTTCAAGTCTGGCTATCTCACGGTGGCTTTCAAGGAATCATTTTTTGTCCCTAACTAACAACTGCATTCTCGTCGCAGTCTCCCCACTCCTCTCACAGACATACTTGTGGCAGGCTGCAGCGTTCCGTGAATAAATGCGGAGCTGTGCAAGGGGTGGTCGTATGCAGATCGCAGGACTTTACCGAAAAGGAGGAGTTGTCGTTTCAAGAGCATATTGTAGCTGCGGGATAGCTCCACGCAGAACTTCCGCATTGGGCACTCTCGAGATGAAAGCAGGTGGGATGCCGAATATGTTTCACAAGCAACGGTTTTAAGAGCCATGAAGACACCGACGATCGGCGGAAGATAAACACAAGCCCAGGGAACACTTCAGCTTCGACTCAATAAGAGCTTTATAGATTTGAACCTTCCGGTCCCGTGATAATGAAGAATGCTTCCCAAGTTTTTGGAGCTCAAGAAAATCCCGCTTTGCCATCCCGATTCTCCGATCAAGTTCATGCCCTGGTAGCCCATCATGACTGAGAACAGATCCCAAATAGTCGATGCCCAGTTTTGGCCAAATACGCTCACGTGTTGCAGTCCGAGTGATTGCTGCGACCTGAGACAAATAATCCTGCAAATAGGGGTCGGATGTGCCAGGCAACAGTGTATCATCAGCATAAACAATATCGGCCAAATCCCCACGATTGTATGCAAGCAATGCAGCATCACTTAGATTTGGAACAGCATCGTGCATCAGGCCCGTCATGACGATAATAAACAGGAGCGGGCTCAAAGTGCATCCTCGTGAAACCTCCTCGATGTTCAGTTGGATTTGGTGCCTTGATCTTCGACATTAAACCTGCGATGAGGCATCATGTTGTGAATCGTTTGCCGACAACAATCAGGAATACCGAAACGGCACAATACATCAACAAGGCTGTCCAAATTGATACTGTCAAAGAAACCTTTCTTCCAATCGAGGGCCAACACGGGGATTTGACCATTTCGCTGGGCACGAGCTTGTTCGATTTTACAGAACAACGAAAATGGCATCTTCAGTACAATGACCTTCTCGAAATCCAAATTGTGATTTCCAAAGTCTGGTCTGTACACCTGCGTCAAGAAGCGATTGTTTGAGGAGGGTGGCAAACAATTTGCACGCAATACTCTGTAAGCAGATTTGGTCGAATTCTCCATTGAAGTTTTTCTAAGTGCTCAGCCAGCGTCTCTGCCGGCAGTTCAGACGAGACGAACTCCCTGTCCGTGTCTTTCAATCGCCCCTGGTTGGTGATCCGACTCCAGCGGAGCTTTTTAATCGATTTCCTATCCCCGGAAGATGCCAAATCCTCGAGCCGTTGAGAGCGATCCCTTTTGGCTGATCTTTGACCTCCTTCTAAAACCGCTTCTCAACGTTCCCGTTTCCATTTATTCGAGCTTCACGCCTTTGGTTCAAGAGGTCCAGGGTGCGTGAACTGATCCATGGTTTGTTGGCACTGTGCTCTCGACGGGTACGTATTGCAAGAGCGCAGACGCCGCTGAAGAACAAGCACAATCCCAGGAATGGCTCACATCCACAATCGCATGAGAGTTCAGCTTCGAGGAGATATGCTCAGAAAATGTGCGTCGGAGAATACGCTTTTGCAATGCTGACCAATCCATACGCAAACCTTTCTTGCGGACGTGATTGTGAAAATCAACATCAACTTGTAATATGGCTATAACCGGAAAGTGGCCGGAAGCCAATTGGGCTACACGGTCACTGAAAACACTGCGCACCGCGATCACGTCGCGCAACAAGTTCAACATGGTGAATTTTTTGCACAGATAGGTGCGAGAGCTGGGACCCCCGGTTCGCGGTATGTGACTGGCCTGTTGCAAAAAGTGTTCAAAGGGATTTAGTCGGATGTGTAGATTCCCTGCTGGTGTGCTTTTGTTTTCCCACACCGTTGAGGCCCAGTCCCGGGGATTGAATCCAAGTTTAATCTTACACTGGCTTCAGTCCCGAATAAGAAAGGATAAACTCAACTCCCCACTTCCGACATTGCAAAAGATATGATTCAGTCCAGCCAGAAATGTTTGCAAAACGAAGCTGCTTCTTACCCTCAATTCTCAATCGGGCTTTCTTGCAGCCGATATGACTCCGATTGCACCCCACTTCAAATTTGTACGGTGTGCTGGTGGTGATGTGGCGGTTGTCACGACCCCTCTGATGCTCCTTGCGGTAACGCGATCACTACAATAAGAGGTTGTTCTAGTGAGTACCAATGTTGTTTAAGTCACTAACAGTTCGAAATATTGTGAGTTGCTTGATGAACGTGGCTAGCCTCGCCTTGCTCGATTAGTGCTCCTCTTCTGACTGCTCTTCAGTTTATGACGTCCGTGCTCAGCTTGACGACAAATGCGAAATTCTGCACATCTTCATGCCCGAACCAGCACCTATGTGATTCCTGTGAGTTTCTTGAACTCGAGAAAGGTTTCGCCCCTGTGCCGTTCCTCTCTTCATTTGTGATGTTCGTCCTTCCTTCTTATCTTCCTCACTTCCTTGCTCGCTCCTTGCTTCCCTTATCCCGTCCCTACTTGTCCTCCCTCCCTCCCCCGGTCTCCTGCTCATTGCATGCTTCTTTTCTTCCTTCCTGTCTTCCTTCTCTCATGGCATCTTCGTCATCCCTCCCGATCAGCGACTAAGCTGACTAATCACTTCAGCGAAGGATCATCTTGCACGAACCCTGTTCGTCAGCCAAATTACAGATCCTCTGACCAAAAGCAGCCTGCCACACATCGTAGGGCATGACCGCCACCACGCTGATGGCGATCGTGACCCCGGCCTGCAGGCCGATTGCGTCTAGAGTCGGAATTTGTCTGTGCCGGCTAGGGCTGCTGGCCACGCTGGTGAGGAGAGAAAGCCTGACTTATCATATGACACACCGGCAGCGTCGGGCCATTCGTTGAAGCAAGTCGGGGCGACCAACTAGCATCCTTGCAAGCATGTCACGGTTTCGTTGCTCATGCAGCGAGGTCTCTCAAGCACCCTTAGCTCCTTATCTGCGAAGCGGAACAAGACACATGCGACGACGAAGGCAACGAGAACCTGGCAAGAAGCGCCACATAAGCGTCCGAGCACCCTGAAACTGCACAAGATATCCAGGTCGAGAGCGCTGGAGCACAAGGTAGTACCAGCCCGCTCCATGCCCCATGCATGGCTCCGAGAATCACGAACCTAATCTCAACAACAAATGTGATACACGCGAAGAAAGCATTTGCTTGTTGGTTGACGCAAGGCAAGAAGATGCTCGAACAAGCAAGTGCAACAAACAATGATAACACACATGTGTTGTGGCTGGCCAAACATGCATGAGGGTCAAGACCATGGAAAAAAACAACTGAATGCAAGGGACCAAAATCATTCTGCTCGCCCTTTGTTTGAAGATATTCATGTTCTACATGGCCTGTAGTGACTTTGCGAAACGTCTGGGCTTCATTCAACAAGTGTTTGCCTCGTGGAGCACAGAAGCCACTGGCACAATGATGTGCTTACCAAATCTCCATGGCATAATGCAGTGCAGCTGCTTTGGGTTGACGCTGCCTAGTGAGGCCAAGACTTCGCGCCACAGGTCAACAACCTAGTCTCGGCACATGATGTCTCGCTGACAATCCATGCCTCGCCGGAACAAACTAGATTCTCTTGGTCTTGGTTGTAAATGCCTGTGTCTTTGTGATTACAGCCATCCCTGTGTCTTGTGGGCATGTGTTTACAACCCCTAATAGCAGGACAACAGCAAACGGGAAGTTCCTTCAACACTGTCTGATAAAATAACACAGCGAACTAGAGGCGTTTTTGCCGGATTCCTGCTGCGCCTCCGCCATAGGCTACCTCCGGTAGGCAACAATTGCCTAGGAATACTGTTGCTCGGGTTGGCACCCCTGTGGGTACTAAAGTTAGAAGTCGTCCTTCAATAACAACCTTCGGCACCACAGCGTGCACAACACATGCCAGGGCTGTGGTCAAGTCATAAAACAAGATTATGCAAAAAAAAGCCAGCCATGCGTCGGCAATTATGCCACTTGCTATCTGCGCATTGCTTCCACAGCCTCGTGCCTTGGCAAGTCTGCAGTTAGACCTGCTGCAGTTAGACTTGCGCACACGACTCCTAAATGCAGCAGGAATAAGATGCATGGTCCACAAGGGGGGCACGGCCAAGTACATGTTGGTGGTAGAACTTTAAGGCTGTGAAGCTGTGAACGAAATCAACATATGCAAACACGAGGCAGCGCGGAGAGTTCTAACAAGAAAGACCAACACAAGCTTGCTGTGTTTATGTGGTCTTGGCATGTAGCAGCTCCAGAAACTGCGAGGCTCGCCACCATTGAGTTTTGAACCGCTGTGGTCGGCGTCTCTTCTGCTCCATTGCTCGCATCTCGGCCATTGTCGAAATCGACTCCTATGGCTTGGCCATCTGAAGCAATTCCCGCCAGCACTTCTTTGAAGTGCGCTCGTAAACAGGAAACTGCCTGGGAGGAAACGACCAACCTGTTGGTGAAACGTCCATAAATCAAATTCAGCTGGATGCGATGAACTTATCCTTCCACATCCGCGGCCTCGAGACTTGTTCGAGCAGTGTTGTGAAAAGAAGCAATCCCGTTCTCTTTGTTTTTTCCAAAAGGTTACGGAGGGGCCTCATTTCTCTCTGTTGCTGTCTCTGCTCCTCTCTCTCTTTCTCCCGGGCATGAGGGCGGGTCAACGCCCCCGGGCTTCAAGCCCACCCGTACCGTGTTGGAATGGGAGAAGGGGTGAGAATCGAGCGTAACACGTTAACGGGCGGCTAAAGCCATAAACTTTACGATAGCAGAACCATGACGAATGTACGTTCTCCAGTCTTGCTTGCTTGCTGGGCGTTTGGGGAGGGCAATCTCTCTTGTTTGCTTATGTTTGCTTGCCCGGCGTTTAGAGTTTAGGGAATAAGACTACGGCGCCCTCCCACACGCGCATGCGCCACGCCTGGCATCCGAAGTCGGTCTCTCTCTCTTTCTCTACCGGGCTTGGGGAAGCAGGCAGCGTCCGGGCCCCCCTCGTGCGAACACGCACACCCACAGACCTTGGCGGGCATGTTCCCCCCCTTCTGAGGTTTCTCCTCTGAAGGGCTCGGCTGTAAAGGAAGAATCCCCCAGGTGCGAGTCAACTGCAGTTGAAACTAGGAACAAGTGCAAACCACTGGAAGCAACATGCAAAATGTGACACTGTAACACACGCTCACAAGCTGAGGGCCTGGCCAAGGTTACTGCAGAGTATTGGTAACTCCCCAAAGTAAACGAAACCACGATGTGACGAAAACTTCATGTGCTCCCTTTTCGGGTTGGGGTGTTGACCTTGGCAGTGCACGTTGAAACAGCTACTGGTGGTCTGCTATGCTGGAGCTGTATCCCTGTTGAAGCTTGCTTCCCCTCCGAAGGCAATACAGCTGGTACTACAGGAAGTATGCGGATCCCCCCTTTCGAGGAAACTCAATTGTCGCTGTCACGTCGTCTTCTCCCCCTAAAAACACCCGGCTTCCACGCACCCCTTTGGCACGGTTCGACTTCGGATAGCACTAAAAAACATGCAGTGGCACCCTCAGGACCGCCAACGGTTTCTTTCTCGGTCGCCCCGGTGGTGGGCCGGCTACGCAAACCCCCCTCCCCACGAAGCAGTCCACCCCCACGTTGGCAGGGGTTTCCCACTTCGCAGAGACAGGAGCGCGCCCGTGCACGACACTACTCCAAGTCATTTGCCTCTCCGCGTCTGCGCGGCACGTGCTTGCATCGACTTGCAATCACACTTCCTGTGATCTGCTTGGTTTTGGCTTTCTTGACTCAGTCGAGCTCTCAACCAGTTCGGTCACGGTTCTCCACTTTTTTTGCCCCAGCTTGGTCGCGGTTCTCCACTGTTTTCTTCGCCCCAGAGCAGGTGGTGGCGTTGCTTTTGTTGTATGTCCCCCCATGGCGGAGAAGTGTTCACGAGGATGAGCAGGAGCGGGGGCTCACTTGTCTGGCAACGGCTTCGGCATTGGCTCAAGCCCCGGGGGGGGGGGAGGGCGGGTCTTCCATTTCCCGAGACTTGAGCCTCGGTCTCTCTCTCTCTCTCTCGCTCTCTCCTTCTTCCACTCAGCTAGCATCGCGGACCGCTCCAATTCTCGCCTTTCCCCGACTCGCCGGCGGAAGAGGCTTTGGGTCTTCGAAGGCACTAGTTGTTCTCCCTCGTTTGGTGTGACCGCTGGTGTGTGCCCGCCATAAGGACCCGACCCTCCCCGAACTTCAACCCGCATCGCCGCGTCACTGCGCTCACTAAAGCTAGACCCTTAGTCAGCCTTAGTCCTACGCCTACGCCGCCCTGCAAGACCACGAGATCCCATGACAGCCCGACTGGGCTGGGGCTCCTGTCAGGTCCTGTCGCACATCGTGGCGGTTCGCCGGGACATGCTCCTGGCACGCCACGGCATCTAAGGACCAGCGGCGCAAAGTGGGCGGACTACCCCTCCAACGATACGTTCAATGGTGTGTGGTGTCCGTCGTTGTATACTACGCGCGCGTGAGCGGTCCTCAAGAGCTTGAGGATCTCCTCAACGGACAGCTTCAGCTGGGAGTGCCATTGGATGCGAACCACAACGAGTTGGCTAGCAGGGGGACTCGGCGCAGGACTGCATGGGCGCGTTCGACCCTCTCTCTCGCTCTCTCTCTTCTTTCTTTCTGCCAGGCTTAGGGGTCACTGTTGTGACCCTCAGGCCTTCAGCCCTCTCTCTCTATCTCTCTCTCTCTCTCTCTCTCGAGCAATTATAAAACCTCCGGAATGCAATTTCGTCTGTAAATACTCTGAGCATGAGGCAAACTGTACGAATACCTCATCTTCCGGATGACCTTCCAGGCTCCGGCCAAATCCACCACCGCACGGCTTACAGAGATGTTATGTTCCGGTACTCGCTGCCGGTCAAGCTGCCGGGATTTGAGAAGGCAGCTTTCCGCCATCATGAACAGCTCGCTTCCTGCCGGATACTCTTCGGGAAATCTCGGCTCTCCTCGACATGTCTGAGACAATAGCGTTAAATGCTCGTAGACCAGATCGGCATCCTGAATTGAGATTGTTCGTTAAAACGTAACAATTCTTTCTGCCGTTCTCGTCGCTCAGGTCGGCACGCTGCTGTCTTTTTGCTTGCCCTCCATCGCTCGCTTCTGATCCCAGCATTCGATGCCCTGCGCAATGCAAGCAGAGACTCAGGGGGGAACCACAGACACGACAGACACCACAGCCCAACAGCATCCAACGGCAGCAAAAAAGCTCACTCGCAGTTGCCTCGAGGATCCACTTGTGCATGTTGCTATCGAGCCGCTTCTGCAACGCCTGCCAGGCGAGGCTTCATCCAGGAAGCGGAAGCAGACGAAGCACCAAGAAGCCAGGTCAGCATTTAATTTCCAGTCCTGGTGCCGTGCATTCTTCCATCGCATGAAGTTTACTTGCGCATCAAAGACTCGACGATTGGAAGCAGTCCTGCAAAAGTGAGGTAGACAGAGGCAGTTCGTCATTTAATTGACATATGCCGTGCCTGTCGACCAAATTTCTGTAATCTAAAATCTGCAAGCGATCGTCACAGCACGTATTCTTGGTTGTTTGTGCCTGCACTGCACATGCTCCCACAACTTTAGGCCCACGGGTTACTGCAGGTGCACTCATCACAGGGGCAAGTGCACCTCTTCGTCAGCTATACCAGTCGTGCCGGTTCGCTTTCTGGGGTCTCCGCGGGACTCATGGATGGCCTCGAGCATGCGGAAAAAAAATCAATGCATTTGGATCTTTGGCTTGTTCGTCTTGGAAACACAGCGTTCGTCAATACACTTCATGATCATGAACGTCGAGTCGTCCACGAGACCGGACGATCGACGTAGAAACACCATAAGACACAAACCTTTCAAAAGTCTGAAGAACGGACTAAACCAAAGTTCCATGTAGCAGCGCAGACTGATGAATGAACTAGTCTAGGCCCAGGCAAATGCTTCCTGTCCTGAGGAATTGTTCCGCAACATCTTCGTCGACCTGGCGAAGCAATGAAAAAAGGAGACCACCGTCGTATCGATGTACCCACCCACGAAAATTGGGATCGCAGACTACAATGGTCTGACAAGCCACCCTGTCCGACCACCCTACGCCGTTAACGGTCTTCTGAAGGTCGCGTGTAATACAAGTATCAAGCTGATCCGGAAACAGCAAGTGCAGCGTCAGCCATGAGTCCGAAGATGCAAGGCAGCACGATCGAGAGACCGAGCAAAGCACTCGGAGGGTCCAAGTCCCATGCAACGACTACTGGACTGCCTCGAATCATCGAGTTGAAGTTGCGAGAACGGGGACTTCCACAGGGAACACACAGAATCCTGATAGCATCTAGCATCTAGCATCTCACGCTTCCCACTAATACTTGCACCGCAAAGTTCTGCTGATTTGAATGTAGATGCATGATCTCGAATGGAGCTTCCTTGTTGCTGAATTCATATGTCCGAAAAAATGTAAACTATCGGTCCGATAGGGGATGATACTATCCCACAAAGTGTAAAGTGTAACCCACTTAGCTACTACACCAATGACCCCGCTGTGGCTCCAGAGCAATCTTGTACTCAATGCTGCACACGCAAAATGCGAAGACTTGCTGTGACAGGCGTGGTTCAAGATTAAAGTGCCCGCTGGCAGTTTGCGGTGTTTTGTTGCACGAACTAACTGTCCTTTGCAACATTGAAGTCTGAATGGAATTCCGGCAGCGAGCCTCCTTCTTCAACACGTCCGTCAGGTGCGCCACATGCGCATCGACATGCGCTGCAAGCTCCGGCAGCCGATTCTGCAAAAAGGCCTGTCGGAGATGCTCGCATCTTCCGCCGTGCGTCACCCCGGACACCCCGGGTTTGGACCCCGCGGTGCAGTACACAGTCAGCGTACTGGACAACAGGCCGCAATACACAGTCATAGTTTGTAACAGTGTTTTCTCTTTCCCTCTCTTCTTCTGCAGGGCGTGAGGGGCTTCGAAACCCCCCGGGCACATGGCCCCTTCATGTGTTATGCAGCTTTGAGGGAATGTAAAACGATATGTAACTGTTCCCCCTGAGAATGCAATGAGGTATAATGGCCTATGAAAGGTTCAGGGTTCACAGTTCCCTCTTCTTCTGCAGGGCATGAGGGGCTTCCAAACCCCCCGGGCACATGGCCCCCCCATATGTTATGGGGCATTGAGGGAGTGTAACACGATAACTGTTCCCCCTGAAAAGACGATGCAATATATTGGACTATAAAGACCTTCAGGTTTCACAGCTATTTCATGACACAGTTCCCTCTCACCCTCTCTCTCGTTATTCCGTCCTGCTTTCCGTCGGGGCAAGGTCTGCGCACAAACCCTGGCCTAGGCCCCCCATTCCTACCTTCGGGTCATTGGGTGGGTTTGCAGCCTGTGGCGCTTCTGTCAGGAATCCCCCCAAACCCTGAACACCAGAGCGCATCCGGCCTCCTCACTGCGCCCTCTCTCTTTGCTCTGCCCTCTCCCTCTCTCTTCTTCACTCTCTCTTTCTTTCGCCAGGCTAGGGAGGCGAGCCCCCGCCCATGGGGGCCGCCCGCTGTTGGCGGTTGCGCATGGGATTTCATGCGGTAGGCTAGAGTTACGATCACCCCGACTGTGAAGCACAACAGAACACAAGTACGTAGCATGAGCTGGGTCTGCGGGTGTGCATGTAACTCGCGAGTGGCCTAGGGACAGCTGTTCTGCCCCGGTCTGTGTTCCCCGAAGCGGCGGTCGAAACAACAAGCGCTGTGCTCCCTAGGCTTGACACCCTCGTACCTGTCAGTTCCCTTCGTTCGGGGTTGCACAGCGACGGGTCCTACTCGCTAAAGACGGCGTGGCTCACTGTGGGGCCCATTTGTGTGTTGCAGTTGAGTGCATGAGCTACCATAGTTGCCAATACACTACCTCTCTCTTCTTCCGCCGGGCATGAGGGGCTGTTAAGACCCCTCGGCCACTAGGGCCCCCCCATATTTTGTGGGGACTTTGGAGGAGTGTGAAAAGGTTTCGTTGTGGTATATCCCCCTGGTGGATCGTTTTGTAGTCTAGATAAGTGCAAGTGTGCAATACCCGGTCATTTATAATGTCATAGTGTAAAATGCGTTGGTTGGATCCCCCAGGTTTTCGGATTTCAGGACAACGTCAGTTCTACATATTCGGTCTGGGGATGTTGCAAAAACACAAGCAGGACCATCTAGTCAAAGACGACGTGTAATAAAACATCATCATGTCCCCCTTTCGACCGTTGGTAAGGCATGAAGTTTGCTACGGCTGTTGACAATCCCCCATCTGTCGAACAAACACCAAGGACCAATAGAACTACGGTATAAAGGTCTTGGCCAAAGCATCTTCGTGGGGGTATTGTCTGTGGCGTGTGTTTCGCCTGTAACCTCGGGTTGAACGAGTTACCCCAAAATGAAAAAGCCTATACACATAGTTAAGAAGGATCTCCCTCTCCCCGGGTTAGCCGTAAGTCGCTACTGTACAGTGCAGTTTTTTTGTACATGACCAACAACAGCTTGCAGGAACATAATGTAAGAGGGTAGTATAGGCCGAAAGTTGACGTGAACTGCACTCTGCGAGCGAAGGGGTGTTCCACATCCCCATTTCATGGTGCTACGTGTTTTGGTTTTTGAGGACTTTCGGGGCTGGGGTTCGGAAAGGAGTGGAGTTAAGCAACTTAGAACAACAGGACAAAGTCCCCCCAGTCCCCCGAACAGACTCACTACTGCATCAGGACTCTCAGTTGACGTCGCTCATGTGTGCTGCCAGTTCTCTGCGTCGTCTATGGCTGCCATCCGAGCTGGCACTTGGGCTTCTTGGTCTGCGTGTCCCCCGGCCCCTGGGACTTGACGAACTTTCTGGTGTCCATCCATGGAACATCGCTGCGTTCCCCAAGCCATGGTGCCTGTCAAAGCGCCACCAGCCGTCCTCTGTGTCCGGAAGGCCGTGTTGCTCTGTGGGGATCTGACTGGATATCCCCCTCAACAGCTGCATTGCTGCTTCCTGTACTTGTGGTAGTCGAGCTGTCGGCCATGAGTTTATCCCCCGCGCCCATTCGCGTAGTTGGAGGACAGCATGTTCCCAGGCTTCCAGTTCAGCAGGCCTCTCCACCAGGTTCGACTCTTGACTCCCCGCTTCCATGGCCACGACGTTGGCGGGGTGAGCGAGTGGTTTCCCCTGCAGGAGCGAATCTATCGCCTCCGTTACAGCGATCAGTTTCGCCCAGTCCTCTGTGGTAGTTTCCCCGTCGAGGATTCGGTTGAGCGTCTTTCGCAGGGGTTCCAGAATCGGTGGCAGCTGAATACGGACTGCTATGTCCCCCAGAGGCAGCACGGCAAACCATCGCATCAGGGCATCTACATGTGGCTCTAGATGACCATAGCTCAAGCATGTTCCCCCGAGAGACATCTGCTGGCGTGCTATGTTCAGTAGGCTGCGTACGGCTTTGGCTGCTTCTGTGCGTGGCGAGCCGGGAGCTGTGGATGTTGAGGCACGTGGGGCTCCGGTTTGTGGATTATTATTTTGCTGTGGGTGTGGCATCTGTCCCCCTGTTGGTTGTTGGGGGTCCTGTTGGTAGTCTTGGGTCGCCGCGAGTTCTTCTGCTGTCGGTGTGTCAACCAGCAGATGCATAAGCGCCATATCAGCGTTCTGCCTGATTGCATCCGCTGCCGGTCCCCCTTGTGTCTGTATGATCCGACGGATCTCCTCTAAGTGCCTTTCGACGCGCTGCCAGGAGTGCTCTCGCTCTTGTGCCAGGGCTTCTGCGTGTTGGTTGTCAGCTTGTTGTGTTTGTCGTTGTGTTTGGGGGGGGGCGCTGGTTCTTGGGTTCTGTTCGCCAGTCGGAGTATTGTTCTCCATGCTGAGGTCACCTTGTGTGGTGGGTTGTGGCTGTGTTTCTGGTGGTGTTGCTGGTGGTAGTGAGTTCGCGGCTGCGTCGGTGTGCTTCACGTCGCTGTCTGTGGTGGGCATCGAGGCTGAAAAAATGCTCTTTTGCATTAGGCTGTTGTGGTCATGCTCGTATGTTTTGTCGGTGTCATCTTTGCTGTCATGCTGGTCACGACTTGTCTTGGGGCCAATGCGTCGGCCGTCGTGGAACTGTGCTGCTAGTGGGGTGTATGGTGGCCTGTCTGCTTCAGGTGTGAGCGGTGGGGTTGGTTGTGTCGGCTGCGTTGGGGGGATACGGCCCGGTTGGTTGCGGCGCAGATCTCGTCTGTCGACGAACGCCGGCTTCTGCACGTCTGTTGTTGCTTTGCTTGTGAGGTCGTTGCTTTCGGAGGGGGTCGATGGTGTGTCTTGTTGAGGCGGCGAGTGTTTGCGTGCCGGTGGGTAGTAGGATCGAGGTGCCTCGTGGGAGGAACTTGCTCCGGTGTCTTCTGGTCGCTCATCCTCTGTGTCTGGTTCGGGTATGGTCTGCATGGGCGGCGCCGGTGGCTGTTTGGGTACGGCCTTCCCCCGTCCAGCTGCTGCTTGTGTGGTTGCAGTGGTGTGGCGCAGTCGACGGATGTCTGTAGGCGGCTCCGCTGCCAGGGCTTCGACCCTGATGACCCATTCGTTGTCGACCTCCTCGAACAGCAGACGATCTCCGGTTGTGAGGAGCATGGTCCCCGGCATGTGGTTGCCCGGTGGAGGTGCTTCTGTGATTTCCAGCACCCAATGTGTCTCGCTGAGGGGGGTGAAGGTGGCTACAATGCCAGCTGTCAATGGCGGTGCGCTGGTCGCCATGCCTTCTTGTCCTTCGCGGACCACTCTCGGGAGTCCACTTGCTAGGGTTTGGATGGAGGGCTGTTCCCCATCGTTGTTGAGGATCGAAACGATCCAACTCTCCCCTGGCCCTTGCACTATGCTGGCGTGTGTGTGCCCTTGGAGTGGTAGGTCGGGTGGAATAATGCCAAGGTAGAGCGGGGGTTGGGCATCTGCCCACTCCTGCTGCAGTTGGGCCTCCCACGGTGGTATGGGGTTGTTCGATCCCGTGGCTAGGGGCTCTGTCTGTGGTGGTGTTTGTGTGGTGTCCGCTGAAGGCGGTGGTGGTTGTTGTGGTAGCGGGTCTGCCGCTTGTTTACGAGTGTTGTCTTGCTGGGTGGAGGGAGTGCGGTGTACGTCGGCCGTCCAGAGTTGCCATGCTTCCGTGATTGGTGGCTGTTGGTCGTGTGGTTGGTGCGGGTCCGTCGCGGTGTGCTCCACCGGGTCTGGTTGTGCGCTTTCGGGGTTCGGGTCTGGTCTAGGGGCGCCGTAGGTACCCCAGGGGAGCGTGTGGCGGTTAAGCAAGTCTGCCCAGTTGGTGTCATCGTTGTGTTGGCTGGTGCCGCTCCGGCGGGGCTGTGTGTTGCTCTGGGGTGGCCTGCCTGGGGGGGCGTTCCCCTGCTGCGTGTTGGCGGCCGTGGTGTTGTTGCTGCTGCTGTTGCCGTTGTTCTCTGTAGACAATGCCCCATCCCGGTCCGTGTTGGTCCTGTGGCGGCGGGCGTGGATGCGGGTCATCTCTGTTCGTCTGCTTCCATACGTATTTGGCGGCTTTGTTTTGGACCCTCTGGCTTCCGTGTCCAGCGCTCTGGTGTGGCATGCCCGGGTCATCTGCTTGGCCGTCGTCCCCCTCGTCGGCTTGGGCTGTGTCATCCTCTGGGTCGTCGACCGCCACTGCTTCGGCTGCCGTCCTGCTTTGTGTGTGTTGCGCTGCCCAGGTGTGCTGGGGCGTCTTGGGGTGGCGTGTGGGTTGGTTGTGGTGGAGTGTGCTGTGCGCCGAGGCCACAGTTGTGTTGCACCTCTTCTGCTCCGGCGGTTGCTTCCTGTGGAGCTGTGATGTCTTGTGTTGCGTCGGTGGTAGGGTGGGCCGGCTGTGGCTGTGTTGTGTGGTCGTCCTCTGCTTGGTGGTCCGTTTGTTGCGACGGGCTCCCAGTGTTCTGTGGGCTTCGGGGCGTCGTTGGGACGACTGGTGGTGTGTCTGCTGCCGCGGTGGATGTGTCGCTGTGTGGCTGGTGGTGGGGTGTATGCACAGCTGCCCTCGTGTGATCTTGAGGTGGAGCTTGTTGCTCCCAAGTCTGTGTCGGTAGTGGTTGTGGCTGTGAGTTGCCAGGTGTTGTGCTTGGGTCGTCGTCCGGATCATTCCATGGGTCGGTGCTGGGATCGTATGCAGGTGGGTATCGGACTCGGTGCAGTCCACCGTGGTTCTGTTGTCCAGCTGTGGTCCATGGTGGTTGGGTTGGGCATGCTGTAGCTGCTGTTGCTGTCCCTTGGGAGTGAGGTGGTGGGTGTGGTGCTTGGTGTTGGTGGAGTGGTGCTTGCGTCTGTTGGGTGTGTTGTTGGGGGTGCTCTCTTTGGTAGGCCTCTCGAGTTGTGGGCTGCTGTGGAAGGTAGTGTTGCTGTGGAGGTAGGAGGGATGCTTGTTGTGGTTGTTGTTGGATCTGGTATGCCGGTGGTGGGAAGTGTATCTGGGGGTGTCCTGTGCCGCCGGGGTGCATGCTTGCTTGCGGTGTGATCGAGTAGCCGCCCCACGATGTTACCACAGCCCCCGCGCTAGAGGGGTGGGTTGCAGTCCATTGGAAGGATGTGGCGGCCATCGGCATATGACCGGTACCTTCCCCTGCGGTAGCCACCCAGCGGGGCAGCCATGGCACTTGCGGTGTGGCTGGTAGCATGTTACCTCCATGTGCCGGTGGTTGCTGGTGTGGGTGTGAGGCTCCTCCGCTGTGTGCCTGCTGTGCTGTGTTGGGATGCGTCTGCTGTTGCCTGCGCGGGTCGTGGCTGTCAGGTGGATGTGGTGGCGGTGCGGGGCCCGGAGTTGTCGGTGCCCCGGTTCGCGACCTGGGGTCTGTGCCTTGTGGCTGCATCTGCATGGTCTGTTGCCATAACATCAGGCAGAGTGTTATTGCGAGGCCTCTGCATGCTTGTCGCATGCTGCTCGTCTTATGTCGTGCTGTGTTTGCAGTCTCTCTCGGTAGGGAGTGCCTGGCTTGCAGGTTTGCCTTACTTTAAACGAGGGCGTTTTTAAGGCATCATAGTTTGCAGTCGTACGGGAGGTCAGGGCAAGGATATCGTTCAGGTAGACGTCAAGGTACATGTAGATCAGCATGGTCATGTAGTACATCGTGATCATGTTGTTCACATGCAGCATGTGGTCGGCAGATCAATGCGGCGGTGCAGCGAAAAATGTGCATGTCTCACTGCTCGAAAGAACTGGCTGTCACTGGAACTGTCAGGCAAGAAACTGTCAAGCGTTGCGAGGCAGTCGGAGAGGTTTCAGGTAGTACTTTGCGTTGAGGTTTACACGTGGGAGGGTCTCAAGCGTGTCGCGGGTGCATAAACGCTCTGGCTTCAATCCCGAGCAAAGCAAACTATTATGTTGGCGAAGCTGACGGAACATTCACTTTTGTGCTCCCACCTCGGGTCTTCACACACTGTCCTGGCTACAAGCGAGGGGGGTGGCATCCCCCGAGCTCGGGAATCGTCTTGCATATGCACTTCCCGACCTCATCGATCAACATCATGCTTGATCATTCTCGGTCTCCTCTGCTTCTTTCTCCGGGCTGTGGTGGTGTTCTCCCCGGGCCTGTTGGGTGCCAGGTTCTCGAGCTGCGACTGGTTCCCTGAGGTCCAAGGTACGTCAAAACGTTCGACGAACTTCTCCCCCAGGCTTTCCCAAACGACACGGTCTTGAGCAACGTCTTGCCATGCTTCACCTGCTATTTCGCTGATCTGTCGTTCCACATCCAGCAGCGGGTGAAAACGGCTGGCGTGTCTTTCCCCGCCCCAGCTTTGTGGTACGGACTGTTCCACGCGCCACCAGCGGAGATCACGCCAGCGCAGCATTTTGGAGGCTACCACGTCACCTCTTGCGATGTGCCCCATGAGTCCCCAGATCTGCTGAAGGATGAAGCTGCTCCATCGCTCTATTTTGCTTTGGTGGAGTTGAAGGCGGGCTCTTCTCATCGTTCTGACGTTCCAGTCCGGCCAGGGCTCCCCCGCCTGGCGCGGGGGGGACATCATCGTCCTTGTATGGAGAAGTTGTAGAGTGTTGGCGGCTTTGAGCACGTAGTCCACGCATGGCCACGTTTCGCAGGCCCATAATGCACTTTGTCTCACCAGCACTGTGTGGAGCTGAAGGCGGCCTTTAAGGGGTGCTTTCGACATCAATGTCCCCCTGTGCTTGCCGAAGGCTCGCCTCCCCCGGCCCTGCATTCCGGCTACTAGGATCGTGGGCGAGCTGGCAAAGCATACTGGACTCCCCAATGTGCGAATGACGTGCTTGGGGCCCTTGCTCTCCACTGTGTTCCCCGCTACTTGGAAAGGAACTCCTCCGTTCTGGTTGTCGATGATCTCTGTCTTTTCAGGGTGGATGTCCAGACCTTTGGGAGGTAAGTTCTCCCCCAGTCTGTCCAGCATGGCTTGCAGGTGTACCCTCGTAGTTGACCATATGTAGCTGTCATCCATGTAGCAGCCTCCATCTTCTGGCGGTGGTTCCCCAAAGGTGCATTTTGCGGTGGCTGCTTGCTGGATGGAGCGTTCAAGTTCGAGGGCTACAACCCTGCCGAAGGCAATGGGACTGTCTGGACTCCCTTGTCGTACTCCGTTGGTCTGGTCCACCACGAAGTTTTCCCCGCGAAAGTGGATGGTGACTTCACGGGCATGTAGAAGCTGCACCCATGCTCTGGCCTCCCATGGCGCTCCCCCTTCTTCCCCCACATCCTTGGCAATCTGCTCGGCGAGGGCTTCCTGGTAGATGGAGTCGAAAGCTTTACGTATGTCCAATTTAGCGATGTACATGGGGATCCCCCAGTCATGTGCTGTTCTGCAAACTTTTCGAAGCATCATAATGAGTTCGACTCCTTGCCGATGGCGTCGCGACCATTGTAACCTTGAAGGGCCTTGCACAAGGTGGGCTGTCCTGTGAATGATCAGCTGTGAGAATGTCTTGAGCAACGTGGAACTCAGCGTGATGGGTCTTGTTTCCCCCCAAGTGCGGGGGGTCGGGCTTTTCGCCAACAAGACTGTGACTCCAGCTTCGAGGCCTTGTGGGAGTTTCCCCACATACAGCAGGTCGTTGAGGAAGTACAAGAGCTTCTGCCGCCAGTAGTCGTGTTTGGAGAGTGCTTTGAGGGCTTCGTTGGCGATGCTGTCCAGGCCACAGGACGTCCCATTTTTCCATCTTTTTCGTACCGCTTTCAGCTCGGTTTCGTCGAAGGGGCGCCAGGTCGCGTGTTTGCACAGTGCTGTGAGCTTTCGGGTGATCTCCTGTAGCCTTTGGTCAACTTCAGGTCGGGCTCGTCTTCCGAAGATGTCGCTGAAGTGCTTATGCAGGGTTTCACGCCATCGCTCGTCGTCTTGTAGCTGTAGTTCCCAGGCTGATGTGTGGCCATCGCTGTCAACGACTTTTTTGGAGTGCCAGAAGCCTTTCCCCGCCTTCTCGCGCATAGTCTGTTTCCAGGATCGGTGCTCTTGGCGACGAAGTTTGAGGATTTCCTTCCACTGGCGTCTCTGCTCATCCCCCGGGATCATACGAATAATTGTCTGCCGTCTGGTCTTCAACTCTTCACTTTCTCGGAATCCCCGGATCCCCCGGCCTGGCTTGGTGACGGCCACGGATATGTCGCGGAGCTGCATGAGGGGATCTCCCGAAGTGCGAGGAGCGGTAGTCAGGACCTTCTCGACGAACTTGACATCTCGCAATTGGCGACAGCCCCAGGGCTTCTCTCGCTTCGGCGGCTTGGTTCGTTCTGCCTGGATGCGGCATGACACCCATGTTGGCTCGTGGTCGCTGGTGGCGAGGTGGCGGACGTCCCCCACGTTGCCCTCGATGGTGGTCATTCCCCGCGTGAAGGTGTAGTCGAGGCGGCGTGGGTGCATTCGCTGGTTGTAGGGAAAGTGCGAAGGTTTCTCCAGCTTTTGTGGCGGGATGTCCCCGTCCAGTGCTGTCCACCATGTCAGGATGAGTTCGCCTCTTGCTGAATCAGAGAGTACGTCATCTTCGTGTCCAGCTCTGAAGGTCTCGTTGGCGTCCACTCCAATGACAACTTTTCGATCCCCCTGGATGTGCTGCTTCCAAGACTCCAGGATGCCACAGCAGTCACTCACGGTGCAGTGATGTGGTATATGACCAGAGATCCCAATGATGCGAATTCCATGAGTATTGATCACAGCGCAGTTCGCATTCTGAAGGAGTTTGTGACGATTGTGTTGAATGTCGGCGGTGTGGGCGATCCCCGTCCCTCGCCAATCTGTTGCTTGTTTGCCCGTGATCATTTGGATCTCGTCCAGCTCGTGTGTGTACTTGCCCTCGTCCACTATGATCTCTTCGAGAAAAAATGAACGAAGGTCGCGTGAAAAGGATGAATTCGTTCAGCTCGAAGGTCACGAAGAAGGCGAAGGACTCTGTCGGGTGTGAGTCCCCCTACATTCCACGAGATCACATGCAGTTCCCCAGGCTCCTTCTTTGGTTGTTCCCGAGGGTGATACGGTGCTGTCTCCTCGAGTCACTCCAGGGGGCGCCTGAGCTCCCCCCACTTGTCCGACAGGGCGCTGAGGCTGGTCCCCATCTGTCTGGCAAGTGTGTTCAGAAGGACCCAGCCGACGCCAGTTGTCTCTGCTCCGGCCGGTGGTGTTGTGGTAGCCGATGCGATCTTGACACTGCTGTACCATACGTTGCCAGTGCCAAACTCGACGTCCAGTTGGTTCTTGTCCCCCTGCATTTCAAGGATGAGCCTCTTGATTTTCCCCGCAAACTGGGCGCGCTTCCGTCGCTCCGGGCTCTCGCTCATCGCGGCCCAGAAGTGGCGATCTCCGCCTTCAGGACGCTGGCCTGTGATGACCTTCGACTCGCGGATTTCCTTGAGGGCGTTGCGGATACGAGCACGGAAATCCCCCTGGCTCTCGCCGGCTCTGGCTGCGATGGGTACTATAGCGAAGCCTCGTCTGACACCTGGGACGAACGCATCGTCAATGTCGATGTCTATGCGGAGCTCCGCGATGTGCTGCTTTACGAGCCGGAGGGTTTCACTCGCACTTTGGTCGGCGTCCCATCCCCCCATGATGACGGCGGGTCGTGAGGAGTCTTGTCCCCCGGTTTCAGTAGTACGTAGGCTTGTGTTGGTGGTGGTGGAGAAGGTTGCGGTGGCAAACTTACCCTCCAGCAGCTCTAGGCGTCGTCGTACATCTTCATAAGACTGGTCGACTTTCTTCACGGTATGTTCTATGTCGCAGTGGCGGTCCGTCATCGCCCCCAGGAGTTGTGTGGTTCTCTCGACGTGGTGCTCGAAGTTGGTCTCCAGGTTTTCAACTCGTCTGCCGATCCCCTCCAGCGACTCGTGCAGGGAGTGGGTGATCTGTTGTTGGTTGACCTGGAGGGCTTGTTGGAGTAGAGCTAGTGTCAGCGGCTGTTCCCCCGGGTCCTCTGCGGCCTCAGTCCTCTCTCGTGCTCGCTTCGGGGTGGACTGTGGTGGAGCTCCATCACTTCCGTGATCTCCCCCTCCGGGTCTGCTTGCATCACTGGGAGTCGCCATCTCGTCGGAGTGGAAGTTTGCGAGGTCGCCGTGTAGCAGAAAGTGTTCGATCGTGACGTGTTCGTAATCCCCCGTCCAGTGTAGAGGAACCAGGTCTCCCAGCCTAGATCTGGCGGAGGATCCTTGCGGCAGTGATGGACACCTGTAGGCCGCCGATGGCCTTCGCGGTGGTGCTGAGGATGTCCCCAAGGTTCAGCGCAAGGCCACCGTACAGGAGCAAACTTCCCCAGGTCCCCCGACACAACTCGGATGGTGAACACGCAAAGGACAGCGGGGATGTAGTTGAGCTCGCAACTTATGCACGCAGACGGCTCGGCGCTCTGCTCTCGGAGTGAGCCCTTTGTTTCAGGCCCTCTCTCTCTTAGATACGTGGCTCGGGCCTTGAGCACTCATGGCCTTGAGCCAAAATGGCTACTCTCTCTCTCTCTCTCTCTTTGCTCTGCTCCGGGGCAAGACTTAGAGGGGCTGGGCTGGCTCTCTCCCTCTTTCTGTCTTTTGCCAGGGCTGGGGGACGGTGGGGGTTAACCTGCTGTCGCTCTCTCTCTCTGTCGGGACTACGGGCTGTCCAGGCCCTGCGTGCGTTTCGGAGGGGTGAGCTTCGTGACTTAAGCCCAGGCCAATCGCCCGCCCTTGTCATGCACGAGCTTGTTGGAGGAGCGGTAGGCCAAAGCGAACGTACCGGAGGTCGGTGCGCACTACACAACCTAACAATAGTCCATTCCTACGGATGTAAAACGTAAGCCGTAAGCTCGTCGCAGACATGGCTCTAGGACAGAAACACCAACTGTACCAACGATGCAAACATGTTCAGACAAAAGGGCGTGTTTCCCTCGAGATCATCTGTTCCACCACTCATCGTCAGCATGCGTGTGACGTCCCCGAGCACAGCAGCAGCAGCAAAAAATAAATAGGCGAAAATGACATGCAGCCGTGAGGTCCAAAAAAAGCTTCACTCCCAGGACACCTGACGTTAAAGGTCAGATCATCTCGGACACGGCGCCTGCATGCGCCTGCGCTTCCCTTTCTATCCCATGCGTTTCCCTCTCCCTCTCCCTTTCGCTCTTTGTCTAACTGCCCGACCCAAGCTAAGCCGCACCCCAACTAAAACAACACTGAGCTGCACTAGGACAAACACCAACAAAAAAGCCAAGCCGAACCAAAGCGGTCCCGCATCCAAGATCTAAGAAAGAAACTGAGCCGCACCCAACAAAACAAAAACTTCCGCCGTGGCTCTGCAGGTTTATGTCTTCTTAGATGCGGCTTGGCTCGTCTGGGCTTGGCCCAGCTTGGCTTGTAGGCTTGATTGCGGCTTGATCAGGGCCCAAGCCAAGCCAAGTCGCACCTTAAAGAAACAAAACAACACCTGCCGAGCCACGCCAAGCAGAAACAAAGTCGAGCAGCACCGGGGCCCGTATGCACGGCAGCTGCCGTCCTGAACACGCTCCTTGACCGACAGAGGCTCGTCACCTTTGCTGTGGTGCACGACGAGGCCTGAGCTGGAAGACACCGCCAGTCCACAAAGCACCGAGTTTGCGCGGCACAACTCCCCAATGGCTGAGACCCTCGCTCTCGTCTGAATCCAGGGACTTCGGTCGATGACTTCGGCCAGCTATGCTGCCTGCTGTAGCTCCAGATGCTGCAGTAACCTGTGCACCTACGCAAATCTGCCAAACCTAGCCCTTTGCATTTCAGATCGCCTCCGACGGTGTGAAGAGCTGTGGCCTGAGAAGGCACAGGGTATCCCACCAAACGCCACGCGGGGCCAGGCGGCCATACGGCCAGATCATGAAACCATGCTGGGAACGAGGCTGAATTGTGGGAGAGACAAGTCGCAGCACCCAGAACACAACATGGAAACATCTACTCGAGGTAGACCAGCTTCTTTTTATAGTCGAGACATGCATACCTCCTCATGCACCCACCATTGACCATGAAACAGTACAAAATGAATCTGCATCGAGGTTCTTGCTGGAAAGGCAACCAATCAGGCAATCTAAGGTGGCAGGCAGCAACAACATGTCGGACGTCTGCGGGCGATGAAAGGAAGCCGCCGACACCTCCTTGCACCACAACTCTCAGATCCCAGCCGTGGTACCCGTGACTCCTGTGTACGCCGTGTACCCAGTCCTTGCTCTCGAAACAGCTTGTAGCAGGCAAGAGCAATGGGGACCAATTCATGCAAGCGTCTGTCCACTCATGCCACTTTCGCTCCCGTTAGCCCTCATCTTTCTCTTCCTGCACACCAAAGGGAATGGAGAAGAAACCCTTCAAGAGCTTTCAAAGATCCTCTTCTTCTCGGGGACCTGAGTGAGCACACACTCTGTGTCGGCGTCAGAGCAGCTGTGCTTGCCGGCCTGCGTCTGCTCGATCGCAATGATTTTCTCGATCCATGCACGAACGTCAGTCCGTGTTCTCGGGCCGCAGATCTGAAGAAAGTGGATGCTACTTGTACCCATACCGTCCTTGGCTAGCCAGCCAACTAACCTCCAACAAAAAACAATTCACCGCCTCGTTGACCAAGCGCGTCCGTTCCTCCTCCAGCTCAAGCGGATCCCTGCCGCGCATCCAGGGATCCACGGATGGATCGGATACACACTGCAAGGCAAAGCTTAGCCTAGCTTGGGCAGCCGGAACTGACCTCACACTCGGGAGCATGAATTCGAAGCACTGCACTAACCATTATGGCGCCCTCACGGCCCCATCGAGCGCTTTTGGGTCGAGGCTCGCTGATGACAACCGCGGCTCCTTCCTTCGAACGCCCAGAGGCCTGTTCTTGCCCACTTGACGGTCTTCACGCGTCACAAACCAAAAAGCAGAGTGCAAATTAGTATTCGCCCCTTGGCTGACCTTCAGGTGTTTGACGGTTCCACTTCCCGCATCGCTGTTTCGAACCTGCAGTGGGCACATGACCAGCGGCGAGAAGCCGCTCTATTGTCAAGAATGAGCGTTTCACAGCATTGCGCACTTCGTCTGCGCGAGATGGGACTACCTGCACCCAGACGGCATTGCAATGTTGCTGGGATAATCACAAAAACATGCCAGAACCAAAGCTGCAACTCGAACATCACATGGCCTCCTCTTCCAAGTCTAGGTCATCTAAGTTCTTGTTGATAAGGTACTCCTTCCTCGCGTAACGGTGGCTGCAAGGGTCATTTGGAGGCAGGACGGCGCTTCCGAACTTTCATGCCCCGAGGGCTCTGCAGAAATTGCTGTGTAGCTTGCTCATCTGCGAGGGCTTGGGTCCTGTGGCAGACGATGCAGTCTTCGTCAAGAGTTCACGGAGGTCACCACAGCGCATGTCAAAATTGCACACACGACCGCACAAACTCAGCCAGCAACTTCTTGTTGCGACTTTGCAGGCTCATCACGCTCTGCCAGCCCTCAGCAGCGTGAACGCTGGGACGGGTCGGGATGCAAAGATAAGGTGACAACATGGTGACAACTGCTGTGTCGCAAACTGTCGCTGACCAACTGACATCAGCATTCCATGGAACATGCAAGCTGCCGGATGACCGTGGAAGACATGAAGCACAAATCATGTGCTTGCTGCATAGCTGCATGGATAACGCTGCTTCTTACCCTTTAATAATGTTTATTGCATGCGAACACTCACTCATCATACCAGGGCATGCAACATGTGTAGCTTGATTTCATGAGGGAGCCTAACGGCTTTGGGTGCTCGCCAGATCATCATTTCACACCTACATGCCGCGACAGAACCGAGACCGTAAAGCAAGAGTCCGTTCAAGACAGCTCACGTTTTGCCACTTGGCAGAGGTTTCGTCTCAACGTAGCAAATATCGACAATGCGCTTTTATTGAACGGGGGTACACTCCTCCGAGAATGACATACATGAAATGCTTGACTTGCCAAACACAAAACAATCGTCAACTCCCCCATCCACCAACATCCACCAACCGTCAACACAGGCGTGTGCTTCGTTGGCACAGCATGGCCCATTGAGACAGGCCGATCGCAGGAGCTTTGCAACTGCAAGGTGGAAACATGAATTGCCGACGCAGCATTGCGCGTGATCTCCGTCTACCAGAAAATGGACTACAAGCAAAAGCGACTGAAGAATCTCATTTCAACTCTCCACAGCTAACTGATTCGTCATATCATCCTCTCTCGGAGTGGGCATCGCCTGGATTCGCGATTTCAGCACCTGCGGTAGCACGGGATGCAGTGAAGCGTTGTGAGCATGCACCCAAACAGCATACATGCACTTGTGAACTAAATAAAAAAGCATTCCTGAGATGAACGCATCTTTTTCTCGCAGTTTGGCCTTTTGAGCTCGCGCCTGCATGCTTGTTCAATGATATAGTCGGCAGACTTGTCGGGCATGCCTTCTCATTCATTTCACCCGGATGGAGGCCAAACTCCATGTCCTCCTCGCATGTACAAGAGCGAAACCGCAGCGCCGGAGAAATGGCCCCGACAGGTCCATCTCAGGGTAGTCCACGAAGGCTGGCCCTTCGCGAGAATCCATGATGATCGCCTGGCTATCCTTGCGGCTTCGTTTCGCGAGGCTTCGTGCTTCAGCAAAAGCTTTTATCATGTCCTGTGCGTCTGCCAAATAGTTCTCAGGGGCAGCTTGGGCCCGACCACAAGTCCTTCCGAAAGCCCAGAAAGAAAGAAGAGCCCGCTTTTGGTGTGTACAGGGCCCCGCGCAGAGTCGAGGCCAGACCAGGGCCAAGATGCTGGCCCACGGATCCCAGATCCTTTCGACCGATTTTCACTGGCGCAGCCCTGCACCCCCCTTTTTGACGATAGCACAGATTTACTTGCCAGGAGAGCAAGCAGCACGTGCCAGCATGCAAGGCACATTGCCACTTTCGCGCACCGATCCCTGTGTTTCCTTTCAACCCGGCCCGACACGGGCCGACCCCCGACAGTAGCACTAAGAAAAAAGAGATGCTGCTGCTGTTCGCATGACGAAGCGGTTCTCGAACTCTGTTGCGTGCAAGGGTTGCCGAGAAAGTGCGTACATATGCTAGCTATGACCAGCTACACAAGAACTGAGACAACTCTCCCAGCAAGTGTACAGAAAAGATGCCTTACTGGGAAGTGTCAGATGTGTCAGAAGCAAGTGGAAAGCTGAGAAGCACTTCTGCCAATATGTGTAGTTCTTTCCATCCTATGTGTGAGCGCATGTAACTTGGACCTTTACATCACAGGACCGTTTTGACTCTGCTGTCCCCTGCGAAACCCATACAGACGACCTCCGAGCAGCAGCTTATACTGTAATCGCTGCAATGCAGCAATATGGACACGAGATATTTGCAACAGCTGCAGAAATATCGTAACGCAACTATCGCTGCACCACATTGTGATGCATGACTGGTTGATTGCTCAATGGAGTCCTTCGTCCATTTGTTGATCCTGTCCGCTTCCAGGACCTTTGCAGCATAGACGAAGCTTGGGCAGCAGATATGTACATACAAATGGAAATACACATACACATAGACCTGACCCAGCTTAGACCTCAGACCTAGACCAAGACCGACGTATACGTGTACGTATACGAATACATATACATGTACATGTACATGAACATACATATATTATATACACGACACACCTGCATATATGTATATATATATATGTATGTGTATATATATATATATACGAACATATAAGCATACATACGTGCATACATACGTATGCATGTTAAACAGTACAAATGTAAATTTGTACATGTGTGTATATATACGTGTATATATGTGTATGCAAGTGTAGATATATACAAAAAGATATACATATATATATATATTTGTAAACGTTATACATACATATATACACACATGTAAGTATGTGCATATATGTACGAGTGCATATATCTGTATATATGTACAGGTGCATGTGTTTACACATATATATGGACAAAGAAGTGCATATACATATACATATATATATATATGCTACCCCCCCTCATGTATCTACTGTTTGTCTGTGTTGGCATCATGTTGGTGCTACACTTTGTTTGCTTCTAGTCTTTAACTGATACGGGAGGCGGCTCTGTGATGGTAACACTGTGATTCCGAAGTGGGTATGTACTGTATGGCTGGTCCAAATGGGCTGTGTAGATGCAGTGGATCCACGCACTGCTGACCTGATTTCGCATCGTGAGCATGTGCATACAGCAGATATGAGCATGTTTTCCAGACCACAACGCGAATGAGAAGATGCGGGGTAAATGGACTCACGACCAGCGCGAATGAGAAGATGCGGGGTAAATGGACTCACGACATGAATTTCTTCATGGAGTCCTGGCAGAGATGTCCGGTGGCCACCCACAAATCGTCAGTGCGGTGCCAGTATTCGTACTGGGCGCTTCTGAGCTTGGCTCGAAGCAATGCACTGCCACACTTTGTGTGCTGATTGACGCGAACACGCTCCTTCAAGAATCGCCAGCACCGATCTATGATCTGCGTGCCTGATTTGACATTCAAAGTCTTACCCTTACCGCCGGGGAGCGTGTGCTTCACAATGCGCACATAGTGTGGTGCCCGCCACGTCCATTTGCCCTGAATCTTGACCCTGTTCTTGCAGTGGACAACGCGGTCATGCAGCACGCCAAAAACCTTCAGCTTGTAACTTTTGGCGGAATCTGTGTGCAACACGACCTTGCGATTCATGAGCCACTTCGCCGCCAAGCCCTTCCATTCGATCCTTCGAATGGCACCGGGCCCAGGGGCTCGCTTCACTGTGATTTTCGGCTGCAACTTGTAGAGGATCAAGGTTTCGGGCCTGCCGCGCTGCACGATCCCCGCCCACTGCTCCCACATGATGGTGGCGTTAGGCGACTGGATGAGGTGCTTGAATTCCAAGCAATTCGAAATGTCCCTTTTGTCAAAAGTCGCTTCATCCGCTTCTACATCAACCCATGATTTGCCATTGCCGAATTGGATAGCCTTCTCCTTGCTTTCCACGTGCTCTTGCCGGAGTTTGCAAAGTTTGCGCTCCACATCCTCAATGGCTTTGTGGTTCACGTTCAAGAGCATGTGGATAATGCTTTGCGGAACTCTGTGGAGCTTGAGAAGCAGCAGAGCGGCTTGGGACTGTAGAAGTTGTGATTGGAGACCTTGCCCTTCTGTGAAAAGAGGGTGTAGGTGATGCGGGTTCATCCATAGCTGACACGCCTTGCGACCGCAACGATGCTTGAGTTGACCACTGCGTCCTTCCACCTTGAGCTTCGAAAGGGTTCCCTGGCAACAGATTTGGGCAGCAACTTGTCTGCAATGAGGATGCGAATGATGTGGGAGTCGGATGCCTTGATGAGTTCTGGCAAAGTCCTCTTCCATTTGATCTGATCCTTGCGTTGCCCGCGTGGTTGGACTCCGTTTTTGTCCCTCGTGTAAGCAAGGTTTTTCCACAGGCTAGACTTCATGATGGCCGGCCGCTTCTGGACCAGGCGCATCTTGCCTTTTTTGGCAACGACAACAGAAGGAGCACTCTTGCCCATGTTGTATGCCCGGTGGAAGATGTTGGTGCTACGAACAAGACTACTGCACAACCGAGCCAAAACTGACATGATTGATGAAGCAACGGTTGCCATGCAATGCATTGGGCGCGGGCACTGAGAAATGCAAGATAGAGACGATTTGGACGGCCTTGTTTTTCCAGCACTGTAGCGGACTCTAGCGAACTGCATCATGGCATCAAAACCTCCCGAACAGCACTACACGGTGTGTTTCATGTAAGAGTGGACGACTACGACAGTGAGTGTGGATGCGTGTGTTATGGTATAAATACAACTTATAGATATATAGGTATATGTAGAGTCATAATCCTAGAAAATATAACCGAATATGTAAATAGGTACATACAAATTTGCAACATTGCGACACCACTCTACATGGGTAGACTTCATATGGGAACTAAAACATGTACTGTGGAGACGAATGTACTGTTGCGGGAGTAACCCCCTGAATAACAGCTTTGAGAAGGTATGAACATGTGAGCTTCATGGCATCAGATCTTGTAGTAGGCGACCAGTCTGCGATATTGAGGATCAGAACTCCTAGTCTTCCTCCATGTACCTTTCCAATTCTGCATCCAAGTCGTCCATGGGGTCGACTACATCACTCGCGACATCCATTTGGCTGCCTGGAGAAAGGACAAGCGCAGCCGATGCCTCCGCAGGGACAGGGTCAGAATGGGAGGGACTGTGGATGCCAACGGGCTCAGCATGAAGATCGACAACACATGCTGCATTGGAAGTGACCTCTTCGGGCATTTCCGCCTTCACGTCCGAAGTAATTGCCGTCTTGGAAGCCTTCTTGGGGGGAGAGCAAAGGTCGATACACTGGCCGGTGAGACCAGTCAAAGCTCTGCGAAACTGGAAAGACTCTTGCTTCACAGCGACCGCCTCTGGGAAGGGAGGTGCCACCCTTGATGAGTTTGCTGAAGTAGATGGTGCTGGCAAGTTGCGAGGGGGCGACACTTCACGACGAGGGCTTACACCACGAAAGAGACGACGAACGGCATCTGCATTTCGGATTGTTGGTTTGGGCTTTGGCAATGTTTTGCCATTGAGGAGTGCATCCACATAGCTCGCCTCCCATTCCACGTCCTTCTCGTAAGACGAAGGTTTGGAAAGCTTGCCGTGGAGATACTGGTGGTACTTTTGCTGTCCATCAAGCTTGAGGTAGTCCACATGACTTTCCATCGAGAGACCAGGCACGGACTTTTCATGCTGGCCTGCCTCCCTGAAAACCAGGAGCTTGCCGATGTTCACCAAGATGTTTGCACGCTTCAAAACCGCCATGATGTGTGGTGGAGGTGTTTCGTTGGGAAAGACAGGGCGGATCACCTTCAGGAAGTCTTCATGGGGCATGTGAGAAATAGTTCCAGACACCAGGTCCTTGTGGGCTTCCACCCAAGCTGTGGTGTCGTAGTCGTTACAGACAAACACCCGAAACTGACCCTGCACGAACTTGGCTGCCCCCCAACGTTCCTTAGTCAACATCGTGCAGCCTACATCTCTGAAGCCTTTCATCTTGCGAATCGGCTCCTCAGCAAGGCGCCCATCGTCATGTATGTCTGGGCGATCCTTGCGGCCAGGTTGTCCGCGGAAGAAGTCAAATTCAGAGGCTTCGCGAAAAGAAGGCGGTGATGTCAGGGAAAGTTGACGTTTCCAATAGCGAGAAGCGCACAAAGCCAAGATCCTTGCCAGTGGCGTCTTCCCGCTACCTGGCCCACCCACGATGCCTGCAACTCGGGTAGTCATGCTCTTAATGATTTGGTTGATGCCAAAATGCAGCGCGTCAAATTCCAGGTCTGCGAGACTAAGGTAGAAGTCCTCTATGGGCAGGGAAAGAACACCATCTGTTTGGATAGCCCGAAGCGATTTTCAACCACTCCGACGGGCCATTGATAGATTGGTGAATCCGCGTTGATGTTCAGGCTCCGTGATCCACTGAACCCTTTTGTACTCACTGGCGAGGTGGGCCGCCTCCTGCTCGATGAAGGCGAACCCCTTGTCGATGTCTTCTTCACTCAGATCTCCCAAATGGAAACCACCACCTGAGCTCTTTTGCTGATGTGCGTACGTGGGAGAAAGGCCGAAGAACCTGCATTGCCAACCTCCCAGCTGTTCAAGAAACCATTGAAACCCTTTCTTGAAGTCATAGACGTTGTGGCCTTGCCATTTTATGCCATAGACTCCGTAGCAAAGTTTGTCTATCACGTCCCTTGTCAGCTTCACGTCAGGAGCTTGCACATGCTTCAAGACGCACATGTTACCGTTGTCTTGCGGGAGAACTACGAATTGGGTAATAAGCTTGACATCCATGACAGTCTTGGGACAGAACGGAGCAGGAGCTTGAGGCCATTTTCCTTGGTTGACGACAGACTCGATCATCTGCTTGTTGGGTGGCGGTACATCCATGATGACATCAACAAAGTGCTTGACCATGCACTTGTCTGGAAGGGCAGTCATGGGAAGATCTGGAATACTGACACCGCCGCAGGCCTGGTCTGACCATACTGCATATGGAAGCGGCCTGGATAGGTGCATGCCGCGGGTTGCGTTGATGCCTGTCGTGCAGTCCGTGTTACCATCACGAGCCGCCATGGGTTCTGATGAAGCTAAAGGGATTGCTACTTGTTGCTAACTGTTCGAAATCCTCACTGCTTCGGTGGTAGGACACCATGGCATAATGCATGAATATGCACACCACGCCACGCCACTCATAGTGCAGACACAATGCATGCGCACAGCTGTCTTTTCGCATTCGCGAAAGTGTAACAGTCTGAGTTCACTGCGTGAGTTCTTTCAACAGCAAGGCATATTCGAACTTAGCTAGATGCACTCTCACAATCGCCAAAGGGCATCAGTCTGAGCTCACTTGGTGAGATCTTTCAGAAGCAAGGCGTATTCAAACTCGGTGAGAGGCACATCGTCGCCGTCTGCGTCCATGGAGAAACAGATGTCCTTGCATCTCCAAACCACGGTGCCTTTGATGAAAGTTGTGACTGGCATTACAATCAGGTTGAGTCTGACACATCACAACACATGTCAGCTGAATTCATGCCCAGATGCCGTTTGCAAGCGTGCGATAAGGACGAGGATAATGAGTTGGAGCAGATGGTACTTTGCGTGGGTCTTCTGGCACATGGTCGAGCACGAGCATCAGAATGTCGTTCGCCACATGGCGTGGTAGATTCTTCCATACGGAAACATCGAACTCCCATTGTATCATGTCCATGTTGTGTCAGAGAGGGCTACTGAGCTCAGAACCACGTCAGTCTGCGCGCCAATATGTCGTACACGTACACAACTGCTTCAAGAGTACCACATACCGGCTAGATGATACTAGTAGTAACAACTACAAACACGAATACGAGTAACTGCTATCGTAGTAAATAACAATAGTAATAGCTTGCTTTCACAGGATAGTCTAGAATCTAGTGTTGGAGTCACGAACCAGCCATGCGGTAACATGCCCCTAGAGTGGTACCAATCGTTTATCATTTGACAAACAACAATAATGAGATCAGCAATATTATGCAGCACACCGAAAACATGGATAAAGCCAATGTTTAGTGCATGATGAATGTCAAGAGTGCCAAAACCATTGCTAAAACTAATGTTCCCTGAATGATGGGTGTTATAAACATTGGTAAAACCAATGTTTGATGCAGGCTGGATCTCAAAATCATTGGTAAAACCAATGCTTCGTGAATGATGGATGTCAAAACCATTGGTAAAACCAATGTTTCGTACAGGCTGGATCTCAAAATCATTGGTAAAACCAATGCTTCGTGAATGACGGATGTCAAAACCATTGGTAAAACCAATGTTTCGTGCAGGCTGGATGTCAAAACCATTGGTAAAACCAATGTTTCGTGAATGATGGATGTCACAACCATTGGTAAACACCAATGATTTCCATGATTCCTTTCCGGAAACATTGGTAATACCAATGATTCCAATGATTTCCATGATTTTCAATCTATCTGCCCGCGGTCGCTGGGGAGATTGCCCAGAAATCATTGGAATCATTGGAATCATTGGTAAAACCAATGTTTTCGGTGTTTCGTTACGCAAACACTGGCAAACCCATAGCGACAAAAACAGTAGAGACAACACAACAAACGAAAGCAGCCATGAACGTGATCCACGCTGCTTGTAGTCATAGTGCAGCAAAGTGACCTGAAGCAGGACAAGAGACAAACGGTAGATACATGAGGGGGGGGTACCATATATATATATATATAGATATATATGGTACCCCCCCCCCCCCAGGACCTACCTCCAAGCCTGTCTGTCTACATATATGATACCACACTTCATTACCCATGCACACACATGCACACACACACACACGCACACACATGCAACGAAGTTTAGTGTATACGAACATGGCTATACCAGAGGCCCGGCTGCATTAAAACCCGCATTCAAAAATTAAAATTTAATGCAGCCCGGCCCGTGGTTGCAGGCTTGGATCCAGGAGCAGCTGGACGCCCGTGGAACCAAGAACCAAGATGCCCAGGAGTTTCGAATCCTGAATCTTGGTTCCACGGTCCTGGCTGCATTTCAATTAGTTTTAATGCAGATTTTAATGCAGCCCGGGCGGTGCCCGGGGAACCAAGATCCACGATTCAAGAGCCTTCAGCATCTTGGTTCTTGGTTTTGGTTCCACGGGCCGGGCTGCATTAACGTTTAATTCTTTAGTGCAAATTTTAATGCAGCCTGGCCGGTGCCCATGGAACCAAGATCCAAGAGTCAAGACTCCTGGGCAACCCAGGTGTAGTCGGCCAGGGCCAGGGCGCTGGTGACCGTGGGCGAGGGAGCCTTGTCGGCAAACAACCAGGACGCAGCCTGGGAATCTGCAGCCATGGCCTCCGAATCGTCCGCGCCAGCAGCGGCCACTGAGACCGCAGACGAAGGCGGAGCCGACTGGATCATCTCCACGTCCAGAACCTCCAAACGGACCTCCTGGGTGGGACGATCGGCGCCTGAGGCAACCGCGTCCACAACTCCAGGAGGTGCGTCGGGAGGAATTCTCGGAGCGGTGCCGCCTGTTCACGTCACCCAGGTCGACAACCAGCTGGCTTTCCCTTCAGGAGGCCGACCGTGCTCGCAGCACGCAAACTCTCAATCACACCTGCTGTCATCACCTCAGACTCCGTCTGGTTGGTGATCTCTGCTAGCAGGGTCGCAACATCCTCAATGACCAAGTCATCTGCTGAGGAAGGCACTGCACGCGAAGGGGAAGCCATGATCAGAAACAGAAAACAAACAACAAGAAAACAGAAACCCGAGACAACGAGCCGAAGGGAAAAAAACAGAAAGTAACCCGACGTGCCTTGAGCCAGAATGGCCGCATGGCCCGACGACATCCGAGGCACCCAAGTGCGCACAAGCAGCTGGCTTGGCCCTATGGCATGCGAGTTGATCAGTGCAAACACGGATTCCTCTACACATATGTATGTATGTATGTATGTATATATATATATATAGATATATCGATATATCGATATACAGATATAGATATATATATAGTGTAAGACATTACGGGCCCCATATTTCCCTGTCAAAATGCTCTTTATTTTATGAGTTTTCGTTACTAAAACTTACAATCGTCATAGTTTGCATACTAGTGGTTTTCAAGCATACTTAACCCTGTTGCTCTTGATGCCTGATATGGGAAGTCCTTTCCCAATCAGCATGGGATGCACTTGTGACTACCTTTCGTTGTGGATTCTCATGAAGACTATCCGATAAATCAATGCAACTTCAATCTTGTGGTTGTTCTTTGTGTCTCATAGTATAATCTTGCAGATACATGAGATACAATGCGTCTGCGAAACCGTGCATTTCTCCACCCTTGAATGATGTACAAGACCGGTCAATCTATATAACTTTTGCATATCAACGTAAAGAATCGCTTACATATCCCACCGTTTTTTGCAGGCCCCAGCATGTGCATGTTAGCATATGACTTTGGATATAGACGTCCAGCATATATTGGCATCATACAGGCAGGTGCTCAAACAGTTCCCATCGTCTCAAGTTATATACATGTAGGCGATCAACTGGATCGTGTTACCGGATCCATTTGCATATGTACATATATACATATATGTACATATATGTCTTTGCTACATTCAGTTTCGATACCGTTTTTCGTATGAATGCTAGCTTGTTTAGTGCAACCTCCTTCAAAGGCATATTGATTGTTTGCGATTATTATTGCATTGGTTGTCCTTGTTTCGGAGCGCCCAGTCCAACAATTTGTCCAGTATTTGGAGCTGTGTGTGCGGAATTGTGTATTTCCATTGCAACAGCTTCTCACAGAAGCCAACCCAGATAACTGAAAACCTACTACCTTCAAAGACAATCATCGCATGGATGTTGCTGCATACATCCTGACAGCTACAATGCTGGCCGATCCAGATTAGTGATCATTGCGGCTGAGGCCCACAAGCCCCCAAAGGATAAGGATATAATTGAGTTAATACACTTTTCAAGGAGATGGTGCTTTGCTATCATTATTGTATATGCAGACATATGCAGATCCACCTGCAATATTAATCACATTCGCTGTCTTGTTGCTCATACCATCTCGTCATAGGTTGACTGCCGTGAAAACACATTATTTGCACATGCACACACAAACATACACCGACACGCACATACGCTTGTCATCAGCTGTAAACAATACCGCTTGTTATATCTATGCTGCAGGCAATGCACCTGTATGCCGCAACCATTCTAATATGGTCTTGGTAAAGCCCATGACGCAGTTCGTCGTGTGTCTTATGGATACCTCCGTAAACTAAATCCTGTTACCCAAGAAAAAGTATAAGAACTATACTATGCCTAAAACCAATTTGTTAATATGTGACATGATCAAGAAGTCAAGTATCTCTTGTGGTGGAAGTAAACATGGCAGATTACATTAGAAGCTGCATGCCAGTATTGGCAAGAGTAATGGAGCCGTCATAATGAGGCACCCAACCGGCAGTTGAACAGGAAATTCGCCGCATTCCTTCAATGTAACAGGCATGTTCTGTGTTGAATATGGCCATATCAACATAGAGCACCAGGAAATCTCTTCAACATATCACTATGATATTGAGCCATCCGTATAGACCATCGCAGCAGGTGTCCTTATAAGATGCCCGCATCGTTCGGGCTTCCCCCTTTACGCCTTCCGGCCGCGCGGGCCAGCGGGATTGCACCACGTGTTGGTTCAACCCCTCGGTAGACCTTTCTAAAAGCCCGGAGACTTATTCTCACACATAAACCCAATCTCGCATGAAGTTACAACAGTCACAGCTAGGTATGAATAGGTCGCAAGATGCAGGCAGCATCTCATGACACATATTTTCTCTATGAGATTCGACTTAGATGTCCTTGTGCATCCCGTGAGCTTGCCAAGCTCGTATGGCATCTCCCTGGCACCTCATGCTACATGTTTACGAGTGTGTTACGCCATATCATACTATGATGCACATGGTTCACGTGAAGATTGATACTTCACCATGACGTGCTCATGAAAGATATTGTTTCCATATCTAGCCAGTTTTGGTATAATGATACTCAGATTCCTGCGAGTAGCCGATCCTGATCACAGGAACATAAATCAATAAGGATCTCCAGTTGTAAACTCCCCGACAGAGCCCACCATGTTGCTCGAACATCGCACAAGTGGAATATTCAAACTCCCGTTTTCATGCACCTACAAGATAGTCGGATTCGGATCCCTTACATCGCAACCTGTCAATGAAAGGCGAAGACAGTGTTTGTTGTATATGTTATCGAGGGGACTGCTCATACATGTATCTGACATCCAACATATATACCGACCATATGTCCTCGCATATGCTACCACATCATATGCGACGTCAAACATTGTTGTTATCGCTTGACTACGACAAACTCTTCAACAGGTTGTCCACCTGGCATTGCTCAGGCAGTGGTTGTGTCGTGAGTTCGCATCCGTCGAATGTATGTTAATGCAATGTCTCCTCGTCATATGATGTTGTGTCAGTCATAAATAGTTTATCATCTTTGTGAGCTGTAATCTCAGTGCGTGGGGATTTGATCTCGCTTATGTTGCTGCTCCCCCCACCAGAGCTGTAATGAATATAGGTGTGGCTGGCTTGCACTCTCCACAGACTGGGACCCTGTCTCTCTCACACTTCCACACGTGCAATCCTATGCAGGCAGAACCGGCGGCCGTTCCTTTTGCACTCGCTGCCGGCGGCGGTTCGTCTGTGCACGGGATAGCTCTGATTGCTCAGGATAGAAGACACATATAGCACTTAGCTATGGGCATTGACTTGAGCCAAACGTTGCGTGGGCGGTCACATAGAAAGGTAAGGAGAAGCGATGCGGTGTGCGTAGCACGTCCACAAGCTTACTCCTAGAGTCGAGGGACGCGTAGCGTGCCCCCTTCTCTTGCACTCTACACGGTCTTGCTCACAGCTCTTATAGTGACACCTTAGAACTTGACAAGGCATCGCAGTCCGTTCGCACCCCCCATGAGTTGCGTCTCCGACGCTGCTCACCCGGAAGATGGCACGATAGGACAACAGAAAATGTTCCGCCGCAACGTTGACATTGAAAATCAGAGCTTTGCATCCCAATTAGAAACGTTGTGACACTCATCTACGTCAGTAACGATCCCCTGAAATGGCAAACGAATCAGGCGTCACCGAAGAAAGAAGCATTCGCGATGGCATTCCACGGGCGAAGCTCAGAGGTCACGAACTGAAAGACGAGGTAGACCAAGCGTTGATTCATCTCCATCTTCGCGTGGTCGCAGGATCGCGGTCCCAGGGCCGGAGGTTTTCCTCTGGATACTGTTCCCTTTGCTTTCCTTTGTCCTTGCCTTTGTTTCGGCCTTTGCCGGCGGTGTAGTCGTAGTAGGAATTGGAGTTCCAACCTCCATGCTGCTCACCTCCGGTTCTCTCACGCCCTTTTGAAGGTCCCTTGGCCGAAGAAGCGCTTGCACGTTCCTCCGTAGTGACAGGCGTGTCCAGGATGGAAGTACCACCTGGAGGGAGATAGTCAGCGGCCGAGATGTGATGTAGGGCTTCAGTACGTTTGGTTGTCGGATTTTGCTGTCTCTCAGCCTTGGATCTGACCAATCTGTCCATGAAATGCGCAGGCATTTGCACATTGTGGTCCACCAGCAATCCAATGGTCTGGACTGAATGATCGGCGTGAGTCAGCAGGATACCGACAGGGTCGATGTACAGGAAGTCCACCGGTCCAGTTGGCGTTGGTCGTAGCACTGAGAATTGTTGGTGTCCTGTCACCATCGGAATCACTTCGCACAGGACGTTCAGGCAACAGAAGTGCATAGCCTTCACATCTTCATCCCTGTTGCTCTTCAAGTACGTAGTAGGGTTGAAGTTGTCCCTGCCAATTCCCATCATGTTGGCTCCCCGTGTAAGCAACGAAAGCATCTGATTCGTCCGGAAGCGCTTCAAAGTGTAAGTCCCGTTGGGATCGTACTGCTTGAGGTTCTCAGGCTCCTTGGCAAAGCGAATGATCTCCTCGTCAGTCACATCCCTGCTCACACCCGTTTCTCTGTCCACTCCAGCCAAAGATCCCCACTTTCCGAGCACATCATAGCGTTGGCCAAGTGCGAAATTCTCCCTCATCTGGAACAACGGCATAGTTGCCCATTTCGCAAATCCTGACCAAGCCTTGTAGATGGTTCTGCACACCACGAATGCCATATACGAAAGAGCGGCCATGTTGGCGTCGATGCAATGGGCATTTCGCTTTCCTGGGTAGTAGGATGGCTGCATGGCGGTACGTGCGAGTTGTAGTTCAGGATCGATGTTCAAAGACTGGCCGGCGATGAGGACGGGACGTCGTTCCTGTGCAACTGCATCTGGTACTGCGTCATCAAAGTCCTCTCCTGGCTCTGTGTCCATTTCTTCATCAGGTTCCTGTTCTGGATCGTCCTCCGCGACGACAGATGGTTCTGGGATTTCCTCAGGTTCCGCAACGGTCTCTGTCTCCATGGCTTCCTGCTCCTCGACGGTCGCCTCAGGCACTGCTGCTGCCGCGGCTTCCATTGTCTGAGCAATGAAGTCACTGGGGATCTCCGTAGGAGTCTCCCGTTGTGGAGTACCTTGGTAGTATCCGCAAGAGACGAATTGTGACCAGCAGGACGTGCATCGGGAGAAGCATGCTGGAACGATGTTGTAGCATGCCGGGCACACCCTCATTCTCCTTCCATCTTCGTCTCTGCGTAGGTCTTCGGGTCGCCAATTCTTGATGACAAACTTGATCCCTTTGTCCATGTAGTGATGCCGAACCGTGTTCTCCCTGTGGGACTCCAGGACAGTCGTAAGGTCTCGAATGATCTGCTCCTTGCTGGTGTCGTGGGGTCCAGGAGGCATCTCGCAAAGCAATTCCATGATCTTGCTTGGTGTTCGGTATCTCTCGAATTCAGGGAGCAAAGGTGATGCATTGTAGTCCAACACCATCTCTTTCTCCAATCGTTCATCGTAGATCTTTTCCACCAGAGCGAAAGAGTGTGTATCTTGAGGATTCGGGACGCAAAACCATACCTCCTTGACGAACTGGAACGGTATCGTTCGGCCAACGATGATGATGCCGCTGTCCGTGATACGTCCATCTTCTCGTGCCCGCCAGCGGCATGTGCTTGGCTTGTGGTCCATGCACCCGCATCTTGGTCGTCGCATTCCGGTGATCGAACGGTGCGAATACCCCCCAATAGCTGTGGAGTCTGCCGCCTTGGTTGCCTCGAAATTGGCGCCTATGGTCGAAGTCCCCGTCGGGGTCCTCCGAACCAGGCATGATGCCTTGCGTGACAATGGAATCCAGGTTGCGGCATGCCGTAGCGTGGAACGCGCCTCCAAGACGTTGCAAGAGGGTCATAGATGGAGATATTGCGAACCTGTTCTTGTCCAACTGAAGCAAATTGTTCTGGGGATCTGAGTGCGCAGAGTGACCACTCGTAGCCCGAACTGCCCATGGCTTCACCCAGCCGTTGCAAACGTTCAGGTACCTCTGGCTGTGCCGGCAACGATCATTGTTCTGGATCTCTGTGATCTGGTCAGGAATCGATACCAACATGTTCGAGCCTGCGGATCCAAGAGTCTCCGTGCCGGGGTCCTTCACTCTCACTCCCAGGAACTGCAGCCGAATCTTGGCCTTGTGGCGTCTCGTGGCTGCGAGCATGTTCCCTTGGAACAATAGCTGGAGTCTTTCATTGTACACTCTCTTCCTCTGTTGATCATCGGTCCTTGAGACCGCTTCTGTGATGCGTCTGCTGTCATGGGTCCATAGTTGCTCATGCCTCACCAAATCCTCGATCAGCACCCACCCTCCTTCATCACATCGAATGACGCTGCTGAATGCCACTTGGCACCTGTTGTCAAGCCATTCCGAGCCTGGGCGCCTGGCGATTCTGTGACGCAGGTCAGATTGAATGCATGACAGCGCCCAATCCGCGTTCCTTCTTCGATGATGGGTGATGTTGCGAAGGACAACTTCGTTCACGATGTCCCATCGATTGTGGATGAAGCTTGCACCCTTGGTTGGGATCAGGTCGAGAATCCCGCATCGGATTGGCCTTCCGCCGCCGATGGATTCGTAGCCTGCATTGGTGTAGCCCTGAATAGTATCATCATATTCAAAGCTAGGACGGTCTCATCGTTGAGGTAGGTGTCGGTCGCGATGGTCCGAAAGCTGCTCAATGAGGTCCACCACCCGCTGACTGTTCTCTGGTCCCATGTCCTGCAGCGGTACACCACAAGCATCATGTAGGCCCCGACGGTTCTCCACATCCGTGCAGAGATTGTGTTTGTTCTCGTAACGGATCAAGACCACATCACCCCGTACGGCTTCGCCTCCGCGTCGCGGTCGGGCTTTGGCCTTGGGTCGTCGGTCCGAGGATGCAACACTCACATGGTCTGTGGTGTCAACGTCCATTGGCTCATCTTGCTGTGGAGGTATTCGACGTGGATATCGAAGAAGGCTTTCCTTGATGATCTGGATGCTTCGAAGTATCAGATCCCGGGTCGCAGCATTTTCCGTGCAATTGGACAGATGGTGTTGATCACTGCCACAAGCGATACAGAACGTGAGGCTATTGCTTCCGACCGACATTTCGCCCTGAGCAAGTATTCCCACATAGTCCTGAAGCTGCGCGACAAATCCTTCACGAATCATCTGCCTGGGATCAGGGTCTTCTGCACCTTGTTCTTCTTCGGGTTGTGCATCCACATCTACATCCTGTGCAGGTATTGGTGGAGCAACAGAGACCCCTGGATCGTCCGTGACGTTGTCAGCGGCCTGTGTCTCGTCGGTCCTTGCAATCTCTACGGGGTAGATATCGCCATCGACGATCACTGTGAAGTCAATCACGAGGTCAGCGGACATGTTGTTGACGATCTCAGCGACTTGTTCATTCTTCTTGGGCGGTGTCCTCTTGCGCGGGGAGTCAACCGTGATCAGCTCGATAGCTTCGGCCGACGCGTAGCGGAAGAATGATCTTTCGATCCCCCTCACGCACGCATTTGCCCCCTCAAGGCCACCCCAATTTGGAAAATGACTTGGGTGTCTCATTGCAATTGTAAGAAGCCCGAGTGCCAGCTCCACCGTGTCACCCAGGAGTTCCTCCTTGGGCAAGGCTGACCCTCTGTAGCATTCTTGGCGCTCCTCCGGAGTCAAAAGCATTCTCATGAAACCAGCATAAGCGCAGTTCCCGGCATCGTAGTAGCAGATGTAGCATGTCTTGCCTTCGGAATCGTATCCTCTGTCCCATGCCAACTGTTTGGCCTTTCCCCATGCCGCGTACTCGATGGCCTGACTGGCTGTGATTCGGAGACCACCGTAGTGAGAAACCGTCTTGCCAATGTCTTCGTAGACCACTTCCGCACAAGCTTTGAGGAACTCCTTGATGTCCATGCGAGGGTCCACAAATTGAAGCCTCAGGTCATAAAGGTGCTTTGCGCAAGCCAAGGTGTACTTCTGGGACGCGACTAAGTCATTGAAGGAGCCGATTTGATGCTGCATCTTCAAGGCTGAAGTATGCGCGCACCCAATGCAGTGTCCAGGATACCCGTTTCCAGTCGGCTTGAAGAAGGCCTGTGCGTAGCACTCAGCCAACTTCATTGCGTCACATCCAGGGCAATAGAACGTTCTCCCTTTGACATAGCCGGTGTTCGGGGTCGCGTAGGTGTCGATCCGGAACCAGTAGTGCCTGTTGTCGTAATAGGCTTCGGGGACGGTCATGGCGATGTCAAAGTCCTGCCAGGTGACTGCGGACGATTCAGCGACCGTGTCACCCTGGGCACCCGACCTGATCTGTTGCTGTTGTTCTCCCGTGAACCATGTCTGCGAAATCTTGGTGGACGTCTTGACTTCACTCTTGTCCTCCCAAATCTCGACAAGCGACGGGTGAGCGACTGTGTCGGCGCGGACAGTTTCGTCCCATGAGCGGATTCTCGATGCCTCAACGAAGCACGTGGATACCATCTTCTCGCAGAACAGCTGCTTCTCATAGATAGCGTAGCCCAATTTGAACCTGACCCGAGAGTCCGGTGCTGGCACCTTTTCGGCTGACAGTGTATGCACGCCTGATGACGCATGTTTCATCTGGCTGTACATTCTTGACCAAAACGAAGATCCATGAATCACCACGCATGCTCGGGCTCGCAACTCCAGTTCAATATACATTCCCAGCGCGTGGAAACCGTTGAACAGAGAAGCTTTGTGCTGAAGGTAATTGCTAGCTGCTCCAACGAACCGTAAGTCGTGGTTGATGTTGACAATTGGAGGGCGCGTGGTACGCTTCCCTGCTGCGATGATAGGGTCAACGTACGTCACCTTGAGCTGTCGCTGCAAGTCAGTACGGATCGCTGCTCCGTCTCCGACTTCACTCATCGGAAAAGACATGTTCTCGATGAGGATTGCCTGGAGAGACAGATGGTAATGCAGTGTGACGGTTGCAAGCTGCTCTTCAGTCAAGCCATCCAATGTCGCATTCACAGATTCCAACGATCCTTTTGTGACTTGGAAGTTGTAGTTGGCACCTGTGGTGATCGACGGGCTCACAATGTAGATCTCGCTCCACCCATGCATGCCGAGGTTCTCTCTCAACGTGTGCGTTGATCCCCTGGTCCTTGCAACCATGTCAAAGTCCTGGACGAGGATTGTGCATTGAGAGCGCATAGTCGCGGCATCAGGTTTGCCACCCATACCCAAACTATTGCGAAATCCGTTCAGCGTGTTCATGGTGTTGATCCTTGCTTCTTCCGGAATGTCATCGTTGTCGACAAGATCGCGATCTGCCTCGATCATCACTGCCGAGGTAAGCATTGGAGGAGAAGGAAGATGCACGCATGATACCAATGCCAATGCATGGTACAGCCGTGAATACATCCGAAGCCACACCTTTGTACTCAGCTTCACGTAGACCTTCAGGTTGAGACCCTTGTCATCATTTTGAGAGACGGAACGGATCCTTGCCAAATAGGTCACCAGTCTTCTGACGTAATGCTGAATCGGTGTGGTCCCCACGTCGTGGTTGGCCACAAACTTTGGCGTCTCATCAATGGTAGGTGGGTACTCGTCGTGATCACGGGTCGTCGTCAGCAAGATCGAACGACAGCCCTTCTCATCGATGTTGACATAATGGTACCAACTTTCCTGAGCGCCAGCAGGGATTGGAGCTTCCTCCCATGTCGGTTGCGATGGTTCCTCTTCCGGTTGCGAAGGCGGTTGTTGTGGAGGAGGTGCCGCAGAAGATGACGACGCCGATGCCGTTGCCTCGTCCGTCCTTGCCCTCTTTGGTCCGTGGCTAGGGGTGGCTCGAGGTCCGGCAGCGGATCCTTGCGATTGTTCCGGCGTTCTTCCATGCTCAGGGTGCACGATTCCTTCCGGTTCGAGGTTGCTTGCCGTAGGCATCGCAACTCTCCCCGTTGAGTATACCCAGCTAGGATGCCGTTGAAGGTTGGGCGGAAACAGGCCATCATCTTGCATAAGCGGACTTGGTGCCCTCATCTGTTGGAATTCCGCTTCCCATATGCCCAATGTGGCGCGTTTGGTAGAGCAGTCGACCACGTACCCAGATTCAACTCCGCATTGATTCCAGGTGTAGCCACGGAACGCATCCGGCAATTGGAAACCGTTCTTGTCCTGAGCTGCACATACGGCATCCACATGGTACTTGAGGAAAGCATACGTGGTGTAGTCGGAATCGGGGAGCACGTCATTAGACCATCGATAGTGCGGGAGTCCAGTTTGTGGATCAATCCATGATACATAGGAATGAAGCACGTGGAGACAAACACTGAACGCCTGGAGTGAGTTCATCGCAAAGGCGAGCGGATGTCCCATGCCTTGAGGCAATGTGCGCATCATTAAAGCCAGCTGGTGAACGTTGATTGGCGAAGCGCCATCGTTGCCCGCTGCACATTCCTGGTTGTAGGTCCGAAGCCCATACCCAGTGTGCTTTGCGAACATGTACATCAGCTTGCACACCCTGCATAACGTAGGCTCTCCCAGCAGGTCGGATTGGTCAGGTGCTCTGCCTGACATAGGCAACTTGTGGTAGTAGTCCTGATTCACCGTATACCATTGTTGAATTCTCGTGTCTGTCACGGCCTGGTAGGGCGTCTCCACGGAATTGATGAGAACGGCGAGATTGTAGTACACGTCCGCATTGACGATGTTCCTGGTTGCAGTGTTCAAGTCGAACCGAACTTGTTGTCTTTCTTGTTCCAGTTCAACCACAGCCAACTTTGCATCATCACGGATCACTTCCTCATCCACCATAAATCTTGTGATGGCATGAAACTTCCCTCCGTAATCAGCAACAATGTGCTTGAGACCTCCACCAAACTTGATGACCATGGCGAGGATCTCCCCATAGGGTTTGTCCATGTACTCCTCCGGGGCGGCGAACAAGCAAGCCTTGAGGATTTCTCGAACTCGAATGGAAAGATCCCCTCCTGGCGACAGATTTGCACACGTGAACAGCAAGACCAAAGGAGGTGCTTTGAAAGCTGCCCATGTGCGAATGAGATCATTGTCGACCACTTTGTCTTTCGTAATCTTTGGCGGGAGCGAAACGCTCTGCGACGAGTCCTCAGAATACATCTGCAGAAACTTGTGGAACTTCAGGAACGTCCGCATCATCCCACCAGAAGGGAAAACTTCTTCATGATCCACTCCTTCGAAGGCCAGCTCGTAGGCATTGTAGCTTTCACCCATGGCTCGGGATTCGGTCCTTCCTCCGTAGGAGAGAAGTACCTACCCCTATGCGACTTCACGGTTCCGGGTGCTCTGTAAGAGGCACCCTTCCCCGATCCGTCGGGTCAGACCTTAGTTGTTCCTTAGTTGGGGCTGTGTTATAGCCCCTTCATCAGCGTCTATACACTGACGTTGCTGCCATGCAATGTCCTCAGATTCATGTGCATCATGACTGACACTGACATGAGCTCGAACAAGGCTGCGAACATTCCTCGCAATCGACCGCCATGACACATCAATGCGCTGCGACAAACTGCTCTTCGATTCATGGTCCAAGCAATCATCCATTCTCACCATCAAACGATCCGCTTCAGGCATGTTAGAGAACAAGATCCTGCGTCCACCACCATCGCCACCAGCACCAACATGGTCACCAATCTTAACCTTCGTCACCTTGCCACTTGAAACAAGAGCATGCAACTCTGGCCAAGACCAACATGAACATGAAGAAGGCATGTCAAGCGAAAAATAGACGTCGGAAAATTCCGCACACTTCTTCAGCAGGCGTTTGAGAGATTTCAAGACACTTCTGAAAACCTTGTACTTCCCACCGGAACGTTTCTCACCCCCCACGCAAGCCCCTTCACTACTTCCAGGACCAGCACCTGATCGCAAAAGCGATGCCACGAATAGCACAGGTGTGCGCAGGTCATTCCGGCACGAATCCTTCATTGCACCGATAAGGCTGTCCTCATCGGCCTTAGAGCCAATTAGCTCTTTGCAAGTTATGCGAGCGCATCCCTTAGTGGACTTAGGCACGGCGTAGCCATTGCCCAAGCCACAGAGGTCAACAATCATGCGGTCAGGCTTTCGTCCACCAGCCTTCGACGGCATGGCTACCAATCTCCCATCGCCCGTTGCCTGAAATTTCAAGGCTTTAAGCAATCTCCTGGAGATTTGGCTAGTCAACTCGCATTTATCATATCGATCCTTAGCGTCCGAATCGGTCATGTGCAAATGTTTGGACGAGCACACGTCAGACGACTTAGGATGCAACGCGACGTTTGCGGCAATGTACTCCCATTCATCCTTGCAGTAGCCGAGCTCAACGGCGGTTCCGGGAGATACAGGCTCCCGAAAGGTATAACGTTGCCCGTGAGTGCATCCTTGGATCTTGATGCTCTTCCACATGGCATCTTCCTGAAGTCCCTTGTACTGCTTGGTTTCCTGGACTGGTACTCGAGGAGGCACTTCGCTGATGATTTGGAACCCCCACGATGCCGCTCTGCGCGCAATTCTTTGGACGACCTCCCCCCATGGGTAGTCTGTCCGCAATTTGGCCCTTTCAGGGTTGTCGGCGATTTTCCGACTCAGCCACGAATTCTTGCCCAACACCCCTGCGCCAATGAAGATCACGGAGTTAGGGTTGTTTTTCCTCGCTTCCACCACATCGAAGAGGTAGGCACACATGGCGTCGTCAACTTCTCGCCCCATACTCAGAACATTTACTTGCAACCCAGGGTCGTAGTGAGAATCGGGAGCATGCTGCGCAAATGCAGTCCTTGCCAGGAGCATACTCATTCCACCAGTTCTCCTCATCGACTCCTACCAATGTCCACACCGTCACTGCCTTTGGAGCATCTTTGATAGTGATACGGTATTTCCAACGGCTGTAAGGATTTTTGTAAGTATGGACCAACCCTCCATCGTGGTCGAGGAATTGGATCACCAGGCCCTCCTTGGGTTGTTTTCGGCGAAATTAACCACGTGAGGCACAATTGCTCCATCATACCCTTGATATTCCCTTTTCTGTTCAGCCGCATCATGCCATACATCCTCGTACACTGACGACCATTGGTCATAGCCGAATTGGGAGGCTTGACTTTTGGACTGGCCGTTGAAACAAAGAGGTAATGTAAAGCCCTGGTACCCCCCATGGATGGCACGCGCCAGTGTGACAACCACCGCTCGCCATTTGGCGGGCAGGGCGCGCACATAAGACTGGCCCAAAGGCGGGTCAGGAGGAGGCAAAAACGGCGGCGCAAGGACGTCCGCAATAGCAGCTGGGCGCAAATGCCCCCGTACCGGATGGTACTGAAACACAGCACGCTCCACATAGCGGTCGAACTTGCCCGGTGGATCAAGGATAGCAGCACGGTCCTCCATTTGGTGCCACTGCCCTTCACGAAGAATCCAAGTCGACCGAAGGTAGCGACCAGGCGGCAACGCGGAAGGCGGCCCCCGCAGCATGCGCGGGAACTTGACAACCAGGAGGGGGTCCACACTGTCATGTTCTTGCAAGCCTTCCTTACTCGACAATCCAGCACGATACAACACCTGAGGGAGGATCGGCGTCTGCGTGTAAGGAAAACAGGGCACTTCGCTCTTGAATGAGTAGTGCTGTTGACCCTTCTCATCCGTGCTCTGGGTATGAGTAGGGCGCATCAGATCCATAATCTCTTGGGATCCAATGATAGCCGGCGGAAAAATGTTGATGAGCTGACACGCATGTGTCCAGGACACAGAATCCTTGAACGACTTGGTGTGTATGTCCGCTGACATCTTGGCAGTGACCTCATAGGCAAGAGAAACGTAACCTTCCTGAAAGATAGAATGCATCGATCCAATGCAGATACCGTGGGTACGTTCCAAGTGACGCATAGTCGGATTCTTGCCCGTGCGAATCACCCCGATCATGGTCTGGTTGTCGTCGTAGAAGAAGAAGTTGGGGTCTTGCCCCCCAAGCTGCTGCCACAACGTGATAGCAGGCAATCCAAGACGTGACATGGCAAAGTCGGCCGCGACAATCTCGGCCTCAGGTGTGGAATGACTCAAGCATCCCTGCCTTTTGCTAAGTCCCGCCAAGGGAAATCTTGTGTGAGAACCTTGAATGTGCAAGTGAGCACCGGAGGTAGATTTCAAACTTTCTCCACAACCTGCATAGTCCGCATCCGCAAACAGTCCGATGGACGAGTCCTACAAGGAGTTCCCGACCCATCCAATCATCATGTGATGTTTGGACTGGTGCACATAGGCCATGAGATGATGAAGAAGAGCATCCTCCTTCTTGGTCCATTTTGTGATCTTGCGTGCGAGATTGTTGATACTGCGCAGAAGATCAAAGCGGCAAATGCGCGCGGCATAAAGCAATTTCATGAGAATGCTTGCTGCCTGCGGAGCAAGTGCACCGCGATTAGCCTCGTTGATCTCCTCTTCCTCTGGAGCCTTGGGAATAGGTGGAGGCGGAACAAGCCGACCATCCTTATCAACAGGCATGGTGTGTCCACACCACGTGCATCGATGGC
>CAJNDT010000073.1:232236-317621 GCA_905221615.1 Symbiodinium sp. CCMP2592
TTTCCATATCTAGCCAGTTTTGGTATAATGATACTCAGATTCCTGCGAGTAGCCGATCCTGATCACAGGAACATAAATCAATAAGGATCTCCAGTTGTAAACTCCCCGACAGAGCCCACCATGTTGCTCGAACATCGCACAAGTGGAATATTCAAACTCCCGTTTTCATGCACCTACAAGATAGTCGGATTCGGATCCCTTACATCGCAACCTGTCAATGAAAGGCGAAGACAGTGTTTGTTGTATATGTTATCGAGGGGACTGCTCATACATGTATCTGACATCCAACATATATACCGACCATATGTCCTCGCATATGCTACCACATCATATGCGACGTCAAACATTGTTGTTATCGCTTGACTACGACAAACTCTTCAACAGGTTGTCCACCTGGCATTGCTCAGGCAGTGGTTGTGTCGTGAGTTCGCATCCGTCGAATGTATGTTAATGCAATGTCTCCTCGTCATATGATGTTGTGTCAGTCATAAATAGTTTATCATCTTTGTGAGCTGTAATCTCAGTGCGTGGGGATTTGATCTCGCTTATGTTGCTGCTCCCCCCACCAGAGCTGTAATGAATATAGGTGTGGCTGGCTTGCACTCTCCACAGACTGGGACCCTGTCTCTCTCACACTTCCACACGTGCAATCCTATGCAGGCAGAACCGGCGGCCGTTCCTTTTGCACTCGCTGCCGGCGGCGGTTCGTCTGTGCACGTGATAGCTCTGATTGCTCAGGATAGAAGACACATATAGCACTTAGCTATGGGCATTGACTTGAGCCAAACGTTGCGTGGGCGGTCACATAGAAAGGTAAGGAGAAGCGATGCGGTGTGCGTAGCACGTCCACAAGCTTACTCCTAGAGTCGAGGGACGCGTAGCGTGCCCCCTTCTCTTGCACTTTACACGGCCTTGCTCACAGCTCTTATAGTGACACCTTAGAACTTGACAAGGCATCGCAGTCCGTTCGCACCCCCCATGAGTTGCGTCTCCGACGCTGCTCACCCGGAAGATGGCACGATAGGACAACAGAAAATGTTCCGCCGCAACGTTGACCTTGAAAATCAGAGCTTTGCATCCCAATTAGAAACGTTGTGACACTCATCTACGTCAGTAACGATCCCCTGAAATGGCAAACGAATCAGGCGTCACCGAAGAAAGAAGCATTCGCGATGGCATTCCACGGGCGAAGCTCAGAGGTCACGAACTGAAAGGCGAGGCAGACCAAGCGTTGATTCATCTCCATCTTCGCGTGGTCGCAGGATCGCGGTCCCAGGGCCGGAGGTTTTCCTCTGGATACTGTTCCCTTTGCTTTCCTTTGTCCTTGCCTTTGTTTCGGCCTTTACCGGCGGTGTAGTCGTAGTAGGAATTGGAGTTCCAACCTCCATGCTGCTCACCTCCGGTTCTCTCACGCCCTTTTGAAGGTCCCTTGGCCGAAGAAGCGCTTGCACGTTCCTCCGTAGTGACAGTCGTGTCCAGGATGGAAGTACCACCTGGAGGGAGATAGTCAGCGGCCGAAATGTGGTGTAGGGCTTCAGTACGCTTGGTCGTCGGGTTTTGCTGTCTCTCAGCCTTGGATCTGTTCAATCTGTCCATGAAATGCGCAGGCATTTGCACATTGTGGTCCACCAGCAATCCAATGGTCTGGACTGAATGATCGGCGTGAGTCAGCAGGATACCGACAGGGTCGATGTACAGGAAGTCCACCGGTCCAGTTGGCGTTGGTCGTAGCACTGAGAATTGTTGGTGTCCCGTCACCATTGGAATCACCTCGCACAGGACGTTCAGGCAACAAAAGTGCATAGCCTTCACATCTTCATCCCTTTCGCTCTTCAAGTAAGTAGTAGGGTTTAAGTTGTCCCTGCCAATTCCCATCATGTTGGCTCCCCGTGTAAGCAACGAAAGCATCTGATTCGTCCGGAAGCGCTTCAAAGTGTAAGTCCCGTTGGGACCGTACTGCTTGAGGTTCTCAGGCTCCTTGGCAAAGCGAATGATCTCCTCGTCAGTCACATCCCTGCTCACACCCGTTTCTCTGTCCCCTCCAGCCAAAGATCCCCACTTTCCGAGCACATCATAGCGTTGGCCAAGTGCGAAATTCTCCCTCATCTGGAACAACGGCATAGTCGCCCACTTCGCGAATCCTGACCAAGCCTTGTAGATGGTTCTGCACACCACGAATGCCATATACGAAAGAGCGGCCATGTTGGCGTCGATGCAATGGGCATTTCGCTTTCCTGGGTAGTAGGAGGGCTGCATGGCGGTACGTGCGAGTTGTAGTTCAGGATCGATGTTCAAAGACTGGCCGGCGATGAGGACGGGACGTCGTTCCTGTGCAACTGCATCTGGTACTGCGTCATCAAAGTCCTCCCCTGGCTCTGTGTCCATTTCTTCATCAGGTTCCTGTTCTGGATCGTCCTCCGCGATGACAGATTGTTCTGGGATTTCCTCAGGTTCCGCAACGGTCTCTACCTCCATGGCTTCCTGCTCCTCTTCGGGCGCCTCAGGCACTGCTGCTGCCGCGGCTTCCATTGTCTGAGCAATGAAGTCACTGGGGATCTCCGTAGGAGTCTCCCGTTGTGGAGTACCTTGGTAGTATCCGCAAGAGACGAATTGTGACCAGCAGGACGTGCATCGGGAGAAGCATGCTGGAACGATGTTGTAGCATGCCGGGCACACCCTCATTCTCCTTCCATCGTCGTCTCTGCGTAGGTCTTCGGGTCGCCAATTCTTGATGACAAACTTGATCCCTTTGTCCATGTAGTGATGCCGAACCGTGTTCTCCCTGTGGGACTCCAGGACAGTCGTAAGGTCTCGGATGATCTGCTCCTTGCTGGTGTCGTGGGGTCCAGGAGGCATCTCGCAAAGCAATTCCATGATCTTGCTTGGTGTTCGGTATCTCTCGAATTCAGGGAGCAAAGGTGATGCATAGTAGTCCAACACCATCTCTTTCTCCAATCGTTCATCGTAGATCTTTTCCACCAGAGCGAAAGAGTGTGTATCTTGAGGATTCGGGACGCAAAACCATACCTCCTTGACGAACTGGAACGGTATCGTTCGGCCAACGATGATGATGCCGCTGTCCGTGATACGTCCATCTTCTCGTGCCCGCCAGCGGCATGTGCTTGGCTTGTGGTCCATGCACCCGCATCTTGGTCGTCGCATTCCGGTGATCGAACGGTGCGAATACCCCCCAATAGCTGTGGAGTCTGCCGCCTTGGTTGCCTCGAAATTGGCGCCTATGGTCGAAGTCCCCGTCGAGGTCCTCCGAACCAGGCATGATGCCTTGCGTGACAATGGAATCCAGGTTGCGGCATGCCGTAGCGTGGAACGCGCCTCCAAGACGTTGCAAGAGGGTCATGGATGGAGATATTGCGAACCTGTTCTTGTCCAACTGAAGCAAATTGTTCTGGGGATCGGAGTGCGCAGAGTGACCACTCGTAGCCCGAACTGCCCATGGCTTCACCCAGCCGTTGCAAACTTTCAGGTACCTCTGGCTGTGCCGGCAACGATCATTGTTCTGGATCTCTGTGATCTGGTCAGGAATCGATACCAACATGTTCGATTCTGCGGATCCAAGAGTCTCCGTGCCGGGGTCCTTCACTCTCACTCCCAGGAACTGCAGCCGAATCTTGGCCTTGTGGCGTCTCGTGGCTGCGAGCATGTTCCCTTGGAACAATAGCGGGAGTCTTTCATTGTACACTCTCTTCCTCTGTTGATCATCGGTCCTTGAGACCGCTTCGGTGATGCGTCTGCTGTCATGGGTCCATAGTTGCTCATGCCTCACCAAATCCTCGATCAGCACCCACCCTCCTTCATCACATCGAATGACGCTGCTGAATGCCACTTGGCACCTGTTGTCAAGCCATTCCGAGCCTGGGCGCCTGGCGATTCTGTGACGCAGGTCAGATTGAATGCATGACAGCGCCCAATCCGCGTTCCTTCTTCGATGATGGGTGATGTTGCGAAGGACAACTTCGTTCACGAGGTCCCATCGATTGTGGATGAAGCTTGCACCCTTGGTTGGGATCAGGTCGAGAATCCCGCATCGGATTGGCCTTCCGCCGCCGATGGATTCGTAGCCTGCATTGGTGTAGCCCTGAATAGTATCATCATATTCAAAGCTAGGACGGTCTCCTCGTTGAGGTAGGCGTCGGTCGCGATGGTCCGAAAGCTGCTCAATGAGGTCCACCACCCGCTGACTGTTCTCGGGTCCCATGTCCCGCAGCGGCACACCACAAGCATCATGTAAGCCCCGACGGTTCTCTACATCCGTGCAGAGATTGTGTTTGTTCTCGTAACGGATCAAGACCACATCACCCCGTACGGCTTCGCCTCCGCGTCGCGGTCGGGCTTTGGCCTTGGGTCGTCGGTCCGAGGATGCAACACTCACATGGTCTGTGGTGTCAACGTCCATTGGCTCATCTTGCTGTGGAGGTATTCGACGTGGATATCGAAGAAGGCTTTCCTTGATGATCTGGATGCTTCGAAGTATCAGATCCCGGGTCGCAGCATTTTCCGTGCAATTGGACAGATGGTGTTGATCACTGCCACAAGCGATACAGAACGTGAGGCGATCGTTTCCGACCGACATTTCGCCCTGAGCGAGTACTCCCACATAGTCCTGAAGCTGCGCGACAAATCCTTCACGAATCATCTGCCTGGGATCAGGGTCTTCTGCACCTTGTGCTTCTTCGGGTTGTGCATCCACATCTACATCCTGTGCAGGTATTGGTGGAGCAACAGAGACCCCTGGATCGTCCGTGACGTTGTCAGCGGCCTGTGTCTCGTCGGTCCTTGCAATCTCTACGGGGTAGATATCGCCATCGACGATCACTGTGAAGTCAATCACGAGGTCAGCGGACATGTTGTTGACGATCTCAGCGACTTGTTCATTCTTCTTGGGCGGTGTCCTCTTGCGCGGGGAGTCAACCGTGATCAGCTCGATAGCTTCGGCCGATGCGTAGCGGAAGAATGACCTTTCGATCCCCCTCACGCATGCATTTGCCCCCTCAAGGCCACCCCAATTTGGAAAATGACTTGGGTGTCTCATTGCAATTGTAAGAAGCCCGAGTGCCAGCTCCACCGTGTCACCCAGGAGTTCCTCCTTGGGCAAGGCTGACCCTCTGTAGCATTCTTGGCGCTCCTCCGGGGTCAAAAGCATTCTCATGAAACCAGCATAAGCGCAGTTCCCGGCATCGTAGTAGCAGATGTAGCATGTCTTGCCTTCGGAATCGTATCCTCTGTCCCAGGCCAACTGTTTGGCCTTTCCCCATGCCGCGTACTCGATGGCCTGACTGGCTGTGATTCGGAGACCACCGTAGTGAGAAACCGTCTTGCCAATGTCTTCGTAGACCACTTCCGCAAAAGCTTTGAGGAACTCCTTGATGTCCATGCGAGGGTCCACAAATTGAAGCCTCAGGTCATAAAGGTGCTTTGCGCAAGCCAAGGTGTATTTCTGGGACGCGACTAAGTCATTGAAGGAGCTGACCTGATGCTGCATCTTCAAGGCTGAAGTATGCGCGCACCCAATGCAGTGTCCAGGATACCCGTTTCCAGTCGGCTTGAAGAAGGCCTGTGCGTAGCACTCAGCCAACTTCATTGCGTCACATCCAGGGCAATAGACCGTTCTCCCTTTGACATAGCCGGTGTTCGGGGTCGCGTAGGTGTCGATCCGGAACCAGTAGTGCCTGTTGTCGTAATAGGCTTCGGGAACGGTCATGGCGATGTCAAAGTCCTGCCATGTGACTGCGGACGATTCAGCGACCGTGTCACCCTGGGCACCCGACCTGATCTGTTGCTGTTGTTCTCCCGTGAACCATGTCTGCGAAATCTTGGTGGACGTCTTGACTTCACTCTTGTCCTCCCAAATCTCGACAAGCGACGGGTGAGCGACTGTGTCGGCGCGGACCGTTTCATCCCATGAGCGAACTCTCGATGCCTCAACGAAGCACGTGGATACCATCTTCTCGCAGAACAGCTGCTTCTCATAGATAGCGTAGCCCAATTTGAACCTGACCCGAGAGTCCGGTGCTGGCACCTTTTCGGCTGACATTGTATGCACGCCTGATGACGCATGCTTCATTTGGCTGTACATTCTTGACCAAAACGAAGATCCATGAATCACCACGCATGCTCGGGCTCGCAACTCCAGTTCAATATACATTCCCAGCGCGTGGAAACCGTTGAACAGAGAAGCTTTGTGCTGATGGTAATTGCTAGCTGCTCCAACGAACCGTAAGTCGTGGTTGATGTTGACAATTGGAGGGCGCGTGGTACGCTTCCCTGCTGCGATGATAGGGTCAACGTACGTCACCTTGAGCTTTCGCTGCAAGTCAGTACGGATCGCTGCTCCGTCTCCGACTTCACTCATCGGAAAAGACATGTTCTCGATGAGGATTGCCTGGAGAGACAGGTGGTAATGCAGTGTGACGGTTGCAAGCTGCTCTTCAGTCAAGCCATCCAATGTCGCATTCACAGATTCCAACGATCCTTTTGTGACTTGGAAGTTGTAGTTGGCACCTGCGGTGATCGACGGGCTCACAATGTAGACCTCGCTCCACCCATGCATGCCGAGGTTCTCTCTCACCGTGTGCGTTGATCCCCTGGTCCTTGCAACCATGTCAAAGTCCTGGACGAGGATTGTGCACTGAGAGCGCATAGTCGCGGCATCGGGTTTGCCACCCATACCCCAACTATTGCGAAATCCGTTCAGCGTGTTCATGGTGTTGATCCTTGCTTCTTCCGGAATGTCATCGTTGTCGACAAGATCGCGATCTGCCTCGATCATCACTGCCGAGGTAAGCATTGGAGGAGAAGGAAGATGCACGCATGATACCAATGCCAATGCATGGTACAGCCGTGAATACATCCGTAGCCACACCTTTGTACTCAGCTTCACGTAGACCTTCAGGTTGAGACCCTTGTCATCATTTTGTGAGACGGAACGAATCCTTGCCAAATAGGTCACCAGTCTTCTGACGTAATGCTGAATCGGCGTGGTCCCCACGTCGTGGTTGGCCACAAACTTTGGCGTCTCATCAATGGCAGGTGGGTACTCGTCGTGATCACGGGTCGTCGTCAGCAAGATCGAACGACAGCCCTTCTCATTGATGTTGACATAATGGTACCAACTTTCCTGAGCGCCAGCAGGGATTGGAGCTTCCTCCCATGTCGGTTGCGATGGTTCCTCTTCCGGTTGCGAAGGCGGTTGTTGTGGAGGAGGTGCCGCAGAAGATGACGACGCCGATGCCGTTGCCTCGTCCGTCCTTGCCCTCTTTGGTCCGTGGCTAGGGGTGGCTCGAGGTCCGGCAGCGGATCCTTGCGATTGTTCCGGCGTTCTTCCATGCTCAGGGTGCACGATTCCTTCCGGTTCGAGGTTGCTTGCCGTAGGCATCGCAACTCTCCCCGTTGAGTATACCCAGCTAGGATGCCGTTGAAGGTTGGGCGGAAACAGGCCATCATCTTGCATAAGCGGACTTGGTGCCCTCATCTGTTGGAATTCCGCTTCCCATATGCCCAATGTGGCGCGTTTGGTAGAGCAGTCGACCACGTACCCAGATTCAACTCCGCATTGATTCCAGGTGTAGCCACGGAACGCATCCGGCAATTGGAAACCGTTCTTGTCCTGAGCTGCACATACGGCATCCACATGGTACTTGAGGAAAGCATACGTGGTGTAGTCGGAATCGGGGAGCACGTCATTAGACCATCGATAGTGCGGGAGTCCAGTTTGTGGATCAATCCATGATACATAGGAATGAAGCACGTGGAGACAAACACTGAACGCCTGGAGTGAGTTCATCGCAAAGGCGAGCGGATGTCCCATGCCTTGAGGCAATGTGCGCATCATCAAAGCCAGCTGGTGAACGTTGATTGGCGTAGCGCCATCGTTGCCCGCTGCACATTCCTGGTTGTAGGTCCGAAGCCCATACCCAGTGTGCTTTGCGAACATGTACATCAGCTTGCACACCCTACATAACGTAGGCTCTCCCAACAGGTCGGATTGGTCAGGTGCTCTGCCTGACATAGGCAACTTGTGGTAGTAGTCCTGATTCACCGTATACCATTGTTGAATTCTCGTGTCTGTCACGGCCTGGTAGGGCGTCTCCACGGAATTGATGAGAACGGCGAGATTGTAGTACACGTCCGCATTGACGATGTTCCTGGTTGCAGTGTTCAAGTCGAACCGAACTTGTTGTCTTTCTTGTTCCAGTTCAACCACAGCCAACTTTGCATCATCACGGATCACTTCCTCATCCACCATAAATCTTGTGATGGCATGAAACTTCCCTCCGTAATCAGCAACGATGTGCTTGAGGCCTCCACCAAATTTGATGACCATGGCGAGGATCTCCCCATAGGGTTTGTCCATGTACTCCTCCGGGGCGGCAAATAAGCAAGCCTTGAGGATTTCTCGAACTCGAATGGAAAGATCCCCTCCTGGCGACAGATTTGCACACGTGAACAGCAAGACCAAAGGAGGTGCTTTGAAAGCTGCCCATGTGCGAATGAGATCATTGTCGACCACTTTGTCTTTCGTAATCTTTGGCGGGAGCGAAACGCTCTGCGACGAGTCCTCAGAATACATCTGCAGAAACTTGTGGAACTTCAGGAACGTCCGCATCATCCCACCAGAAGGGAAAACTTCTTCATGATCCACTCCTTCGAAGGCCAGCTCGTAGGCATTGTAGCTTTCACCCATGGCTCGGGATTCGGTCCTTCCTCCGTAGGAGAGAAGTACCTACCCCTATGCGACTTCACGGTTCCGGGTGCTCTGTAAGAGGCACCCTTCCCCGATCCGTCGGGTCAGACCTTAGTTGTTCCTTAGTTGGGGCTGTGTTATAGCCCCTTCATCAGCGTCTATACACTGACGTTGCTGCCATGCAATGTCCTCAGATTCATGTGCATCATGACTGACACTGACATGAGCTCGAACAAGGCTGCGAACATTCCTCGCAATCGACCGCCATGACACATCAATGCGCTGCGACAAACTGCTCTTCGATTCATGGTCCAAGCAATCATCCATTCTCACCATCAAACGATCCGCTTCAGGCATGTTAGAGAACATGATCCTGCGTCCACCACCATCGCCACCAGCACCAACATGATCATCAACCTTAACCTTCGTCACCTTGCCACTTGAAACAAGAGCATGCAACTCTGGCCAAGACCAACATGAACATGAAGAAGGCATGTCAAGCGAAAAATAGACGTCGGAAAATTCCGCACACTTCTTCAGCAGGCGTTTGAGAGATTTCAAGACACTTCTGAAAACCTTGTACTTCCCACCGGAACGTTTCTCACCCCCCACGCAAGCCCCTTCACTACTTCCAGGACCAACACCTGATCGCAAAAGCGATGCCACGAATAGCACAGGTGTGCGCAGGTCATTCCGGCACGAATCCTTCATTGCACCGATAAGGCTGTCCTCATCGGCCTTAGAGCCAATTAGCTCTTTGCAAGTTATGCGAGCGCATCCCTTAGTGGACTTAGGCACGGCGTAGCCATTGCCCAAGCCACAGAGGTCAACAATCATGCGGTCAGGCTTTCGTCCACCAGCCTTCGACGGCATTGCTACCAATCTCCCATCGCCCGTTGCCTGAAATTTCAAGGCTTTAAGCAATCTCCTGGAGATTTGGCTAGTCAACTCGCATTTATCAGATCGATCCTTAGCGTCCGAATCGGTCATGTGCAAATGTTTGGACGAGCACACGTCAGACGACTTAGGATGCAACGCGACGTTTGCGGCAATGTACTCCCATTCATCCTTGCAGTAGCCGAGCTCAACGGCGGTTCCGGGAGATACAGGATCCCGAAAGATATAACGTTGCCCGTGAGTGCATCCTTGGATCTTGATGCTCTTCCACATGGCATCTTCCTGAAGTCCCTTGTACTGCTTGGTTTCCTGGACTGGTACTCGAGGAGGTACTTCGATGATGATTTGGAACCCCCATGATGCCGCTCTGCGCGCAATTCTTTGGACGACCTCCCCCCATGGGTAGTCTGTCCGCAATTTGGCCCTTTCAGGGTTGTCAGCGATTTTCCGACTCAGCCACGAATTCTTGCCCAACACCCCTGCGCCAATGAAGATCACGGAGTTAGGGTTGTTTTTCCTCGCTTCCACCACATCGAAGAGGTAGGCACACATGGCGTCGTCAACTTCTCGCCCCATACTCAGAACATTTACTTGCAACCCAGGGTCGTAGTGAGAATCGGGAGCATGCTGCGCAATGCAGTCCTTGCCAGGAGCATACTCATTCCACCAGTTCTCCTCATCGACTCCTACCAATGTCCACACCGTCACTGCTTTTGGAGCATCTTTGATAGTGATACGGTATTTCCAACGGCTGTAAGGATTTTTGTAAGTATGGACCAACCCTCCATCGTGGTCGAGGAATTGGATCACCAGGCCCTCCTTGGGTTTGTTTTCGGCGAAGTTGACCACGTGAGGCACAATTGCTCCATCATACCCTTGATATTCCCTTTTCTGTTCAGCCGCATCATGCCATACATCCTCGTACACTGACGACCATTGGTCATAGCCGAATTGGGAGGCTTGACTTTTGGACTGGCCGTTGAAACAAAGAGGTAATGTAAAGCCCTGGTACCCCCCATGGATGGCACGCGCCAGTGTGACAACCACCGCTCGCCATTTGGCGGGCAGGGCGCGCACATAAGACTGGCCCAAAGGCGGGTCAGGAGGAGGCAAAAACGGCGGCGCAAGGACGTCCGCAATAGCGGCTGGGCGCAAATGCCCCCGTACCGGATGGTACTGAAACACAGCACGCTCCACATAGCGGTCGAACTTGCCCGGTGGATCAAGGATAGCAGCACGGTCCTCCATCTGGTGCCACTGCCCTTCACGAAGAATCCAAGTCGACCGAAGGTAACGACCAGGCGGCAACGCGGAAGGCGGCCCCCGCAACATGCGCGGGAACTTGACAACCAGGATGGGGTCCACACTGTCATGTTCTTGCAAGCCTTCCTTACTCGACAATCCAGCGCGATACAACACCTGAGGGAGGATCGGCGTCTGCGTGTAAGGAAAACAGGGCACTTCGCTCTTGAATGAGTAGTGCTGTTGACCCTTCTCATCCGTGCTCTGGGTATGAGTAGGGCGCATCAGATCCATAATCTCTTGGGAGCCAATGATAGCCGGCGGAAAAATGTTGATGAGCTGACACGCATGTGTCCAGGACACAGAATCCTTGAACGACTTGGTGTGTATGTCCGCTGACATCTTGGCAGTGACCTCATAGGCAAGAGAAACGTAACCTTCCTGAAAGATAGAATGCATCCATCCAATGCAGATGCCGTGGGTACGTTCCAAGTGACGCATAGTCGGATTCTTGCCCGTGCGAATCACCCCGATCATGGTCTGGTTGTCGTCGTAGAAGACGAAGTTGGGGTCTTGCCCCCCAAGCTGCTGCCACAACGTGATAGCAGGCAATCCAAGACGTGACATGGCAAAGTCGGCCGCGACAATCTCGGCCTCAGGTGTGGAATGACTCAAGCACCCCTGCCTTTTGCTAAGTCCCGCCAAGGGAAATCTTGTGTGAGAACCTTGAATGTGCAAATGAGCACCGGAGGTAGATTTCAAACTTTCTCCACAACCTGCATAGTCCGCATCTGCAAACAGCCCGATGGACGAGTCCTCCAAGGAGTTCCCGACCCATCCAATCATCATGTGATGTTTGGACTGGTGCACATAGGCCATGAGATGATGAAGAAGAGCATCCTCCTTCTTGGTCCATTTCGTGATCTTGCGCGCGAGATTGTTGATACTGCGCAGAAGATCAAAGCGGCAAATGCGCGCGGCATAAAGCAATTTCATGAGAATGCTTGCTGCCTGCGGAGCAAGTGCACCGCGATTAGCCTCGTTGATCTCCTCTTCCTCTGGCGCCTTGGGAATAGGTGGAGGCGGAACAAGCCGACCATCCTTATCAACAGGCATGGTGTGTCCACACCACGTGCATCGATGGCTTTTACCTGACTGTGCCGGAGCGCGAGCTGGGTGATTCTTAGTCTCCTCAGCCGGACTCGGCGATGGTACCGTCTTGAATTTTGTCGGATCGAACCCAGTCACGTCGCAGTACTTCTTGACTGTCATGTCCAGGTACGTCTCCATGTCGTAGGTAACGGTCTGCACCTTCGTTTTGTCATGCAACGTTGCCTCGCCCTTGGAGATGCGACAACCCAGATACAAACCTAGTGGCGTTTCTTCTTCCAATCGAAGTTCTTGGCGCAGCATGTCCCAACCCTTGGGCAGGTTCTCTTTGGGCCCTGCCATCTTGAGATCATCCACGTAGATGACAAGTAAGAGCTTCATCTGCGGGTGGAAATACAATGATGGCCATTCGTCGCCAATCGGCTTGAATCCTACTTTCTGTACCGCGGTATGGCAATGTTGTTCCCACATGGTTCCTGCGTCAGGATGTCCATATAGAGCTTTGATCAGGCGACACACAGGTCTACGGAATTTATGCCTTTTCGCAGATGGATGCCAGGCTTCATCAGGCAGTTCAACCCAACATGGAGTGCCCGATAGTCTCGCCTGAATGTATGCTTGGATAGCATCCGCCATCTGGACATCGTTGCCAGGAAGGCATCCGTAATAATCTGCCCACCGTGAGGCGTCAAACGTAGCCGGGGAATTCCCCAAATCCTGAAACAATGCGGCTTCCATGTTCTGGTCTTTGACCTGATCACCGAGTAGTACACCTCGCCCTTTGAACTTCCTGGCAGGATCGTCCTCTTTGAGCTGATAGTTCTTCTCGTATATCAGTCCATGTACTCGCGCCATATGTACTTTCTCACCTTTCTTCTTTGCCTCAGCGACGACGTCGTCATATTCACGCGTAGTTGAGAAATCAAACACCTCTTGGTCCCACAATCCCTTCCATTCTTTCATGAAAGCTTCCATGGCCTTGGGGTTGTTGACCATCTCCTTGCGTGTGACGGGTCGAGTGACCATGGCATTGAAGCATGATCCTCCTGCATGATTCTTTTCCCGATGTACGTTTCTGTGAGAAGTCGTACACGGCATAGACGGAATCCAGTTATCATCCATGACCATATGCGCCGGAACAGCCGGCACGACGTCTGACAAGAATTGCTCTTGTGTGTATTGATCCACGTAGGACTGTGCCCAGGACCATCCATCGTCGTCGTCAATGGACACGTTGAGTTGCAGATCAATTTCTTCACATGGAACAATCTTGGGAAAGATCATGTTGTCCAAAATCTTGGTGACTATCTTCTTTCCTATCACAGCCTTCTTCCGGTCCTTCTTGGCAACTCGAGCCTTGTCTCGCTTTTCTTTCTTGTACGCTGCCTTCTTCTCCGCTTCACTCATTTTCTTCCATGCTTCCGGAGAATAGGAATGGATAGGTCGCCGTGTAGGGAGAGTTCGTCGACCGTCGCTTCGGATCTTGTATGGGACTCCCCTTTTATCGATCTTGCAGGCTTCACCATCATCAGTGAGATATACAATGCCGTCCCCTTTCTTCCCCGTACTCCAATGTTCAATCTCCTCAGGAGCCAACTTCTTTTCTTTCAAGATCTTAATGATCTCTCCAGGTTCTTCGATGTCTCCTTCGGGGATGAGTCTACCGGTTGGACCGACTTCGCGGGGCGATCGTCGATCTTTCCCAGTGACCTTTGGTTCAGAAGGAGGCGGTGCTGCACGTAGACCTAGCTCTTCGTCTAGTTCTTCGAGTCTTTTGTCTCCTATAGCATCAATAGCTTCATGTTCTGCTGACTTGAAGACTTCGCCAGACGGCTCCGTCTCTATATCAGATGGATCTATGTCCTGTAAGTCAGGATCTTCTCCGGGATCCGGCGGAGGAAGAAGACCATCTTGATCATCATCATCCCCGTTGCCACCATTTCCTCCAGGCGGACCGTCATCCCCGTCATCGACGTCTTTTATCTCCTTACCAGCGAGGTCAACGTTGTCCCTGAGTCCCTCAATGGTTGAGTTCATCCTCTCGTACTCGGCTTTCAGGGGAAATGTTATCTCCTCTGGGAAGTAGATAACTTCTGTCTCGTACGGTCTCATCAACTTCCTGGGAACAGATGCGTCCATCGACAAGTTCGCATTGGCAAATTCCTTCATGTCCCACACGCGATACTTCTTGGACCACCCTTGACCAGCAGTGATGATGTATCCGGCGAAAATGCCTGGGATCCCCTTTGGATCGAACTTGTTGCCATATGTCTTCGGCCTTGTATCCGTCGGCTTGAAGAAGACTTTGGCCCCAAACGGTATGGCTTTTCCCTCGAAGTCCTTTCCAGTCATTCGTTTCCATGCTGAATCACCATCGCCCTCCACGTCTTCAATGTTGAGGTTCTGCATCACGCAATTCAGCGCAAAGGACCAGTATTGGGCGGGTAATCCGGCGTGTAGCATGGATGCTGCGACTGTGTTGATCACTTCTTGATTTGATCGTTCAGCGAGTGAATTGTTACTGGGTTTCCCTGGAAGGGAATGATCTATCACGATCTTCAACTGCGCCATAGCTGAATCGAACTCTGGTGCTTCATCACTATACGCCATATGAATCTTGCGTCTCCCCATTAGGCGTCTGATGGCCATGACGACCTCGTCAGTATTCCTTGAAGCCGTGGGAATCGCTGCGATCATTTTGGTGGCGATGTCTCTGATGACTAGAACTTCACGTGCTCCATCATCGAGTCCGATACCCGCTTCGGCGGCCTTGCGCATATCGAGGAAGTCGAACGTCACAAGATCCCCCCAGTGTTTGATCACACGTTGAAATGCACCTCGTTGTGTCCGCAAGTGCTTCATCTTCGCGCGTATGCACGATTCGCAATATGGATTGCGGTAGCGATGAGTACACAGATGTGCCAACGTCTTGGCTTCGGCTTTCAGTGTTCCGACTCTGGCCTTGCGGCTCGGCGCACCGTCGCCTTCCACATCAATGATCACCTCATCGTCACCGTCCAATGGAATTTCACCCACTCCTTTTCCTTCGTCGTCGTCCGGAGGTCGTCCGGCCTCGGACTCTGGTACTTCTTCTATAGGAGGTTCTTGGGGTTCAGTATCAGGAGGTCGTTCATGATCGTCACCTTCTTCTTCTGCTTCAATTTCGCTCGGTGCAGCTTCAGCGGCAGCTGCGACACTGACGTCAACATCACCCGCGGTTAGCACACCCTTGAAGATTTCGGTGATCGCTTTGGCCTCCGGATCATCATGAACCAGTGACTTGGAACTCCCGGCGCGAATGTACGGGATGTCACCGTTCACGAACAGAGATATTCTCTTGCCCTGCGGGTTGATCATGAATGGTTCCCTTCCGGGTGGCCACACAAACCCGTAGTTGAAGTTCATGCATCTTTTACCTATGGAAAGCACCGACGGTGTGTCATCCAACACATAAGCGTTGATCGGTTCCTCGAACGACTCAGTCTGGAAGTTCGACACAAGATCGGTATCGGTGATTCCATTTGCTGTCTGAAATGATATGGGCTCTGGAGTCACGAGTGTCTCGAGACTGTGCTTCTCGATCTTCTTCTGAGATATGAGGTCGTGGCCACACCCAGTGTCCATGAGAAACTTGATCTTCTTCTTGAGGATGACTGGTTGAACCATGCATTTGAATACACCTTGATTGATGATCCGTTTGCTGTGCGCAGCATCGAGTTCACGCTCAACGATGGAATCCTCACCGTCGTAGAAGGAAACTTCTTCCACCCGAGACGTTCCTGGGATTCGTACGAATGAAACTCGATCTCCGCATTGATCATCATCGTCGTCAACCATGTCTCTCATGATCTGTGCCCTCAATCTCGCTTTGTGCTTGGCGAATTCCAAATTCACGGCGCGATCCTCATTGTTGACAAGCGCTTCCATGTCGACGTACTTCACCTTCCGATCCTTGTCCTTCTTCGATCTTCTAGGACACGAAGAAATGAACTTCACGTCATCGGCGAATGTCACATTACGCTTGATCTCTTTTCGGGTCGACGTAGTCGGTCCCGAGGATTCGTCGTCTGTTGAACAATCCGAATCAGCGTCGCTGTCAACGGATGGACAATCTGACTCCTCCTCATCTTGTCTTGAAGATCGCTTCCATATAGCCGGGGCTGATGGATTCCACCTTCGGCACAATCTGATGGCGGGTGCCGCAGGGAGTGCCTTGGCCTTGGCATTCGGCTTCGCTGGAGCTGCCTTTGCTTCGGATTTGGCTTTAGCTTTTGCCTTTGGTTCCGGAGCTGGGGTAGCTGCTGCCTCATGCTTGAAAGGACAATTCTCTCTTGAGCACGAGCCTGTGTTCTTGAAAGAGTAGCATATCCTATTTCCTCCTCCTCCAGATGGACTTGGAGTTCTCGTCCTCGGCGTAAAGGGTCGCTCTGGAGTCTTCTTCGAGTGACTGAATGGGCACTTGTCACCATTTCGACACCCTGCATCTGTGAAATGGAACTTGCAGCGGATTTGCTTCTTGCTCTTGTCGCCTCTGTTGTCCGCTGACTCACTCCTCGTCTTCTTCTTGGGCTTTGGCTTGGTCTTCGCATGACTCTTCGCTTTGCTTTGAGGTAGTACAGGTGTTGCTTTATCCGGCTTGGTCGGCGAAGCCTTGACCTTTGCGGATGGAGCTGCGTTAGGCGTTGGTTTCTCAGGTACCTTGGCCGGTGCAGCAAGCAAATCCTTGCCCTCAAGCATCTGGCGCAAGCCAATTTGGGTCTGAGTGAGATTTGATTGTTCTCGTCTCCGCATGATGGTACGGTCGATGATCTTCATCAGATTGTCGTACGATCGGTCTTCATGATTGTAGGGCAAGTGTTCGTAGTGCATGCCCAACTCCATCTTCATTGCGGGCGAGTCCTTGATCTTGCTGTACAAGCAATCACGGAGAGCTGTTTTGGATGGTATGTCTTCTGGCCTCATCCGTCCCAGAACCTCCAACCACGTCTGCTTGAACGTATGAAGTTTGTTGTCGCCTTGGTACTGGAGCTTCACCAGATACTCGAGAGTGATGATCATGTCGAGACGATCGTGCGTTCGAAAACTTTCATACATCATCGCAATGATTTGTCGTCCTTTGATGATCTTCCCTTCGGGCCTGCTGATGTAATCGTTGGCCTTCCGGTTCACCTCCAGGTACAGATCAGCAGATTTGTCACCACCAGCGCGTAGCATTGCGACCATGGCGATCCCCAATTTGACGTCTACGCTCTTGAACTTCTTGTGTCCCGAATCGTTCAGTGCTTCGACATCAGGGAATGGATTGAACGCTGGTGCCAGCCATAACATCCAGTCCTCATGATTTGGGTCGGCTGATGCTCCTAAGACATTCGCCGTGCATACGGATCGCCAGTTGTTGAGGTGAGTGAGAGTAGGCCATGGAGGAACGGTCACTTTATCGGCCTCCCTCCTGGAAATTCTCACCTCTGTGACTTCAGGATCTGCGTCTCCATCAGGATCACGCGCATGAGGGTCAGGATCCGGGTCAGGTTTGCCTCCACCGCTTCTCTTCTTATCATCATCGTCATCATCAGGCGGATCTGGAGGATCATACCCCGTGCCGGTTCCTTCATCATGCTCTCCCTCTCCGTTCTCGTCGCCAGCTTCATCACCGTCATCGTCTCCATTGTCTTCCTGAATCGTTTCAGCAAATAATCTCCACTCATCACGATCAGCTCTGAGACGCTGTTCGGCTTTCTGGGCCTTGAGTACTTCGCTTCGCAGATCGGCAATCTTCTCTTCGTACCGTTCCGCGACCTCTTTCTCGATCTGACGCCTCCTTGCCTCATGGATGGAATCGTCATAGGCGACAGGGGCACCAATGAGGTCGTTGCCCTTCGTAGATGCGATAATGCCGTCGATACCAACAGGTCTTGAGGAGCTGGCAGATGCTGTGGACTTCGATCCCAACATCCCGCGATCCTCCAAGAGTTCACGTAGCTGTCGATCACGCACGGCTGCCGCATCACTTTGCCCATGAAATCCGCTTGGTATGCCAAACAGAGTGGCTGCACTAGGCGTGGAACGCGCATGTGCTGGGCTGCTAATACCTGGCACGTAGTGCTCGGGCATTGCATCCGCCACGATTGGCGTTGAATAGGATTTATTCACCTCACCTTTAATGCGGCCAGTGAAGAAGTTTCCACCGGTAAATGGAATTCCATCCATCGCAAGGTTCTTGTCCTTGTCCGATTCCGAGAATGCGAACTTCTCTTTGGCGACTGGACTAACTTGACTTGGGGACCGTATTTCAGGGGATCGTACCTCACCTCCTACGGAAAATGCAGGCACTACTTCCTTTCCTACGTGCTCCCAGCCAGACTCAGTAGTCCTCGAAGACATGGGCATGCTCGAAGGCCGTGTCACTCCGCCATGGTAGTTGGAGTTCCGTGCTGCCTCCAATTCGCTGCGTGTCCTCGCTTGAAGATCTTCTTGTGCTCTGAGTGTTTTCCTGAGTTCACTCAGCTCATCGTGCAAGGTAGGCAATGCGCGCCTTGCATGATCTTCATTCTGATGAAGTCGGTCCTCTGCATCTTGCATCCTCCTCACAGCCATTTTGCGGTACTCTTCCTCTTCACCAAGACGTTCGCGAAGCCGAAGTCGTTCTTGATCAATGGCTGCGCTGTTCCCAGCTAGCCCTTGGATCTCGTTCACGGCCCGCAACTCCTGATTCTTGACCAAGTGGAATCGTTCCTGCATTGCTTGTAAGGCTTGTTCCGAACTTGCTGTGTTCGACCGGAGGAACAAGTTCTCTCTGGCTTGTTCATGAAGTTCATGAGTCAGATGCTCATACTCACGTGCCATAAGCTCACCATCGCCTTGCGCTCTTGCCTCCAACTGCACAAAGTTAGTGGCTGCTTCCGTGCGAAACACGTGTAGCTGCTGAGCCAACTCCTCGGCAACGGCGTGTGCTTGACGTTGTTGAGCAGAGTTCTGTTCATCCATGCGAAACAAAGCTGCTTCATAGTCTCGCTTCATCTCCTGATTGACATTGTTGATGTGCCTCATGGCTAAGCATGCATGGTCACGTTGTCGTTCCAATTCTTCGATGCGAATCCCAGATCCTTCATCTTCTTGTTGCATCTCCTTGATCTTATCCATCAGGGTCTGGACAACTCCCTCGTACTCTTGCATCTGACTGCGATAGTACATCTGCTGCGCAAGGTTCGATGCTTCGAACTGTTGCGAAATCGTCAGTTCCTGATAGGCATTCGGACCATCGGCTATGGCTGGCGTGGTCACCGATGACGCATCACCACGTGCAGGAATAGTGTCCAGAGTCATATCCAGATCGTCAGCATCGCGTGGCTGATTGGTAACCATCCGATTCCATGTCATGGACTTGTCACGCCCACGAGTAGCCGAAGTCCTTGATCGTGCTGAAGAGCTTCTCGAAGATGATGGTCTCGACTTCTTTTCCAAGGTCTTCACTCCCTTTGTCCTTGGCCCTGGACGTAGTCCGAGGTGCCTGAAAACCAGACGCTTCGGCTCGTCGTTCTGGAGCCTTGCCCGTCCTCGAACCTGTGGATGTCGGACGCGAAGGCGTAGATGCTCTTGGTAGACTCTTTGCTTTCACCTTGGGAACTGCCTTTGCAATGGCAAGCGCAGAAGATTGACCTTTGTCATCTTCCGTGGAGCTATCAACGGATTGCACCACTGTGTCATCAGCTGTTGACTCACCAACGGCTGGCGCTGCCACATCGGCACCGAAAGTCATTGTCGTATCTTGGCTTGATCCCGAGTTCATTGTGGTCGTAGTAGATCAAGTAGTCGTTGCTGCAGAAAGGCAGAGCCGCGTACGGCTGATAACCTGCGTGGGGATTTGATCTCGATTATGTTGCTGCTCTCCCCACCAGAGCTGTAATGAATATAGGTGTGGCTGGCTTGCACTCTCCACAGACTGGGACCCTGTCTCTCTCACACTTCCACACGTGCAATCCTATGCAGGCAGAACCGGCGGCCGTTCCTTTTGCACTCGCTGCCGGCGGCGGTTCGTCTGTGCACGGGATAGCTCTGATTGCTCAGGATAGAAGACACATATAGCACTTAGCTATGGGCATTGACTTGAGCCAAACGTTGCGTGGGCGGTCACATAGAAAGGTAAGGAGAAGCGATGCGGTGTGCGTAGCACGTCCACAAGCTTACTCCTAGAGTCGAGGGACGCGTAGCGTGCCCCCTTCTCTTGCACTCTACACGGTCTTGCTCACAGCTCTTATAGTGACACCTTAGAACTTGACAAGGCATCGCAGTCCGTTCGCACTCAGATATCGACTTTACGCAGTAAGTCTCTGAGGTCTTTTATAGATTCTATAGATGTTTATCTGGCTAGTTTGTAATCTTATTGATCTTAATATTCAGCATAGAGTATCTACTCACTTGTAGTGAGGCTTGCATGGGCTAAGGACACAAGGTTTAAGTTTAAATCATGTGTGGCTCTTGGTTGCGCACTATGGCGCTGGCTGTCGCCTGCTGTTCCCGGGGGGGGGGGGGGGGGGGTGGGGGGGGCGGGGGGGGGGGGGTCGGGGGGGGTGGGGGGGGGGCACCAAAAAAAAAAGTTCGAATTTTCTTTTTTTTTTTTTTTGCGCTGCCCCCCCCCCGTCCCGAATTTTTTTTTTTTTTGTCCGCCGCCCCCCCCCCCCCCGCCTTCCCCTTAGTAGCAGTGTTCTCGCCCTTCGGGCCTAAACCAGCCAAGAAGTGAGAGTCAAACCTCCTGCTCTATAGTCATGTCGACAGTTGAAACAAAAACTCTGGATATGTGATAACCATTGTTGTTTATGCACATGTATGGGTATACGTACATGTATCCTATTATCCTATTTAAGAATATGCATATGAGGATAACGATATCATGTGCACGAGTGATGTTGCTTCAAATCTGAAACAAAACAAAAACATGAAAAACCGTAATGCTGTAAATATGGGGCCCGTAATGTCTTATTTTCTGTGTGTATATATATATATATATATATATATATACATACATGTATATATGTATGTATATACATATACATCTTCTTCTATGTGTATATCTGTATATATATATATACACACACAGATCTATGTTTAGACATACATGTATGTATGTAACTATATTTATACGGTCTTGTTTCTGCACGTTATACACGCCTGCACATTATGTACCTACACGGTCATACACATACCATCTGACACAGTAGGAACGCATACATAGGCGTGGTATGTGTGCGTGCTGTCAGCACAAGCCCAGACCTCCCACCGTTGTCGTTCTCTCTGGCTCTGGGCTCGAGGGCCCGTTCGTCTGCAAGCTGCATGGGGATTCGAGAAGCCGAGCGGCCTTTGAACAACGCACAGCGAACGCCAACGGAACAGCATCTCAACTGCGCCTGCGCAGTCTGCGAGAGGCTCCAACGAGGCCAACCTCTGACAGGGCGCGTCTGACAAATGCCCAGTAATGCAGCCATTCTCTCGAAAAACCCACGCAGGTGCTGCAAGGATCGGCTGAGGGAAGCGCCCTGCTTCTGCTTGTCCGGCGACTTTGGCGGAGCACAGGCTGGCCTGACCAAGCTCAAGCCACGATGGTCAGTGCAAGGCGATCGGGCCCAGACGCTTCGGAGCCTTTCTCGTCGCGACGGAACTCTTGAAACTCAAGGGCGGCTAAGCAGCTACACAGCTACAATCAGCTACGTCTACCTTCAGACTCAAGGCCCAGCTTCGCTCTCGAGGACGAGCTTGCCTTGAGGCCAGGGGTGCAGAGAAGGCCGTCTAGAGTCTGGAGGGTACCAGCCTTCGTAAAGAATGTCTTGGGCTGGCTGTAGGAGCATATCGCCTGCACAGAGGTGCAGGGTCCTGAACAAGTCCGGCACCTGGTACAGGAAGCTAAGCGACCTGGCGGAAGGATCGCTTTCTCCGATTGGTCCTCGACAAACCAAGAGAACCAATCCGTCAGAGATGTGGAGCATTCGCATGGCTCGGCTTCCCTCCCTGCATGTCACATGCCGCAATATGACTACGCGTCCAAGCCGCATATGCTGCTTCGTCATCCCAGACTGTGACACCTGAAAGGCATTGAGGGCATGGGACGACTCCATGCACCGACGAATGCACATGCAAAGCAATGCCCCAGTCCAAGGATCTTAAATAATTGCAGTTGTCATCTGGCGCTTGATCACGTCGTAGGAGTTGAGAGAATCGGAAACCTGCTGCGTCCTGAACCAATCGCCAGCATTGAATGTGATCTGCGAGAGGAGACACGCTGCTTACTCGCTGCTTTGAATGCCCGACATCCGGAATGTCACAATGCCAGACGATGTTCGACAGACATCTGAGTGCAAACGAGGTGGCATTCTCACGAGAAAAGATTCCGGGCACAGCACAGACAAAACATGGGTTGTGCCAGCAGGTCGGGAGGGAGACGACCTTTTCGTCGGCGAATGAATGCAATCCGCAACACGATTCCCACCCATCCACAATGTGCGCGATGGCGGCTCGAAGCAAATGAGCACCAGCTTCTTTCTGTATGTTTACCGTTTGCTTTTGAAAGTCTTCTCCGTTTGTGGCGGAAGGCTTTGATGGAACTCTGTGTTGCAAAATCGCGACTGCGGAATGGGCAAGCTGAGGAGCCCGCATAGCCCCTTGCATGTGCAGGTGGTGTCAGGGTACCCGAGGTATGCCCGGGTACCGCCGCGCAGAATCAACAGAACATGCAGCAATTGCTATGTATGACAAACTGACTTAAAACACACAAGTTATATATGTATCCATTTAATTCCATATATACATATGTGCTCACGTGCTCCGCGGCCCCCCCCCCTCCCCCCCAAAGATCAATGGTCCGGATATAGGGTAGGGCTCCCCACTTCTCTGTGGTGTGGGGTGTGGGGCCTCTCTTCCCCCTGTAGGGTGGTTGTGGGGTTTAAGGTGGTTGTGGGGTTTTGGGGTTTGGGGTTTGGGGTTTCGAGTTTTGCTTACGCTTTTGAGTTTGGGGTTTACAGTTAGAAGGTATTCAAGTCGACAAGGGCTTAGGGAGGATTTGCGGTATGTTCTTCTTTGGGCTTGGAGCCTGAATTTAGGCGGGGTTTAGGGTTGGGTCTAGGGTTTAAAGCACAGCTTAAGGGTAAGCAAAACAGGAGCACGAGCTACGTTATAGGGTTTACGGCTTGCGAAGGGCTTGCGTGTGAGCCTTGGCCGCCCCCCAGCAGCCCCAGCACCACCCCACCATCCAGTGGCCAGCCCCCACCCCCACCCCTACCAAACCATGCCATTGGGGGGGGAGGGCCGGGAACGCCAGACGCCTGACCATACATGATGAAGCATACGTCAAGGCATCTTACATACAGCATCTGTTACATAGTATATCTTATACGTAATTTGCTTCATAGATCTTCATAGTTCAACTTTGACGTGTTTTATGCTGTCTATATAATATGCTCAGCTATACGTTGTACGTTATAAGCACTATGTTGAATGTTATGAACTGAGCCTTCGTTCTTCATGCTTTGCATGTTGCATATTAAGTTTATGTATCGCATTCGATACGATAAGAAAGATAAAAGGTGATACATAAACATGTGTATGTTAATTATCTCTTGCATATTGCTGCTTGCTTACTGGCTTAGCAAATGCTCCTGCAGCTTGTCTTTCTGCTCGTTCCATAGTTGCTCAAACTCCGTCTTCGACTGGTCCAAGACGTTGAATCGGGTGGTCGCGACGAAGACCTCAAAGACCGAGAGACAGAGAGAGGCGGGGGCGGGGGATAAAGGAGCGGAAAAGAAGAAGAGACTCGGACTCGTTTTTTTCTGCTTCCGACGAGCGGCCTCGGGCTCGAGCATTTCTTCGCCGTCCGCCTCTGGTCGTCCGCCCGGGCCCGACACCAAACGGTCCCTCTGCTCCGCGGACTTTAACGGCAGCAGTCCTCAGCAGAAGAAACTGAGAGAGACGGAGACGGACGTCCTGCCGTCACTGGCCTTGCCAGAAGGATGGTTTCGGTGGTCCCTTGCTCGTCATGAAGGAGCTCATGACCATTCCAACGAAATCCTGAAAGAGCAACTGGCAAGCCTTGACCCATCAAACAGCATAAAACAAGCTACAGCTGCACAGCTCCAGTCCAGAATCCCGCCGCCACCATGAGCTTCTTTAAAGGCCGGACCCTTCCTCCAGAAGGTGAAGTCCTTCTTCGTCTCCCAGATGGTGAATGATACGTAGCCTTGCCAACTCATGCAATGACCTCTCGCCAGCCTACGCATAAGTCTTTTACCAGGGGGCTATACTCATCTGGGAACGATTGCTGGTCGTTTGGCAGCCTCCTCATCAGTGAAAACCATCCTCAGTTCTGCTAACCAAACGAACACGCCGGCCCATGATTCTTAGCAAACTATGGCACTCAGTGCAGCCTGCAGTCGAAAGCCGGGAAGAGTGAGCAAAGAGGACTTTCGTTTCGCCCATCGCTGCTCGAAAGCAGCCTCGGCACCCTGACAATGTAACTTGCGAGACGCTGGAAGCTTAGGGAGTGGCCTGCACTTTCATGGCAGGGATAGGGGAAAGTTATGTTCGTCGAAGCTAAGCAGTTTTCGCTCGTGGATAGGCCTGTTGGTCTGCTCAGACAAAACACCTGAACTACACGAGATAGACCGCCCTGTGTTAACGAAATCGAACGGCCAAACGGTTCAGCAAAAGTCTTGAGACGAAAAAACTCAGTTTCCCAGCTTTTTGCGGTTTTTCCGCGTCAACAAGCCGAGTTGTGGCTGCCATAGCATGGCTGCATGGCTCTGCATCTCGCGATGCGATCTGCGGCACGGGCATTCCCTGTCGCAGGCTACACCAGCAGGTTGCCGCTATGAGGGGGCGTTTTCATTGGACGGCTTTTCTGCACGCTTCAAAAATTCATGGTTTGTCCTACCTGCGAGCTGGGTTACTTACAGTTTACTCAGGCTTCAGAGCTTAAGGCTTAATTAAGGTGTAGATAGCACAATGTATTTGCACAGCGGGATGACGAAAGCTTTGGCATTGACGGCAAGGCTCTGAATTTTGAGATGTCAGGGTTGGCAAAGGCTGAAAAATGAGAACAGTTGGGTGGGCGCATGCGCGAGAAAACCCTGGCGTTCCCACCAGGGCTCCTCTAGGCAACCTTTCACATCCTGTCCTGAGTCTCCTGTAGAGGCTTTAACCATCTTTAGCCCACCTTTGGAAGCCACCAGGGAGGGAGGCCAGGCCATTGAAGGCAAATCAGTTCAGGAAAATCTACACAGAGAAGACTAGGACTTGGACTAGACACAGCACGTAGTAGGCAAAAGGCTGCCGTCGATCCCAAACTGCCCCGATCTGCCGCTAGAAGCCTGCCTCGCGCACCATGAAACCTGGGGTGCTCTCTCTTCTTGCTGTAGCCACTTAGGTGAAAGATGCTCCTGCCCAGCTGAGCCACTGAGCCCGGCACGGTTTGAGGCGATGTACCTTTCGCCAGTTAGCGCCTCCGGTCCACACACTCATTGCACCTAGCTGCCTAGCTTGCAGAAAGCATTGCTGAAAAAGCATGACTGGTACCTTACGGGCGAGGGTTCCCGACGGACGGATGCGACCCCCCCCCGGAAGGGGATGACAGACAGATCGATAGATCGATAGATAGACAGAGAGACAGCGAGATAGACAGGTAGGGTGCCAGGGATAGATACGGACGGGCACAGGCAGAGGTTGCTCACGGAAGGCCGCTGCAGATCACTGCGGGGGGCTACCTGTCTGTTGGGAGCGGCCGGCGCAGGGAACAAGAATGACAGTAATGATAGATAGACAGATAAGATGTATGAGTGACAAGCAAATTGGAGATGGTGTAGGGGGGGTGGCTTCATGGACGGAGGGCCACAGGCCCCGAAGGAAAGGCGGGGGGTGGTAGATAGCCCATACCTTGTTCAAACATACATACGTACACACACATATATATATATATATACATATACAGAGAGAGAGAGTGTGTGTGTGTGTGACGCTGTCCGTATATATATATATATATATATATATATATATATATATATACGTATATATGCGTGTATAGATATATGTATATGTATATGAAATATAATATGTATATGTAATCTAATACCATTATATGTATATATATATATATACATATACATATGTGGCAGGAACGCTCTCCACCAACTCTCCAACCAAGTTTGAAAACAAGCCTTATGTTCATCGCCATGGTCTCTACGAGCAGCCTCCTGCATCTATTCTAAACCTGTTTTCGGACCATGACGCCTCATGAGTCTTTGTATTTCCTGCTTCTGACAGAGATCATGCAAAGCCGTTGTGAGAAACTGTAGCGCCCTACTGCCTTCAAGTTTCGCGGAGTCTTTCGCGGAACTTTCGCGCAATCCACTGCAAAAAATCCCCAATCCCGAGCTCAAACTTACTATGCATGGTCACTCTCTACGACAACCCCTTACGCTTCGCAGGTCCCCTTTACTGCACGTTGCACCGTATGAGCTTCCAACAGCCTTACAGATATGAACTCCAGGCCCGTGTACCTTCTGCATCGAGTCAAGTACTGCGGACTCGTTCAAGATAGATGTTCGCGATGAACAAGGTACGACGACAGGCCCGGAATCCAAATCTGCAAGGGCTTAGGGCTCAAACGATGCAAGGGTGCGAGAGCTCATTCTCCATAGGGTTTTTTAAGGTTCACGGCTTGGACTAAGGGCTCGCGTGCTCGTTGAGGCTCAGTCGATTGAAGGCGCTAGGGCAGGACATAGTTGAATCCTGTAGTATTCTATCGCGTGTTGATACAACTTTCGCGAAAACCATCTTCCGTTCGCGCCTGCTTTAGCGGATCTTTCGCGAACTCTGTAAACCCTGCCACATGGCCGGTTTTGTATAAACCGTTGACACGGACCACCACGGACCTTTAAAGAGCAACCCTCAGATAGACTGGCATCTGACAGGCTCATGAACCAGCTGGATGGATACTTAGGTTGTTCACGGACGCACGCGGGGGGGGATGGAGAATAGAAAAGTGCTCAGGCGTCTGCCCCCCCCAATGGTATGGTCTGGCAAGGGCGAGGGGTGCCGAAAGACGGGGGGCGCTGGCGTGTGCGGAGAGGGCTCGGGGAAACTGCAGCTGGAAGGTGGGCTGCTGCGGCTGGCGGCCAGGGTTCACAGAGAGGGCGATCTGACGACCTACACCCCAAACCCTCAGAAGCCGGTGTCGACTCGAGGCCTTTTACCGGTTGACCCCAAACCCTGAACTCAAAAGCTTAAGCTAAACCCTAAAGCCCAAAACCCGTGGGATTGATAGTATCTGACGGGTTGCCGGTGGACGGAGGGCCAGAAACCACCGCTCTGGGTGCGTGAATGGACGGAGAAATAATCTCACGCACTCTTTAAACAGCCGGGTAACCCGGGGCGTGCCTGACGCGGGCTAGTGGCGCAGGGGTATAGGGGAGATAGATAGATACGTAGACAGACAGACAGATAGAAAGGTAGGTCGGGAGGATAGATAACAGCCGACGAGTTACGGACGGACGGAGGGCTAAAGACCCCGAGGGAGATAGATAAATAGATATATAGATAGATAGCACCTCAAGGGCTCATGAAGCGCAAAAGAATGATAGATAGGTCTCTGACAGGTTAACTAGGCAGCTCCCTCCGAGCACGTACCTAACGGGCGGACTTTGCTGACGGACGGACGTGTGGCCAGAGACCCCGGGCGGAGGCTGGATAGAAAGATAGTATCTGTGGGCTCACGAAGCAGCCGCACCTGACGGGGATGGATAGTGTCTGACGGGCGGCATTGCCTAACCTTTAACCTCCAATCTGCACGTGTCTGATGGGGATTGAAGGTAGAAGGCCATGCAAGGTACAATATGAATAATCATAGACAATCCTGCTTCCTTTCATATTTCCAGCTATTTGAGTACATACAAGACTTGGCTGCAATCGAGAGAAGGTGACAGTAGAATTTAACAATTGCTGATAAGTTGATCACAGGTGATGGGTCTGACAATTGGTGCTGTCGTCAAATTGTCATTGCCAGAAAGAACCATTGCCACTTCTCTCCAACTGTCCCTGAGTGCTGTGACAAATGCTGACAGTCTAAGTCTAAGTACTGCGAAAGTCACTGCATGCTCTGGAGGCTCAATTCGTCGGCACCTGAGTATCCACCTCCGGCTCGGCTTCCACGTCCACTGCATGCAGGCTCCTTTTGGGAGCACGTTGCTCCTTCACAAGTGTCCAAGCATGATGCAGACAGTGGCATAGCAGTGTCTTGTGCCTCAGTAAAGAGTTTGCCCACGCCAACGAAAGTAGCAGCATGCAGCCCAAGCACCAGGGCCACCCTCATTGCTTCGGGCTTGAGCGGGCAGGACCCCGTTTAAGCATGGACCAAACTCTTAGCCGCAGACAGGCAACCACTGGACCTTGGCGAACAGAGTTGGCCGAACAAACTGATGCAGCTTCCCCGAGTGAAACTTACGCGTGCCTGGACACCACTCCATGACCATGAAATCGGGGCATGTTGTAGCTCGTTTACAGTTGAATGGTCGAATCAGATATGGTTAAATCCAGGAAACCTTGTCACCAGCAGTTCCATTCTTACTCAGTGACCAATGCGTTCACAGGTTCTCGAGCCCATCAGCGGGAAGCTTGAAGCTTGTGGCGGCTATCGTTACTCCGAGAAGCTCGACTGCAAAGAAGCCCCAAACTGCTGTCGTGAATCAAGGTCGTCGCAGGTGCGTTCCACAACAGCCACACAAAACATCCATCCATGGAATGGCCGCCGTGCCTCCGCGCCCATCTCAGGAACTGCAAAAGCTCTTTGTCAGGACATCCTATGATCAGCATGACCCCTTAACACTTCAGGTCTCATTCGTCTAGCCGCTTTTGCGCCTATGATGGCGTCGTACGCATTACCGAGAACCCACCCTGCTCACCTGTCAACTTACATGTGGAGAGATTCTGAGATTCCAGTTCGAGCCATATCTTCAATGTAATTTTCAAGGAAGTGAAAGACGGCCCGACTGCAGCAAACATATCTCGCACTCTTACAGAATCAATCCCGCATCGTGAATTCTGCTGCTTCGCAGCAAAATTCGGAATGCGCTACAGCAGCACTTTGAGTGCAGCACAAACATGCGTCTAAATGTAAAACACATCTGGCTATAAGAGAACCAGCTGCGTCTATGCAATCCGGATTTTCCGGTTTCAAGCCTCGCCTTGGGCGCGCCGGGCAATGCAAGTAAACCTCAGCAGTCCAGTCTCTGCCAGTCTCTCAAACATGAAGATTCCGCGGGCAAACCACGCGTATCTGGGCCGAGGACTCCTCGAAACTAATTGTGCCGTCATTGGTGGTGTCCAGAACGGAGTACAGCTCCACAGACGCCCCAAAGTATCCCAACTGCCAGCTGCATTGAAATTCGACATGCCGCAGGAAGTCCTCGAGTCCTGCACTCCACGCGCCTCCTTCAGCCCGTTGCTCCACTCCTCCTCCGGCCGCGCCGACGCGAAGACCGAAGCGAAGCGAAGCGAAGCGAAGCGATCCCTCCGCAGCACGAAGCTCAGTGGAAGCTCGAGAGCTGTCCTGAGACATCTCTCCATCTCCGCTCTTCTCCAGGACAGCCCAGGCCTGGCTGAAGCAGAAAGGGGAATCCCCTCCCCACGGCGCACGGCACGGCACAACGGCACTGTTACAGTGGACACATGCGGACACCTTGGCAATCGCGCCGTATCTCCAGATGAAGAAATCATAGAGCTCCCCAGTCTGCACAACAGGGTACGGAAATCAGTTGGGGCGGTGCAGTTGGAGCATGTCGTGTTCCAAGCGCCTGTCTGTCCAGCTCACGCTTCACAGTATCCAGCTGGAGCCACTCCTGTGTCATCGAGCTGTCACCGAAGAAAGCGCGCAGAGCGAGCCAGCTTGTGACACTGTGTTGGTGCACCGTCTCATGCCCGAGAACATCCCGGACCCCACGGCGCCTCAACAGAAATGGAACCCTCGAGCGTTGCGTCAAGGTAGCGGAAAATGGCCCGAAAACCTGCCATCATGGAGACCATATGGCTGCAACCGGGCAGCCCATGACAAGGTGCAATGATGCCGAAGCTGCGTTCGCGGCGATTGTCACGGAATCGGGAATCTTCAAGCCTGCCGTGCACTTAATAAGGGTACCTGCTGAAATCGCATCTTCCGCCGCACCTGTCGCAATACTCCTCGAATTCTTTCAAGGTGATCAAACCTTCAAATGTCGGTATGCAGGCAAACCGTACCATCGCCAGTGACCAACTACAGCAGCTGCTGTAAGCTCCAGGCCGTTCGCACTACCACCATCAATGTCACGAAACGCCTACGAAAATATGTGTCGCAGGCTAGAGAGGGTGTCACGTGGAAACAACGACGAGCCGAGGAATGAGACGTTAGAATCCGTTAGAACTTAGAACGCAGTACGGACACGATTGGCACTGCCATGACGAAGATAATGATCGACTTAACGGGAGAAGGGCACCCAGTTCGACAGACCAGACCCTGGCGATGTCGTAGTGGCAGCTACCGCGCACAACTGCGATAGCGAAAGCTGCTCGATGCTTCTAACCTCGCAGCAGCAGCTGAGAGCAAACATTTTCGACCTCAGTCTCGAAGCACGAGTTGCAAAAATCGGAATTGGAATAGCTTCTGGCATGTTCCAGCGGAATCCGTCCCAAAAAGACTTGTGGTGTCCAGATTCGTCCAGCTGCCATATATGACTGATGGTCCACGCACAGTACCCGCTACGACAACTTTTTTGACACTGAAGACATGGCAATGCCGTAAACCCGTTACGACAAGGAGAAGCTGCGAAGAAGCCGCAGGCAGAAACAACACGAGCAAACATCATTTCCACACAGCAAAGCGAAGGAAAAACCTCGAGGCGCAAACGATGAAGAACACGCACCCGGCATGCACAGGTAAAACACGACCGGGGTAGTTGTCCTGGCCTCTTTCAGATTGTCACGGTACTTCTCTCGCATGACCTCTCGCTACGCCACAACCAATCACATGCAAAGATGCACTGCTCAGCCTCCAAGAAGCGGATGATGTCAAGGCTGACATCTGACAGAGTGGACCACCAGGATACATCCTGACAGCGTGGAGAAGAAACTTCTTTCGGAGACCGGGCGCAGATTCTCTTCCTGCGTGAGACTGGCATTGCAACTGCAACGGTTAAAACCATTCTCAGTCATGGGATTCACTATTTCCACATGATGCGGCCAGTTCCGTGAAGTTGCTTGCACTGTCGGCTTCGTCACTCAGAAACCAACAGACCCAGGAAGCATGCCATAAAGTCACGACTTCAACTGCGCTCCCACGGAACATGCCAACCTCTTGCTTGAGGGGAGGTGTGCGCCATCGCCTGCCCAAACCCTTTTCAACTAATGCAGAAGCTTCGGCAACAGCAGATGACAGCAAGCTGAGGTCACTGCCCATAAGCTCCAAGGAAATCACTTCGAGTCTTCATGTTGCGCTTCTGGCACATTGACAAAAATTGCCAGAAGGCTAGAGGCCAGAATTCGCTAAATCCCCTGTAGGCTCGTTTTTTGGAACTAGGGTCGCCTCAGGTGCCACAAAATACTTCGCTGCAAAGGTCCCCGCCTGAGCAGAAACAGAGCAAACGCTGCTAGCTGCGCAAGCCGCAAGGGATTTCCTCCCAAGCAGCCCTAGGCAAATCCGAAATCCTCGCCCATTGAGAATGAGGGTGAGAGTGAGGGCGAGTGAAGGTGAGTGAAACTGATGATGAGAGTGAGGGCACGAGAGAAGATACGGGCAGCAACGAAGCCAGGAGTCAGGGGTTAAAGCAAAGGAGAGGGTGAGAATTGATGAGGGTGAGTGAGGCACGTGCAAAGCCCTCGTCGTGGGATGGTCATATCAACATATCAGCAAGCTGCATAACCCAGCAACATAAAACATCAACGAGATGAAAACAGCATGTGCAACCAGAGAAGCAAAACATCGCGCTGCAGAAGAGCTGTGTAGAGCTGGAGATCCCGAAAATGATATCGTCTGAAAGACTGTGCAGAGCTGAGTGAACATCGAAGCCATTGGGTCTTTCATTACACGTTGCACTGGTTGGCTCTGTGAAGTGCTGCTGACTTTACTGTCCATCTAGCATTGTGACGTCCCGGTCCTGTTGACACTACGTCTCAACACGGGAACTAATCTCCGATGGGATGTTGTTGAGAGTGCACACAAGAAGGAATCCTGGTAGCCAGCAATGCAAAAAAACACACGGAAAATGGGATTTCAAAAAAATGTCCACGTTTGCTTTATTGCCATTGGGCTCGGTGTCTGATGCCTCTTCTTGAAACCTAGAAATTATAGAAAAAACACACCGAAGCAACAGCAGCGAAAATTGGAACAATAAGGGAAAACATTAGGGAAAATAGTGGGAACATAGTGTTAATGTTGCTCTTGCTGATTCTATGCTCATGCGGTTCTCAGTTTATTCCCATGATTTTTCTTTCATTGGGTTCGGTGTCTGATGTCTCTCCACATCGAGAAGTGACATCCGTAAGTTTGCAAAAACATCGACACATCTGGAGACAACACCTAAAATGGGGAAATTTCGATCGCATGCGGGTGATATTCTGGGAAGAAAGTGGCACCCATCTCGCATCTCAACTGAACCTAACAGAACAGTTTACTGGCTCCCGGCCCGAGGCAGATCGGAAAACCGTGCCCAGGCTCGGGGCACACCTGGAAGCAAGAGCAACGAAAGCCACTACAAGGCTATCCACTCGGGCCTGTGACCAGCTTGTCTTCGGTCCCGTCCTGTAGTGACGGCGACAGATTTCTCGTGCGAGACACTTCCTATCGCTTCGCATCCAAGGGCCTCCCGGATGTACCTGGGTTCGAGAAGAAGGGCCCCCTCCTTCTGCTGCAACCTCCGGGCGAAACGTTCCATCGCCAGCATTGGTAGTATGTGCGCTGCCGACGTCTCGGGCGAGGACATGACAAGCAGATTCACCGCAAGCTTCTCATCGTGGACAGAGAAATCGAGGTCGAGCTGGGCCTGCGCGGAAGGAGGTGCCCGTGTCTGCGTGTGTGGCGTCGTTGTTGTAACTGAAAGAAAGGACCTGCTCCGGCTGGATGTAGGGGAAGAACTTCACGGGTCCGAGCTTCTTCCTTGCGACTGTGCCACAAAGCATGGAGATGCCGGAAATTGACAGCCGAGGCCGCGTCATGAGCAGCAAACACTCATCACCTCTCTTTGCACAAAAGCAATGAGAATCCCCAACCCTCCAAGGAAGACAACCTTGAAGGCTTTGCAATTCTGGAAGGCCCCGACTGGAGAAGCGGGCCCTGCAAACCTTCACGTTCCAAATGTCCGTCAACCTGTCCGTTCGAGATACAGGTGAGATACGCGAGAACTGCAAGAAGATTTGAACGGAATCAAGAAACAGAACTCAACGGATCGCAAACAAACATTCGGCACAGAAGCCGCATCGATATCCAAACTTCTATACGCCTAATCAAGCAGCAACTCGCTCAAACTTTTGCCGCCACTGAACGTCCTGCGAAAGTAACTGAACTAGCTGCAGGGAAAATGATGCGAAGCCATATCACATCAGCCGAGCCAAACCGCTAATACAAGCGGGATGGCTCGCTCCAGTCAGCCGGACGATGGGCGGGAGGGCGGGAGCTTTAGCAACGGCACTGGATTTCAAGCTAGCTGCTTATTTGTCAAGCAGCAGAGCTCTCAAACGTCTCAAACTGTTGCCGCCACTGAACGTCCTGCGAAGGTAACTGAACTAGCTGCACAGCAGCTCCTGAAAAAAAATGATGTGAAGCCATATCACATTGAGCCAAACCGCTAATACAAGCGGGATGGCTCCCTCCAGTCAGGACACTTTCCAGGCCTGGGCAGGATCGATTTTCACACACTCACACCATTCCATCCTTGCTCGAGCAAATCGTGCGGCCAACAAACAGGTGATACCAAGGCCGTTTGGGTATCTTCGAAGCTTCGAACAAGGCGGCTCTTTCCAGCACCCAAGAAAAAGAGCCCGCAAGCTGCTCCACAGAAGCCCGAGTAGGTGCCGGTAGCCGGGGCATGTAAGTGACAGCAGCTTTCTCGTGAAGGTATATTTCCATAACTTTGGCAGAGAGCCAGCGGCCACGGCGACGCACCATTTCAGCGTTCTCCGTCTTTTGCAGCATCCACGTAGCACCGCCTGGTCGGAGCGACGCAAGGTCAAAAGAGAGCTCGCCGTCCTTTCGTAGACCAAGGCGCTGGAGGATGAGCTTCAGTCGGCGGGGCGAAACACCATCAGAAAAGGGCCAAAGCTTCGCAAAGGGAGGCAATGGCCCAAACAACAGGGACACCAGCCGCACGATGTCGACTGGGTCAACACGTGCGGCCTGATGCTTCGCAGCTCGGCCTCGAGTTTTTGGCTGGCGAATCTAAAGAAGCAAATAATGAGTTTTGGGGCAGCGTCGTACTGCAACACAAGATCTTGCCTTGTAGCAAAAAGATCAAAAAGAGTCTCACCAATCATAAGGAGCCCAACCCAGGTGAGCCCGAAGAGGGCCGCCTCAGCTGCCCATCCCCACAAAAGGGCGACCGTCATGACAGCCAGCAGACCACCAATAGCGTAGCTGCTTCGGTGGTCTTCAATGAGCCCGGCGAAAGCCAGGTCCCAAGGTCGAGAAAGGCTCCGACGAATGGCGGGTCGCAGGATGTCGCAGGCTGGCTATGGCGTTTATCGTCTCAGAAAACTTATAATATGCTTGCCCCGATCTGAAGAGAAACTGACCATAGGCAACAAGTCAAGAAGGGCCCCGACGTTACGGTTCTGAGAAGACGGGGCGCACAGTCCTGTCGGCAACGAGCAGGTGAGCAGACCTGCGATGGGCTCGCTCAGTATCAGCAGGGGTCATAGGCGCGGGCGCGGCCATGGAACAGCCTCTGCAGACCCTGAACAAAGGAACCAGCCTTCACCAGGAAAGCCCAAGGTGGCGTCGAAGTCAAGAGGAAAAGGCGGGCCAGACACACAGTAAGGAGCAGTGCGGCAGAAGAAAGCTCAACCCGGAGGGAGCTAAAGACGCGAAGTCGAGAAGATGCCGACGGCTCGTGGAGGAGAAAGGGCACAGGGGCCAAAGCAGCCAAGGATAGGTAGGCCGGGAGGCAGAGGCTCACACAGGTGCTCTGCAAAGACCAAGATTGCCCTCACCAGGAAAGCTAAAGGTGGCGTCGAAGTCCTTGAAAGAGGGCCGCCAAGCTTTCAAGAAAGCGCTCAACCGCGCACTGACAGCGACGACAAGGAAAAGGCGAGCCCAGGAAGCAAGGGGCTTCTGGAGCCTGAGAGGCCCGAGGTTGTGCAGAACAGCTAGGGGAAGAACCCGGTGAAGCCCAAGAAGGGCGGGCTCACGAAGCGGAACCAGGCGCGTAGGATCATCGGATGGGTTCAACCGCGTTGGCGCACAACCGAAAGCTGGGTAAAGGGCAAAGGCGAGCTGGTGGGCCATTGACCTGCGGAGACTGGCCTGAGGGCCAAAGAGGTCGACCTGCCATTGGCAACAGAACTATCGACCACCACAGTGAAGCGCGAATGGGGATTGTCCCGAGCAGCATTCCTCTGAGGATGCTGATGGATGCCAGCTCGAGGGTGTTGATGAGGGACTTCCCCTGCTCTGCCAGTCAGTGAGGTTGGGCAGGGTCTCGGAGATGGTCGTGACCCTTTTTGGAGCAGCTGCATTGGGCCTTTGCTGAGGCTCGGAAGAGATAGCCCCCGCGCCTGCTCTTGGACCAACCTGCAGCTAATCACGACCGCCTTCCTCCGTAAGGAGGGCAACTGCGACCTCCACCACAGAAGAGGGCCGCACCAACACCTCCATTGCAAATGCAACGCCCTCGGCCGCCTCCTCCGCCAAGAGGATGGTGGTGGGGACGGCCGCCATGAAACAAGGCCCTCTTCATCACAATGATGGCGTTGGGCCTCCAAGGTGCCTTCGTCTTCCGGGCCCGCTGCTCGGACTCGTAGCTCTGGGCTGCCTCCGCAAAAGTAGAGATGTGGTCCATCATGCTTGCGCTCGGCCGGGCCAATCAGCCCCAGCTGTGCAACCTCCTTGTAGGAGCGATAGACAGCAGGCCGCCGCCGCCGACACCCGAGAAGCCAAGTTGAGCCGAACCGACGCGAACGGGATAGGGAAACCGGCTCGCCACGCACACTCTATTCGGGCCACACAGCTCAGGTTCGCCCCCTCGGAAAGAGCAGGTGCCCGGCCAACAGCAAGTCAGCTGGACAACGGGGCTTGGCAGCCTCAACCTCTGACCTGGAAGGTGCTGCAACGGCCGAAGCCTGCAAGGGAACCTGGACAGCAGGGACTGGAACGAAAGAGCGGTTTGGGGCAGAGGCCCGAGAAGCAAAGGCAAAGTCCAAGGAGGAAGAAGTGGAACTCTGGACGGGCCAGGAAACTCAGGCTCAACCCTCTGCCAAGGAGCAAACGCAGCAGAGTGAGGAGTCTCAGGCTCAGGCTCCACGGGCCCGGAGGCCTGCAAGGGATACTCTCGTGAAGGGGTGGAAAGAAGGCTGCCCGAAATCGAGGCAGAGGCACGGAAGGCCTGCAAGTGTGCCAGCAGAGCATGAGCCTCAGAAACCGGCCCAACCACCGTAACCCTAAGCTCCCCTATCCTTGCAGCCAGATTAACCTCACTGTCGGTCTGGCTGGGTGTTGGATGAAGCATGCAAGTACCCTTGCAGACGATGCGCGGGCCGAGGCACGGAGGGCTCAGGAGTGAAGTGGGAGGACAAATCAAGAAATCCAAGTCCAAAGGCCAAGTAGGTGGCCGTGAGGATGCCCAAAATCAAACCCACAACGAAAAAGAGGGCCAGACAGGTACAGCTTATTTGTCAACGCTCAGCACGTGGGATGTCGCTTTCCTGCACGAAAGGGCCCGGACCCGGGTCAGGGGTCCGGTGAGGCGAAACGGAAGCACGGAACTCAGGAAGCTCCGCTCCAAGCTGCCATTCTTTGAAGCCTTTTCTTCCCACGAAACTCGCGGACATCGAGCTGCAACACTCTGCACATTCAACAAACTTACAGTCCGCACGCACGAGCCCTCGCTTTTTTGGCAGCACACTGGCAGGCTGCAGTCTCGGGTGAGGTCTCTTCCGCCTAGTAAACAAAGCACTTGCGGAAGGCCTTACCTGCCACCCCACCAGATTAAGCGGAGGGCGGGTGTTTTGAGAAAGAACCATGCTTTTTGCGTATGCTCAAGCTCGAGCAGGCAAATTGCGGAATCGCGCAGAACTCATGCTCGAACATGTCACTGCGTACACTCCGTGCACTACGCGACATTGGGCTGTAACACTCTGCACATTCAACAAACTTACAAGCGGCACGCACGAGCCCTCGCATTTTCTTTGGCAGGACACTGGCAGGCGGCGCTCGGGTTATGTCTCTTCCGCCTGATAAACAGAACACTTGCGGAAGGCCTTACCTGCCACCCCACCAGTTTTGGGCGGAGGGCGGGTGCTTTGAGAAAGAAGCATGCGCTTTGCGTATGGCGTATGCTCAAGCTCCAGCACGCAAACTGCGGAATCGCACAGAGTTCATGCTCGAACATGTCACTGCGTACACTCCGTGCACTACGCGACATGGTCCATGCGATGCATATGGCCACCTGCAGTGCCCTGTGGCTGTCTTGTCTGTTCCTATCCTCCTCATGCTTCCGACATTTAACACATTGATGCCATCTTCTTCCAAGCTCTTGCGCCACGAAGGTGTCTCTACCGGGTCCTTTTTCGACCTGCTTCCTCGCCTTGCTCGGCTGTTTCATTCGGGACGGAAATACTTCTTGCCAATCAAGAGAAGCTGCGTGTTTCCATGGAAACCAAAATGCGCATCACGGCAGGAACTGGCTCCAAGCTCATGAGCTGGTTGCTGCACAGCACTGCAAAGCTGCATGATAAGGTGGCCTGAAGTAGAACACATGGAAGACATGCATCCTCACCTGACCCAGCCAGCAAGCTTGTGATGGCTGCCCCGTGCCCACTTGACACAGTCGGGCCTCTGCATCATATATCACTCCCAACAGCCTGTAGGTGATCTTCGATCACTTCATGCCTTACCTCCTCGAACAGCTGAGCTAGGCCACGAGCCGACGCAGTTGCGATGATGCGAGGTATATATACGGAGAGACGGCACGAAGTGCTTCAAACCTTGCAGCGGGTCCCCGTTAGCCCGCTAATGAAAAGCTTCCGGGCTTGAGCTTTGCCCCGCACTGTTGAGATGCTCGACACTTTGCTGTGAGCCTTCGCATAATCGAAAGATGTAAAGAAGTCCCTGCGAAGACACTTGAGTGCAGCGCAAGTGTGTGAAGAACTCCTCAAAAATCGGGTCAGCCATTTCAACAGTACCTGCAGCCGGCAGGAATCAAACTGCAGTGGAATGTGTTGCCAGGCCTGCAGCCGTCCGCGGCCCACCAGCGAAATCAAACCTTGACGGCGAAACAACGGCAGAAACCAGCCCAAATGGGCACATGCTGCAAAGGCTGAGGGTGCAAACTCCAGCTTCCCACTCCTGCTCTTCAGCACAGACAGTCTGTCATTGCTCTCTCCTTACATACATTGCGCCCACGTCTGAGACTCCCGCAAAGGAAGTTCCCAGTCCATGATGGAACGGAAGAGAGGCCTTCGGCCCTCATAACGCTCGTTGCGCACCTGTACCGCATCACGCAAATGCCTGACAAACTACCGACGAGACCCCTGCCTGGGACTGGTTACCACGCTGCGAGGTATCGAAGAAGCCACGACCTGGGAGGAAAGAAAGTCAAACAACGCATCTCGTTGGCAGAAAGGCAGCTGCGAATGGCAGCGCTGGCTTCCCATCTGTCAAGGATGCGCATGCACTCGGCCTCAGGCTGTGAGACTCTTGACACAGCACCGCAAAGGAAACACTGCAATCTTGGAGACTACCTACCGTCTCAGCTGAATCGTTTGAGTATGACTCCGGAGGAGCAAACTATCTCTTGAAATGATCCCGCGACAAACCCTTTCGCTTCGCGCTCGGTTGAGGCACTGGCAACATGGAAGTCACAAGGCTCTTCTAGGAAAAGCGTGTAGTGCATCGACGGATTGCTTGGAGTGAAGGTCAGCGAGAGCATCCTTGGCAACTTCAATGCCTCTACATGAATAGTTCCGAATCTTTGCGGAATGCAAACATATGCAAACCCACAGCACCCTCAACAGTCTGAAACCAACTGGGCAACTCTTCATGAAATGCACCTTCACGCTCTCTGATCAACAAAACATAATTGATCTCCGTAGAGGCACGCTCGACGCAGTATCTGTCTGTACTGCGCCTGCGCGGACACTCCATGAAAGTTCAACGGAAGGGTTGTCAACTGAAAAAGCCTGAGTGCTCGCGAGCCGCAAGCACAAGTGTCCTGGCATCAGACAAGGCAATCCCCCACACGCAACCAAACATTATCAAGCGTGGCTTGAGAACGGCCGACACTTCCGCCAGAGCACGCATGCAGCAACCTCGCCAGTCGGAGAGTTACTCGAAGAGCAGCAGAGACGCATGCGCAAACCCAGAGAGAGAGAGAGAGAGAGAGAGAGAGGGAGAGAGGGGGAGAGGGGGAGAGAGAGAGAGAGAGAGGGAGAGAGAATGGCATGTCGTCTTCATGCTGCCTATGCGTACATGTTTGGCTTCTGTTCCGACGGAGGGTGCCAGCACGGGTGCACGTAGGAAGCATTCAACATGACAGGGCTGCACAGGACGATGGCAACTGTGCATCTTGAGAGAGCCTGTTGTGTAAAGCCTGATATGTGATGACTTTGCACGGTTCGGTGCCGGCCACAGGTGTCTTCAGGTGTTGAAGCTATACGCATTCGATACGTGCATGCCAATTCAAGCATCAGGTCTGGTGATGTTGCCTTTCATTCTGCGAGGTTTCACCGAGAAGCCGCTAAGCCGTACACACTTGGGGATGCATGCTGTGTCAGCAACGAGCATTTGCACTTGGCTGAGGCTGCGTAATTTTTATGCAAATATCATGATGGCTCGATCGTGAGGGGATGATTCGGAGCAGAAAGCTGGACGGGGTGGATGCCTGCTGGTGTTTGTTGCTGAGCCATGTTGTGCACTGCTGTGCGAAACCCATCGAAAAGCCGAACATCTGGAAGCGGCTGCTTTCCGAACAGTTGTGTCCATGCTCGGTCGCTGGGCTGCCTCGGAGTGGGCGGCTGTTGCGCAAGAAGGCTTCTCAGCGGTCTTGCGTGCTGCGCAAGACAAAGGGTGAAGAGCCACATTACCGACAGGAATTGCCAGTGTGTCGGAGACAGGTGGGAAGCTGGTTCATTGCTTGAGCTTCGGCTGGAAAACTGCCTGCAGTTGTGCGGTTCTACTGTTCTTTGGACTTCAGTTCCTGCTTCACTTTCTTGTCAGTTTGATTGGGAGTGGCAGATGTGACAGCAAGACCTAGCCATCGACGGCAAGAACTCACGAGTCAGGACGTTTCTCAGAAAGAGCTTGTGGACACAGCCCCGGCCTTTGGATGATCGTCGGAATCATCATGGATTTGCCGAGCTTGCCTCGGGCCCAAAGCATTCAGTGCTGAGCTCGGCCTCGTCCCGTACTCCCGTACCAAGTCATTCGCAAAGCATCTCAATGTGGGAATACTCGACGACAAAGTTCTGTCATGGCGAAGCTCGAACTGTCCAAGGAAGCATTGACACGAGGCATGCGCTGACAAGAGGCCTTGGCCAGTGCGTCGATTAAAGGGAGCTTGTCCTTCCATTAGCATTGCAACTCACATCCAAGCTGTCACAAAGGCTGCTTTGTCCTGCAAGGCATCGAAGACGGGGATCAGCAGCCTCGACAAAACTCAGCCAGAAGTCAGCTTCTCTTTGCTCATCTCGCTCTCAGTCTCAGGGGCGGCTGCACGGCTTTGTCAAGCCGCAGTCGGATCTTGCACTGTTCATCCCGCAGCAGTAGCCTCGCAGTTGCTGACAGGGCCCTCGCCATTCCAATTGAAGCCTTCAAAGGCCGGTTGCTCGCACCTCTTTGTATTCTTCTTCTTTGGCTTCAAATCCGGGCACGTGCTGCTTTGGCAACTTTCCGACAGAAACTCTTTCTGACAAAACCCTGCTTCCGGAAGGCTGAGCTGCGCACGACTCCGCGATGCACTCCATGCTCTCCTGGCTGTAACATGCACGACCAGGCCATGAAACCAACGGAACACCCGCGTTCTGACAACTGACGAGCAGGCCCAAACGGCTCCTCGTAGACGTCTGGGCCAGTCGCCTTGGTGGTGCTGAAGACGAAGCTGATGCGGCCTGTGCTGGGAACCTCGAATGTGCCATGCTCGTCCACTGCCTCCGTCAAAGGCGTGCAGCCCTGACTTAGCGCAAGATCTGTGAAGGCCTGCTTCGTACTCAGCCCGAGCATCTTGCACAGCTTCAAAAGAATACGTAACACTGCACGGCTGTGAGGCAGTCCCATGTTCAGGTCGTATTCCCCTTCCGGGTTACAGAACTGGAAGAAATGTTGCCGAAAAGCATCGCCCATGTCAAAAGCTTCTAGGCAATGCAGCTTCTCCAGTTTCGAGACGGCAAAGAGCCGGATCAGGAAATGAGCGCCTGGAGCCCCAAAAGGATTTCGCGACACATCCAGCTCCTTTAGGCACGGATGTGCTGACAGCGCATCCGCGAGGACTAGCGCTGCGTTCAGGTCCAGCCGGTTCATGGACACGTCCAGATACGTTAGGCTTCTTGCCTTGCTCAATGACTCCAACATCACGCTGGCACTGGCATCACTCGCTGAAGAGCAGCTCGACATTGAGAAGGACCGCAGCTGTACATGTGGATGTGCCACATTCGTGCCAATTGAAGCGAAAACCTCGTCTCCGAAACTGTTCCAGCTCAAATCAAGTGCCGTCAAGGTGCTACATCCGAACAGGACATCCAGACATTTTTTGATTGCTGGGTTGCTTCCCAGACCGGTGTCCGCCAACATCAAGTTTTCCAAGTTTGAATGTTCGCCTAAAGCCTTGCAAAGTTCAAACTGAGACTTCACCGGCAGGTGAATGCCACTCATGTCCAGAACTTTGAGCGTGCTGAGGCCATGCGGGCTGGCAATGAGGCTCACGAGCAGCTCCACGGACGGATGGCCAAGTCGTATACACTGACGAAGGCGCAAAGATGCAAGCGTCTTGCAGGCTGGATTTCTCATCATCTTCTGTAAAAGAGGAACCACGGACTTATCAGTGAGCAGAGTGTTGCCACTGAGATCCACTTCCAAAACTTTGGGCACGGTACGAAACATTGCTGCAACAGGGATGAGATCACAGTCAGCCAGCGCCCAGTTCACAGCATTGAGGCTCGGAGACAGACCTGTGATGAAATCAAGTGGTGATGGCAAGATGCCTCCTCGCTCACATGTGGTCATGTACCTTGTCATCGCTGATTCGGAACCTTTCTTTTGCTTGTCCTTTGCTTCGGCTTTCCAACTTTCCTTAAAGGTCATGGCCATGACCGGGTTTCTGGAGAAAGCATCGCTGCCCGCACTTACAGACTGGAGATCCTTGCCACAGCCTCCATATCGGGTGTGCAGAGAGGGCGCAGATACCGACTTCTCGCCAAGTCCACTCAATTGTACATGCTTGAGTACTTTGCTTGATTTCGAGGTCTTCAATGCCGATGGCAAAGCTGGCTTGATGAGGCTACTGGTGCGCCGCACATCCCACTGATTGCTAGCACTGTCTGACACTTCCTGTCGAAAGCGTTCGGCCAATGTCCAACGTTGTGGCTTGCGCTCACGTGCTCCTCGAACAATCCAAGTGTCGGGTTTTGGGTGCAATGCTTTCGCTTGCGTTTGACCTTTCGAAGAGTCTTGTGCCGAGAGAGGGTCCAAGTTTGTCTTAGACTTCCCGGCTGCGACATCAGCGACATGCCAAAATTTGCACTGCGTCTCCAGCAAGGCTGCAGAATTCTTTGTGATATCTTCAGTTACTTGCCCCACGGGAACCTCGCGGGAGGTCTGCGGAGGACGGTAGTTTTCGAAGAAGCGCTTGACCTGTTGCCTCCGATGACTCTTGCTCTGTGCCAGCTCCTCCAGTTCTGCCTCCATGTCTCGAGCTCTCGGTGCTAGCAGCAAGCTCATAACACAACGCAGGCACGTGACTCGGTGCCGTGTGTTGATAATCTTCTGCACTACCGCAAGCAACCTCGCACGTGCCGAGGACTCCTTTCCGTCAAAACACCGCATAGCAATTCCCAAAAGCCCGTCAAAGAGCCGCTCAACTGACGTCGCAAGGCGCCCTTCTGTATCAGGCTGCAGAATTGGAATGGGCTGCCAGATTTCCAGGCTGTCTGCACTGGGCACCTGAGGACGAGCATGTCGTTCTGATGATGCTTTCGGCGTTCCTCCATTCATGAATGATCAAGGTACCAACACCAACAATGTCGATGCTGATGCTGTCTGTGCATTCCTACAATGCTCTCCAACTCAACCTCCTAGGTGTGGACGTATGTTGTCTGACTATCTGACAGCTACCAAACTTGTGCTTGTGGCAGCTGGCTAGACCAGGTGCGTCTGCACATGTTCCACACTCCACACGTCGCACACTCAGAACATTCTGCTTCTTGCTTCCGCCACTCACGTTGAAAGCTCCTCGAAGGAGCACGGCAGTGAAATCCGGGAACACGGCAGGCAACAGGCCGTGCTTGGGTTCCAGTCACTGCAAGTCAAACACTTGAAAACAGTTGGGGAGCACACGCCAGCCTCAGAAAGACCATTAGCATTTCTGAGACGGCCACTGCTGGCTTGCAGAAAAGCACGCGGCTACTACTCAAATCGCCTCCGCAGTGGCACACACCTGCACAACTTCTAGAGCCGGCTCTGTTGCGCCAAACAGCACAAACCTCGTGCAGGCCTCGGACTTCTACATACCCTCGGGCTCCCTGCAGGCATGCGCATCCTACGCCCGTGCTGCCGGCGTCAAAGACCAGCAGCATTTATCCTTCCTCTTTCCTTCGAGAAGATGCCTTGCGCTGTTTCCTTCAAGCCCACAACTTTGCTGTGCAGACTGGGCTACCACAACTTCCTGCTGAACTGGATGCAGAGAAATCTCTGGATTCAGTGTTGGGTAACACGAGATTTCAGCGAATCATCATCACCGTCTTCGCACCACTTTCCGTCATGTCTTCCACTAGGTCAGCATGGCTGCATAGCCGTATAGCTCACACCGAAAACATACACCGCCTTGTAGCAAAATGCTACCGTTCCACTTAGACATGGCTGTTTCCGTTTCCAGTGACGAATGCAAGCAGCAACCCTTTTGTAGAGTCATGACATGCAAACAGCCCACCCACCCCAAACCGTTTACCAACAAGACCCAAGCTTCTCCGCTTTCTCAATGAGATGGGCAAGACGGGAAGCTTCCGTGAGTTTTTCTCTGCCTCTGCGTCATCTGCCCTCCGGCTCGACGGGAACCTTGCCGGGTGCGGCAGCCCGGCGGCAGAACCTGAGAAGTGTTCGGACTCAACTCACTGGGCAAGAAAACTCCGATCCCCCCATCCCCGCCGCGCCCCGGGATCCGTGCTGTCCACGCCCTGAGTTCCTCCGTCGGTTCCAGCAGCCTGCGTGGAGCAAGCTTCCTAAATTTTTGGAAGCGATACCCTGCCGGTATGCCGCAAACGAGTGCGTATCATTGGTGGAACATGCATGTGCTCGTGCCTTGCACCTGTACGTCTGGCATGTGTCGAATGTGTAGCAGTTGCACGATCGATGTGCTTAAGGTCAGATGTGGCTCAAGAGAAAGCCCTGGCTCTGGCTCTTCGCGCGAAGAACCGAATAATTACTCGCGAAGAACCGGAAAAATGCGTCATCGGGCATCTTTCGGAAAATTCGTCGACACATGTCGGGCCCAGGGTGAAAAGCTGCCTCTGAGCACTGACAAGACCCACAACACAGGATCATAGCGTGCAAGACTGTGGTACTATATCGCACCATCACACCGACCATATCCGACCCCCACCAGAATTCAGAAGCAATGGAACTTTCAGGAACCCGGAAACCGCTGGAAAATGTAGAAAACGCTTCCTGCATTTATGCCCCCGCCCCATCCTACATTTATTAAGTTAGGGGATGCTCGTGCATGCCGTTCGGGAGCTACGTCTACGTCTGTTGGGCTTTGACTACTTGACGCCGCGTTCTTCAGCTTATCCTCAGGATTCCTCGACAGGAGTACATCCGCTTCCACCAGCCTCTCACGCAAAGCTGGTCCATTAAGGCCACGGCTTTGGTCTAGACTTCGTGAGGCGCACCGTAAACATGCAGAACGTGAAGTAAAAGACAACACTGCACAATACGAATGTAATGTGACAAACAAGTAGCAAGCGGCAATAGCAAAATAGACCGTCCTCATAATTGTCCTTACCGCCACCATCGACGGATGAGTGAATACCCCGGCTGACATGGTTTACATGCTCAACATCTCCCCGGGCCCACTCCCTTGCCTTCGAAGAGGCCGCTTGACGTTCTCCGTCGCGGAAGCCAGAAGCGAGTTGTAGCGCAGACGTGCTGACTGGTTACTGGCATGGCGACAACCGAAGAATCCAGACAAGCAGTTCCAACTGGAAGAGAAAAACACTGACGCAGTGCTAGTGCCGCTAGTCATCTGCTACTCCGGCAGAAGATTGTGAATCAAGCTGGATGGGTGCACTTGGAGACCAGTGCGGCCGTCACGAGCAGCGGCATAACTGGCACCTGTGATCACGGCGGTGGCGGTGGTGAACTTCTAGGACCCGACCCGGGCAGACGGCCCACCATGAGCAAAGCCAGCATCGCGCAGGTGATCGGCCGACGAAAGCGAAGCCGCCCAGATCTCTCCACCTCACAGGCGGGCGGAGCGGGCGGAGCAGATGCACAAATCAGGGCCCAAGAGTGCTGAGAAAACGACTTCCATTGCACCGCGAACGGCAGCGATGGCACGCCTCTCTAGGCGCAGTCACGGCTCACAATGGTGCATGCAAGTTGAGCTGCAAAAGGCTCAGCGCAAAGGACATGACTGGAGGAGAAGGACCACTTGCCTTATCTCCGGCCGGCTGGATAGATTCCTTGCAGGGCAGGACAGATCGCAAACTTCACGGCTGTGCTTGTGGCTGTCGATGCCGAGCAGCATGAGCTCAAGTTCTTTCAGCTCACGCAAGACGTTCTCGAGATCCCTGTGTTCATGCCAGTGCGCTTCGTTCGGTTGCATCTTCCAGCACGTGTCCAAGGAGGGTGCTCCAAAGAGTTGGGATGCTTCTCCACGGGCGTCTGACCTTGGAAATCACAGTCTCGCGCTTCAATAAACGAGCCTCTGCAGGCTTTCCACCCCCGAGGTCGACACTGGCCCGCAGTGGTGAGGGCACACTGCTTGCAAAGCGGCTGGTCGTCACAGACTGCAGCCCATCAATGCATCAACATGAATGATCATGAATGATTCCTGCAATGCGTCGTCTAAAGCCCGTCACTGGAAACATAGCTCCAGACTCCCTCCAGACTATGCAGAGCCGCACAACTGTCGAAATCTGCCGAATCCAAAGAAGATGGAACAAAGGGATAATCGAGACCGAGAGGCAGCACTCTTGGAGGTTTCTTGAAAATTGAAAACGTATGCGATTCCTGAAAGCACAATCATCCATTCTTGAAACTATCAAACTTGTTGAGCTCAACACCCGCTCCGACGAGTCACCTTGGCCCACGAGCACCCCTCAATCTGAATCTGCCGCAAACACAACGCTTCAAGCACAACTAAATGCACAACAGACCTGAGTCCAGCACGGTGTCATTGATGTCGAATGTCAAATCATCGACATAGTTTACCTGCTTTGGGACATGCATGTGCGTACCATCAGATGCAACCACAAAACGCTTGGAACAGCATGGGCTGGCTGTCTGCAAATGGTGCGCACCATCCTCTCTACCAGACAGCTCACGTCCAGGATGCGGTTGGGCCCACCCTGTCTTCGGAGAGGCAACATATTCTCCGAACAAGTGCGACAACTCCGGATGAGTTGTGCCTCCCACTGCACTAACGATCCGTCGAACACCTGCGCTGACGCGACAAGCTCTTGCACAACACATCAGCGATGCAGCCGCTCATCATGAACCGGCCTTGATGTACTTGTACTGGACGACCTTTTCTTAGTTGCAGTTGCGGAAGAACCGAGCTGCAGTCACTTTCTCGCCTCTGTGACCTGGCTGGGCAATGAAATCTCAGCGGTTCGCCACCTTGGCCAGGCTTCTCCCTCGCATTCCAACTCCCAAAATTTAGTGGTTCACATCCCATCCCATCCCGTTGCCTTTCTTTTGTCTGGGCCCGGGCTCGGAGGTTTGCTGCTTCCACGGTTTACAGGGTTTACAAGGCGATACGTTTGTTCCGCATTGCAATCAAATTAAGATGTTCACCAAGTGAAACAGCCGCCCTCCGTGGTTGTTCTGGTCGAAAACTATCCGTTGATTGATCATGTTCATCATGCGCGGTATCTGGGGTTTAAGCGGTCTTTAGTCTTTAGCCTTCCGGTCACCACGCAAACCAAAATTTTACAGTCTGGGATCTGCACGCTGGATAGGTCCGTTCGGATGTCACCAAGGGCAAAGCTCGAGACGACTCCCTGGCATGCACTTCTATCTCGCCTTGCCCGACAACCAGATTGCCTGAGGCCCCAACCACGAGCCAAGTTCAGGCAAAGATCCGACTATGCGGACGTCTTCCAAATTCACGGTCGGGCATTTGACCTGTTTTCCAGGAAGGACACAAACCCCGTGTTTCACGATTGATCAGCTTTAAACTGCATCGACACGTCGCATAAGGGGCAGACTTCAAACACGACCCATACAGGCATCGCGTGCCTGAAGATCCTCCGGCATTCATTGTCGAATTGGGGCTTTTGCTAAAGCATACAGGCATGCAACAGAATTCGTTGCCTCGGTGGCCATCGAATCCACGTGCAGGCAATGTCAAACTTTTATCGCATGTGGGCTGCACTAACCTCGAAACAGTATGTTTTCGCAAACAATGCTATGCCATACGACTCAATGCAATGCGATGAATGCAACAGGATGTCTTGCATCTGTTTCAACGTGCTAGATGCCTGTAAGCAAACTCGCATCTTGAAGTCGCGAGGTTCCAAAACAAAAACAGGAAGACCTTGGACTCGCTTTCATGGCATGCCTGCTTTCTCAGAACGCGCTGAAACTTGGGCACCTGAGTCACCTGGGTTGCAGACCGCTGCGTGAACCCAGTGAAGCAGAAACTAGTTCAATGTTTCGTGGCTAGATGTGCTTGCCTTGTCGTGTGCCACGATTCGTGGCATCTTCTCACGTACGAACCCAAAACTTGGCGTTTACGGGGATCAATCGAAACAAGTCATCAAACCTCTGCGGTGAGCACATCTTCCATACGCTGCGACAGTAGCTTACTACACAATGGTAACCTTGTTTCAATTCACACTAAGCTTCCGCAGAGAACTTTAGGGTCTCTGCGGGCAGAGTTTCTGGGCTCATGCTTGACGGGTTCAAGGTTTCCGGCTAAAGCTTCTGGTTTCAAGGTTTCTGGATCCACACGTTGGGGGTTTAGGGTTTTCGGCTTTAGAGTTTTGGGGTTCAAAGTTTTTGGGTTCAGGGTGTTTTGGGTTTCTGGAGCCAGGTCACATGAGGCCCCGTAAGTCATAGACTGGAGACAGAACCGTGTGCAGCCATTTTTGTTTGTTTTCAAGCAGGGTCATGTTGTTGTTGCGAAAAATCTACGTGTCGTACAACCGTTGATTTCACACCAACCCGTGGGCGCTTTTTGTGCCACATGTGACAAAGCCAGAGCGTTCGACGACCTGCTTGATGGATCAAACTGCCACCGTCGCCGCTCGAACATGGGGTTCGGACTAAATTTCAACATTTATTTGTGGATGTTGTAACTTGTCATCAGATTTCGAACCAGATGTTGTCAACATCACATGCTCCGTCTGGTGAAAACCACATGTTCTGTCTGGCAGCCGCATTCTTTTCAAGTACATTGGCTAGTCCGACATCGGACACATCCGCGTTTTTTGCTCCTGCCGACGGACTATGGCATATTTCATTGTTGAAAGTCTTTTGAATGCTCAAAAACGCCTGCGGAGTACTGCACAATCTCAATGTGAAACACATGAGTGCATGAAATACGGCAAAACAAATCATGATAAAATACATGGGGTTTCCTAGGAGGCAAAATAATAAACACCCCGTCTACGAAGCTTCATTGAGCTCGCGGGTTGAAGACTTCGTCATATTGATTTGCCTCACCCCATTGGAAACAACAGCTTGCTTAGATCAGGATTGCACTCAGCTCACGAACGTCTTTTGTTGAGTACTGCCCAAAGGTCTTTGGCTCACTACTGTACTTGGCTGCGTAGAACTGTACATCTACGACTATGTTACGCCGTTTCTGAGGGCTTGGACAGCCCAGGAGACGATAGCTTGACTCACCCAAGCGGAAGCGATGATTCCAAGGATCAAGTTTTGCGCTGGTGTTGATGCACATTCAAGAATCACAAGGATTATTCGAGTGGGTCACATGCAACTCGAAGCTGCCCCATCAAGATACACTGGCATTCCTAAGGAATCCACAGACACGGTATTGCGATGCCTAATTGCATCGAGCGGCTCGTAGCCTACTCACTCGGACCCGCAGCTGCTGCTACACCGTTGGAAGCTGGTCAATGATTTCAAGATTAGCACCTTCACAAAATCACATTAAGTTCTGCTCAAACAAGACTATGCACAATGTCAGTCGCCACAGCAGCCTTTGTACATTTTTTTGGCGTGGGCGGGCCTCAACGACAGCAAGTTGCTGCACTCGGTCCTAGCAAGAACTACAAGAAAGCCAAGAACAAAATCAACTGTACAAAAAATGATAATAACAAGGTGAGACAGGCCGCGACTAGCAGACTTAGCCGGCAGGCAGACGTCGTTCGGCAAGACATGCGCAAAGCTAGCACCTACACCGCTCAGATGCCCCGCTTCCCAGTCACACTGAGTTGCGCAGGGGCAAACATGGACCCCCATGGAATGGGGGCGTGCAGCATAAGACAGCCCTCCTGTTCACTGTGTACGGCCCGTCCCCAGAGGGGGCAAGCAATGGCAAGACAGAGGGGCCATGGCGTAGCAAAACGCGTCCAAGCATCCATAGAGAAGCAAGAGCATGCCCCACTGGCAGGTGCTTTAGAAAATTAATTCAGGCCCAGCTTCCCAACAAGGTGGGTCTCGCAAGGGCAGACGCACAATTTCATTAAAATGGAGCAAGCCAGGCAGCATTGTACACGCCATGCTATACCATCGGCCGCGTGCAAGCACCGGGACATACACTTCCAGTCCGTTTGGTGCTCTTGGCTTAGCTTCCCAAGGAGAGCTCGCATGCCAAAACACGCGCCCAGTACACAGCCGAGGCCGGAGCATGCCATAGCGGCAGGCACAAGCACTCCAACACAAGCCCAGCTTCCCACCAAGGTGGGCCTCGCAAGGGCAGGTGCACAGATATCGGCACAATGCAGCAAACAAAGCAGCATGGTACATGCTGTGCTGGCCAACCAGCCGCGTCATGGCACCACGCGTACCTGGCCCAGCTTCCCTCACGTGGGTCTCGGGCAGAAGAAACAACAGGGGGGAGCACACCGAGCCCCCCCCCTATGAAAAGGGCGAGTTTGCCCCGACCTGCGCAAAATTGCCCATGCCCAGCTTCCCACCATGGTGGGCCTCGCAAGGGCAAGGGCTAATCGGAGTGGGACGCAGATCGGCAGCGGAGATCGCAGGCGCGTAAGTGGGAGCTCGTCCAACGGCTCCATGGAAAATTAAGCCAGGCCATCAGCCCAGGGCTGCATGTCAATCAATTAGTGCCGACTAAGTGGCCTCAGCGCGAAAGAAGTCGAGCCCGACTGTCCGATAAACAAGGCGCGACGCCGAAGCCAGCACCACTAAAGCCTCAATATCGATTTGGACAATGGTGGCGCGCACTTGAAAGCCAAGTCGTGCGATCAATTAGAAATTCTGCGTACCAATGGCGCAAAGCAACTGCCGAGTGGCAGCCGATGGTGGGGCCCCAAAGAGCACTCCGGAATTGTGGCCATGGCTTGTCACCTAACCTGTGCCCTGTGCTATAAGGACCGACGCGGCAGCGAGGATGTGAATGGGCCCAAGCAGTAGAGTGCAGGCCGTACACTGCGGCTATGCAAAGCTCGCAAGGACAATGACGATCTCCGAGCTGCCACCTTCCCTACTAGACACAGCTCATCAATCGCCAAGTTCGTGGTGTATCCAGCTGTGCCCTGGTAAAATACGTGTTTGAGGGCTTGTGGTATTTGGGTACGAGCCGGCAGCCCAAAGGGATATCGCAGTCCTTCGAACAATCTCTGCGAAGCGTCCCTCCAGGGTATGCGGCCCTCAAGAAGAAGCGCGCGGGATAGCACATGCTGATCCGCTTGGCAGATGCGAACCGCCCCTGGACCGGCGGGTATGCGAAGTTGTTTGGATCCACATGCGGAAGGTGCGAAAAGCAGAGCTCGCGCAGTGGTCTCTTTTTCTCTTCTTGAGTCAGAGCGACTTCTCTGGTTCAGCTCCTTGCGAATGCAAGAGCATCACCGTCGTCGCAGACCTTGAGCCAAAGCGGAATCGCTTCAGGTCTCAAAGGCAGGCTGCGTACAGCAAGCTGGACTAATTCCATTCTACAACACTGCTAAACAGTGGAGAACTCTGCAAAAGCTTTCTACAACACTGCTAAACAGTGGAGAACTCTGCAAAAGCTTGCGCTGACAGGTGTGGACCCTTCAAACACTGAGTTAAGCTTCCTTAGCTCCCTTGCGTCACAGAGGCAGTCTCAAACAGCCTCTAAGACCTCTTCCGAGCTCATCACTACTCCCATCCGGAACGAACGGAGTGCGGCAAGCACGAAGTGAGTAAACGGCAGCTTCACGCAGTCACAACTGGTCCTACCATGCCAAAACAACGTGCCAAAACATGAAAAACATGCCATGCAGTGAAACATGCAGCAAAACTACCAAGCGTTCACAAAAGACTCAAAAGTCGTTTCAAGTGGTCTTGGTTGTTGCTTCCTTGAACAAAAACACTCGGACAGACAAAGATGAGCCTTCAGGGATCTCATATCTTCTAACCGAGCGGACTGAGTCACGCGCCACAATTGGGCCTTCCGGAGCAGAGCTCAACGGGGGGGTCGGGGTGAAACAAAACTAGAAAGAAGGTGCCTGTACAAGAACACCACCAGGGAGAAGCTCACCCGGGGCGATTCTGTGAGACACTAACAACCTCCTGAGGAGTAGCTCACCCAGGGTGCTAGTGCAGAAGCGGCCAGACATGCCTGCAGGGGCGGGGAACTCACCCAAGCAGCAACAGTCCAACAGTTCCTCCCTCTAAGCCCTAATTGCCGAGGTGCCTCTTGGGACTGCGGGCCACCTTTTGGCAACGTGGGCGCCAAATTTCCTATACAAGGCAGAGGGCTCCAAAACTTCGGAGGAAGCCCAAAAGGGCACACACAGGCCTCACAGCACCCGTCCAGGAGTGCAGAGGCAGAGTTTTCTCGCACTTACTCATCTGCCTCCCAATGCCCATGCCGGCACCAGCGCTGGACACCGTTAGCACCACCAGAAGAGGTGTTCACTCTCTTACTTACCTCGCAGGCCCGACCAGCTTTCTCGCTCTTACTGACTGGCCCCACAAGGCCTTGCCTGCCCTAACGGCCCTCCAAAAATTTTCCAAGAGGAGAAGACTCAACTGAAGGACAAAAGCGTGAGAGCACTATGCGCTGATAAGGCCGGGGAGGTGTCCAAGCCCTGGGCGAAACTCTCCAGCTGGAACCTTCAACACCAACAGCAGACGTAGTCAACCTCACCGATTCCTTGGACTCAAGCAGCAGTCTCTAAACCCTCTGTGGCTTCTCTGTCTTGGCTTCACGTTTTCTTTTGCCAGGGGTTGTAGTCCCAAAATTTTTCCTTGCTGCCTTTGAGTGGTTCAGTTTTCACGGGAGAAGCTCACCGCTTAACTGTGACAGACTGGCGAAGGTAAGGGTGGGAGGTAGCTCACCACCTTTCTTTCTGGCCAGGTTACTTTTTACAGGCCAAGGCTTTTGCGCTGGTCCCCTCTGCACAGAGACCTCACTGACACGGTGGTCAGGACAAACGACTCCCGATGAGCAGGGACACTGCCACCCGGCACACGTGATGAACAACCTTCAGGCATGCTTTCTCGCGCTTACTCACATCCTTATGCCAGCGAAGGTCCCATACAGGGGCACAAGTACAAAGCCGATGCCCGGGGTACCAAAATGTACCCAATTCTGGGCGCAATCAGGACGCGCCTATTCGGAAAACTGCGCCTAAACCTCGGTGCCAGGAAGAGAGAGAAACCTGACACAGAACAAGGAAGGCAAGCAGCGGGCAGGAAGAAGCTACCTGAACCCTTCACTTCCAAAGGGAGAACCTCCCTAAGACACGCTAGGTCCGAGAAGCTCAGGACCCTACAATTCCTAGAGGGAGAAAACTCACCTTTAGAGCACAATCCATTCATCTTCCTCTTCTGTGATGGCTTGAAGGCGGCGGTGTGGGTTGGGCCAAGTGTCATGCATTCGCAGGATCCCTTTGTAGTACAGGAAGCGCCCTGTGCCGTCGATCATCCTTCTTGGGTCGCTCGGATCGACATCAAAGGTCAGATCTCTCAAGCGAGCACCAAGGCAACAGCTGAAGCTGCGTAGGCAGAGGCGCGGGCCTTGAGGCGTTGAAAAAACATGCCAGGTGCCCACCAAACCCCACGCTACGTGACCACCCCTTGTAGTACGCAGGAAGTGAATGTTGTGGCTAGCAGACAGCTCCAAGAAGAGGCCTTCCACTCGACATTGGTGGTGCCAAGAGAAAACCACACAGTTCGTGAAGGCCATCAAGCTGTGGTAGGCTTAACAGGAGGAGAAGCTCACCCCTGAGTGCACACCTGCAAGCAGCAGGCAAAGGGAAGAAACTTAACCCTTGAAGCACGCCCACAGGACTGCCGCGGCTATGGCTCAGGTCTGTCTAAAGCTGGGATTCCGAAGCACCTGTTCCCCCAAAAGAGACGTTGGAGTTCCAGGACCTGTTAGACAGCTACACACCGCTACCTGGCCAGCCCACCTGTAAACCAGGGCTTGAGCAGTCACAGCTTGAGCCAATCTCATATCTTCTTGCGCCAAGCTGAGAGCCGTCCGAGACGCGGTTTCGCGGATGAATTCAGCATGCATTCTGGTGAGAAACCTCAGCCTCTTTGGGCGAGGGCCGGCCCTACGACCTAGAGAGAGTTGGCTAGCTACGCCCGCCAAGACCTCAATCTCTTTGGACGAGGGGAGGCCCTACCCAACTGCTACCGGCCCAGGCTGAACAGCCTCAGGGAGTCAACCTCAGCCACGAGGGCGAGGAGCCTCAAACCCGAAGGTGAGGAGCCTGGGCAAGGTGTTGGCTCAGGACCTCGAAAGGCGATCCAGAGCCTGCGAGGCCTCCTCTGCCAGCTCATCTTCCATTTCACGACGTCGCCGGGCGATGTACTGGGTGGTAAGGCGAACATGACGAGAGGTCATGATGTGACCTTCCATGAGCTGCTGGTTGGCACAAGCCACAGAACAAGCAAAACACCTCAGGAAGTTGTCTGAGATGACCTGCACGTGGGGAGGAGACTTCGGTGCAGCCGAACCTCGAACCTGACGGTGAGGGGGCGGAGAGGGCGGCTCGGTTGCCTCGTCCTCGGAGGGCCCAGAAGGGTTGGCAGGAGTAGGGCTCAACTCCGGCCCTTCGGCCAGGGTGGCAAGGGGTGCCTGAAGCACGGAGGATGCCGAGGCTGGCTCAGGGCTCAGGGTTGCCGGATACGGAAACCGGCATCGGCTGGGGTGGACCGCTTGCTCCCTCAGGCAGAACCACAGGGGAGGGGCCCGACTCCGTGGGGGTCTCCAGGGGAAGGCCGGAGCCGAAGCAAATCGGCTCTCACGAGCCGGCCCTCGATTGCGAGGGTGAAAACTGACCGGGGGCCCCACAGGAGTGGAAGGCTGAGGGGGAGTGCGAAGGGCCGGTGAGGCTGCACAGGGGTGTGGAACCTCATCCGGAGAGGGAGTCGGTGCAGTGAGTGGTTGCGAAACCTCAGCCCCGCACGAGGGAAACCGGCGAGGGCGGCACTAAAAGGACCGGGTCATGGTGCTCTCCCAGCTCCAAGCCATCAACCAGGAGCCACCGTGTGCCCTGAGGCAACTGGCTCCCTATCGAGCGGCAGTTGCCCAGGAAGGGGCCTTCGGGCCACACACGGGCAGAACGGCAGCGAACCTGGGCACACTTCTCAACCTCGGCCAAAAGGAACTGAAGGGATGCCAAGGGGTGCAGAGTGATCCTGTGCCAGGATCCCTCACCTTGGCGGCGAACCTCAACTTCCAGCCAGAGGGCCTCAGGCACCTTCTGGGAGGAGCACCAGAGCCTTGGTCTCTGGATTGTAGCTCAAGAATGGTATGCGAAGCTCCAGATCGCCCTCCTTCGGCAAGAACACCTGTAGGGTGGTGGCGGTCTTCAGCTGCTCCTCGCTCTTCACGGTGTCCTTGATTCTCGTCACGAGGGTCTCCAGCATGGTGTGCATTAGGAAGGACCTCAGAGGCATAGCAATCTCGTCCATCTTCTCCTGCTTCTGCTCTTTCAGGGCGTGCCAGTGCTGAGATTTCTGCACGAAACGAGGAACCAGAGAGAGAGAGCACTCTCCCTCTTGAAGAACATGACAAAGCCGTTCTGAGTCCTGTCTATACCCATTTGGTCCTCGTGGCGTAGAAGAAGCTTGCCCAGCAACCACATCATTCCCTCCGGGGCTCTGGTGTCCGCCTCTGTCGATCGGCGAATCGGCTGTCTGCGAGGGCCTTGGTTCTTGGACTGGCCCAGCTGATTGCCCTTTCCTCGCCCGCCCCGGCCGAACCACCCTTGGATTCCGGTCTGGCCCATTTCGTGTCCCGCTCCTTCTCTTGGTCTTCCGCATCCTCCATCTCGCGACGTTTGTTCGCCACATCCAGCTCCATGGCTCCCTCGCCCCAACACTGGAGGAGCTGCAGCTCTGCCTGAACCTCCTGTCTCTGTGCCTCTTGAAGAGAGAGGCCGCTGCCCAGAGCCTGTGCAGAGGCCAAGCTCATGCCGGACGAGAAGGCGAAGGGTGATAGTTTGCTGCAGAACAGGGCACGCGGCAACGTGTTGGGTCTTGAAGGAGACCGTGAGCCTGCACCAGCTACAGGGGGAGCGGGCTGCTGCTGTACGCGCTGTGAGCCAGTCAGCTCGCAGGGATTCAAGAATCGCGGGAAGCGGGTGCTGACGCTTCAGATGACGGAAGATGTCCTGCGTGCGAGTGAACCACTGATGACAAACAGGGCAGTGTTTCAACCCTTGGCCGGTGTGCATGGAGCGAAGTTGGCGAGCCAGGAGCTGCCAGTCGTCCTGAAGAGCTAAATCACGAATGGCAGGGCGTTGAAGGAGCGGCAGTGCATCCGAGGGAGTGACCGTGGGCGAGGAGGCATCAGCCTGTGTAGGTGGGGCGGCAGGAAGCTCGGAGTGGTCGACACTGGAAGCAGGATCTGCGGCCGAGACAGAAGAGGAGGCGGCAGGCGCAGCAGGGTTCTTGATCAGGGACTCGTCGTGAACCTGAGCCGGGCAGGAGTTGGTGTAGTGATGGTTGAGAAAGGGTGGCCAAGCAGCAAACTTCCTGTTGCACAGGGTGCAGTGGGGCATACCATCCTTAGCAAAATGCATGAACCGTGCACGTAGCTGTTGTTGCGAAGGAGGTCGAAGGTGAGAAACACCCTCACTAGTGGAAGGAATCAAGGTGGCGGCCGCATTGCCAGGAGGTGGCATGGTCTTGGTCGAGCCGTGTGGAACATCAGGCTCAGCAGGAGGTGCGACAACTTGGTCTGATGATGGCCCATGTGATTTGGTGCAGTGGGTGCGAAGGGCAATCAAAGTGGGAAAGGTTTGCGGGCAGTGTGGGCATGCATAGGTACGCGTAACGATGCCCGAAACATCCATAAGGCTGCAGCGAGAGGTCCCTTGCACAGGCTGCGTGGTAGGAGACAGATGGGCAGACGTGTCAGACACAAAGGACGCAGGGAGAGCAGCCCTCCACCGCAGACGTTCAGGGGTATCGAAGGCCTCTACGCTGAGGGAGGGACGAGTCTGACGCGATTGCAACTGATTGGACAGCTGGACAATGGGGTCCTGGAAGCGGAGCCTGGTATACAGATCAGCTGTGGTTTCATGAGTGATCCAGCTTGGGGATTTGAGGACAAGGCGGACCTGCTTGGCCACTACTTGGCGAATGAGATCAGGGCCTCGAGGAGGCAAGCCAGTACTGGTAAGGCCGTATCTCAGCGTGGAGAACACACAAGCAGTCCAGAGCTGCAAGCGCTGAATGGGTAGGATGTGCTTGGATCTGAGCAGGGAGAAGAGGCGACTGAAGTTGGCCCAACTTTGCTTGATCCTGATTTGAAGGGAGAGCTTCTCGAAACAGTCGTAGCTAAGCACAATACCCAGGTAGGGATGCTGCTTGCGAAAGGGCAGATCTAATGGCCCAGTGGCACACATCACTCGAAGACAGGGGCCCTTGTCCTTATGGTGCTGCAGAAGAGGGCGTAGAAGTCTGGACTTGGCGGGACCTCGGAGGCCATCGAGGATCACTGTTTTGGAGTCACTCACTGACATGCCAAGGGAGGTCAGAGTGTCAATGATGAAAGCGATGTCCTGTAAAATGCGAAGAATGTCTTCAGGCTCATGGACCTCCCATTGTGCAAGGATGTCATCTGAGAACGCTGTAAGACAGGAGAGAGGAATTTTCGCACTTAAAAGATGGAGGACATAGCAGATGAAGATACTCCACAGTGCTGGAGATAGGCTGCAACCTTGACGCACCCCCGAGTGGAGCTCGACAGCAACGGAGTGCGATTTGTGCGTGATATTGAGAGTGGATTGACGGTGGATGGTCGATGAGTGTGGGTTCCACAGCCGCAAAAACAAGAGCTTTGTGCAGGATCTCTCGCGGCAAGCAATCAAACGCCCGGGAAAGATCTAAGGAGAGGGTGATCCCTCCTTTACATTTTCCCGTAACATGTCCTTGACGACGAAGGTGAATGTTGTACTTTTGCGCTTCAAGAGTCGTGCGTACAGCTGCGCAATGGGAACATGCGCGTTCGATAGAGTCTTCCACAGATCGGCCCCCTATATAAGCGAACTGGGGGAAACGCGTGGCAAGATGCTGCACAGTCGGGCGCAGAAGACCAGCCGCCAGTTTCGCCAAACATTTAGAAACCGGATGAAGAAGAGCGATAGGCCTGAGGTTCTCAGGACATTTCGGAGGCTTCGACGGTTTGGCCAGAAGGCACAGCGAAGATTTTGGCCACTGCCCCGGCATGGGGTCCGTCATATGAGTGAGCCATTGGGTCAGGGCCGGGTGAATAACATCAGCAACATGGGCAGCAGCAAGAGACCAAAGCGGGGCAGGGGCAAGCCAGGAGGGTTTAGCTTTGCCAGAGGGAAGTTGCGCAATGACACCAGTAAGCTCCTCCACATCAAACGGGGTAAAAGAGTGGCCCGGTGGATGAGGCTCCGGCAAGGAGGAGCGGTAGAGGCGGCAGAAGTAGTCCTTCAAGGTCTGCGCTTCCTGAGCCGTGGTGAGGGGAGTTCCCTGCGGATCCCGGAAGAGGATAGGCTTGGGTGTCGTTTTGGGAGCAAGACGCTTCACCACCTGGTAGACAGCCGTAAGCCCTTTATGAGCAGCCTGCTCCGCTTCCTGCAAGATCTGCTGAATGCGAAGTTGCCTATTCTGAGCGCAGAGCAGTTTGAGACTCTTGGCAGCCTCTTTCAACTCGGCCTCCCTAGACCAAGCCCGAGAGGCAGAGGGATCCTGTCGCTGCACGAAACACCGTCGTTCACGACGCAAGTGCCAAAGGTGGAGAATCAGCTGAGTTTTCGGACTGTGGGTTGGAGTGATCGTAGTCGGGCAGGGTGCAGTGAGGGTCCAGGCCTGCAGAAGGCAATCGGACACGTCATCTGGCTGTGCACGTGCTAAAGAGAGCTGTGCCTGTGCCTGAAATCGGGCGGCAAGGGTAGGGTCCATGCGAAGGGCCGTCCTTACGGAGGCTAAAGTGATGGGGCGGTGGGGGGCGTGCAGGCCTGAGAATGGAGCCCAGCAAGGGCAAGTGCCGGAGCCCAGTAGATTCAATGAACGGAAGCCAGACCGGACAGGTGCGCCTGGCAATGCCATCAGCAGTGGTCTGGCGCGTGAGCGCAAAATCGATTTGCGTGCCTCTGCCGCCGGTAGTCGGCAGGAAAGTTTGAGCAGGGGTCCCTGCTCGGCCAAAAGTATTGAGGGCCTGAAGTGAGAAGGTACGTATCAGCTGCTGAAATTCCTGTTGATCCGGGGGGATACGGCTGAGGCGGGTGCGTATACCCTGACCAACATGTGGTGGGTCAGGAAAAAGATCAATGTTCATGTCCCCTAACACCAGCACGGAGTTCCGACTCGGGAACCTGGCAAGGGTTTGGTGCAGTTTGGTCCAGAGAGAAGAGCGCCTGAGCAGGGCCTGCTCCAGGCCCGCAGCACCAGGGAGCGCTTTGGAACTGGAGTAGAGGTGTTGATACACAATGACCACATCCAAGGAGGGATTGCCTTCTAGGCCATTCTAGGCGCAGGTGAACCAGCCTGCCTTCGATGACAGAGGTGAGCTGGATCTGGTCGCGCTGGAAGAACCGGAGGTTCACTAGCACTAAGATGCCCGAGACACGGTCCTGACTAGGCGAAGCAAGAGCTTGCCAGCCTTCCATTTTGAAGGTCAAGTCAGATGCCCAGTGTGTCTCCTAAATCACCGTGATGGCCAAGTGCTGGCCGTGGGTGCGCAGCCACAGGGCAACCTGCTGATAGCGCTCACTCGAGAGCCCACTAGCGTTCCAGCTCATAAAATGCAGTCTGGGAGGCCTGCGGTGAGCAGAGGTGGACTGGTCTCGTGGAGGACGAATGGGCCTCAGTGGAGAAGCACATCCTCCGGCAATACGATGACCACGATACATGGCACTGCCGCACCGATCTGCCCTCGAGAGGGCCCTTTGGAGAGCACGTTTCCGAATGGAAGAGGTAAAGGAGGGTCGAGAAAGACGGGGGATAGAAGCGACTAGGGGAGTCGCATGGCTTTGCCGGAGGAGGGTAGGGATGTCGCCCTTGTTGGACGGCTTCAGGAGGATGGCGACTGCCAGTGCCTCCAACCCTCGGCTCAGGGACATGCATTGCCGCGCAAAGCTGAGGAGAGTACTTTGGAAATCCATGCTGGGGATATTCACCTGCAATGTGCTCGTAGAGCTCGGCGCAAGCTACGGAACCAGCCTGAAGGCCTCATCGATGTGGAGGCACCAGCGACTGTTCCCACTGGTGCCACCGATGACGTTTACACCGATTCCGGTCGATGCCACTGGGACGTTGCATACAACCCTCAGGCCCAGCACGGATGATACTTCAGGACCCTCCGACCGCTGGCCCAGCTCCTGAGCGACCCTCTGGCTCACTACAGGGCCACCGCACCAGGACCAAGGCCAAGCACAAGCAGACTCACTCCAGGCCAAGATCGAGCAAGCGGGCCCCTGGCAAAGCTGCATCGAGCTCTTCCCGATCAACGGCTCGGCGACTGGAAGCATCGGTTCACGACCCGGACCACGTTCCAGACCCAGCACTTAGGCCACAGACTCGCAGCATATGGTTTGTACAGCCGGAAACTGATGCGAGCACAGGGCAAAGCCTGGACACCGAGCGAGTGGATGCATATACTGCTGCATTGCAAGGGCCATCGCTTCTTGCTTCTTTGCCTCAAGCTGTTGTGCTCGCCTCTCTGTGCAATACTCAGGTTACTGCCTCACCGACCGTCAGATTTCACACTGTCTGGCGCTCGGCCTGCTGCCTTCTCAATTTCTGTAGCACTTGGCAACTGCACCTGTCCGCGCCCCTCTGGTGGACACATTGCATATGCAGCTTCTTTACTCAGTGCCGCCTGCCTTGCTCCTGCGACTCCTCCACTCCCCGATGGCTTTCACAGGGCAGTCTGCTACAGCTACATCTGGACCCATGCCTGCCCCGGCTACGCCGGATGCCTCGAAACCGGCCTCACCACCACCGGGAGTGGAACGACGGCCTCGACCTCAACAGATCACATTGGCCACTTCCGCGGCTGCAATCCAGAATGATGATCTGCAGACAGGCTCGCGTACCGGCGCGGATTGCTCTGCTCCGGATCAGGAACTGCTTCTCCTCTTCAGCTCTCAGAGCAACCCCCAGCAAGCCGCTCGACCTTCGGTGCCGCCCTCCACGACCACGACAACGCAGCACTATGATAGAGCATCCCTGGAGATACTGCAACGAACGATCGAGAACTGCTACGCCAGCCTCCAACGGTCCGAGCGTGTCCATCAAGAGGCTAGCGAGATTCTTCACACACTCAGAGCTCGATTACAGAGAAGCAGAAGTCCGCACAACCGTCGCGGCCCTGGCGCATGAGATTTCTCATTCTACTTGTCAGTCTGCCCCGCTTGTCAGTGGCCGTTCGTGCAGCATCGTGGAACACAATGTTGCCACATTTTGGTTGCCGGAGGCTGCACCTTCTGTAGACTGTAGATCATACCCTGGCTATGTCCTGTGTGGAATCATAAGCTTGCCCGTGCTGCACCCATGGGTGCACCCCTGCAACCAGCCGGTTTGCGCCCTGCACTATCTATGCGTGAGCTCTGAAGGCTGTCGCACTTTGGATGGTCTCCACCTCAGATGTGCTCGCCTACGCTCGGTCTCCCGACCCAGGACCTGTACCAGGCATCGTCGCTGTCGGACCACTCGCCTACCTGGACTGTGGTCCCGCCTCCTCGCCAGGTTACGATGTGCTCGCTGTCCTCAGCGTCACCGCCGCCGGCACAATCCTCAGAACCCTTGTGAATCCTCAGAACACCACTTCCCTTCTCTGCGTACTGCTGCGCCCGGTCCCAAGTCCGGGCGGGACGTTCTGTGTTGGGCGCCTCTTCGTCTTCTCCGCATGTTTGTCCCCCTGATGATGGAAGAGGACCTGGGGTAGGTGTCGGGGGGTCTTAGGCACCCGGGCCGGCCTTTCCTCAACTTCCATTGCCCGCGACGCGAGGAGGAAGAGGATGACGATGAGGAATCCTCCCTTTCGGCATCGACTGCGGTTGGAACCTCAGCCACAGAGGGCGAGGAAGGGCCAGCAGAGCCTGAGGAAGCCGCCTTAGACTTGGAAGCCGTGGTACGGGTGATGACCCGTCGTGACCAAGGAGCAGGGTCATCGGAGGACCCAGCCTGTCGGCATCTGAAGGTGGAACCTCAGCCTGGCGGCGAGGGGGTGGTGGCTTTGGTGGTGGCGAGGCCTCCACTTTGGCCTTCGCCTCAGCCTGCTGAGCCTTCTGGGTGGCTGGCGCTGCTGCCGGAGTGCCACACACCGGAGCTGCTCTTGGTAATGCCTGTTTTTAGGCGGCATGGCAGCTTGAGCCTACCGGCCAAAAAACTTTGCAAAAGGGGGAGTGCCAGGAGGAGGAGGCTTTGGCTTGGGGCCAGCAGAACCTGCAAGTGAACCCCAAGACTTAGGCGGGGGAGGGACAGCTTGGGCAGGAGCAGAAGCAGGGACCTGGGTCTCAGGGACCAAGGGGGCCTGCTTAAAGAAACCTCTAACCGAGGGGTTAGCGCAAGGTGCAACGAGCTTTTTTGGCGCGGCACCCAGCCGAAAGGTGTCCGGAGGGTCGACTGATAAATACAGAGCGCGCACTCGGAGCACTTAACAACTAAGTTAAAGCTCTTTTCCTTGGAGGTTCGAGACCAGACGTGGCCGCCAGGAAGAGGAGGCTCGTCGAGCAAGGCCTGCAACCTCTGCCTCTTATTGGGCGAGGGGGAAGCAGAGGAGTCCAGACCCAGAGCGGACTGAAGGCGGTTTTTCCGCGGGACGAAGTCCTCCTTCTCAGCCTGAGCAAGAAGCGCGGAAGCGCGGCGACCCAAAAACTCGCAAAGAAGAGAGGTGACTCGGTCTACCTCTTTCTGGGCCAGGCGGTGAGGAGTTTGGACCTCTTCTGCTCTTTCCCCTGCAAGCTTGTCAGCGAGGACGTTAAGCTCACGGCGCCACAGCGAGTCAGCCCCGAATTCAAGACGAAAATCCGGTTCGCTTTGGTGAGAGCGGACCCAGTGAGGGTCGACCCTGTGCCTTTGGTCCCATGCCTTGGACCATACAAGCGGAGTTCGCTTGGTAAAGGGGCCTTGAAGGCTGCGGATAGCAGGGCGGCAGTCGCACGTGAGATCAAAAGTGCCGAGTGAGGAAAGGAGAGCTTGGGCTATTGCCTCGCTCTCCCCTTCAGGCACGGTGGCCGGTGCCGGCAAGAGCCCGGTCATGGTGCCGAGAACAGATAGCTCGTCGTGGTGACGCCGGGCTACCACAATGGCCCAGCCTACCGAGCATCTCATATCTTCGACCCTGCGGACTTGCGTCACGCGCCCATTTGGGCCTTCCGGAGCGGTGCTCTACGGGTAGTCGGGGTGAAACAGAAAACCTACGGGCACACCTTTCTGGGAGGTACTCACCAGATCGGGCGCCAAAAGGGAGGTCTGGGGTCTACACAGAGGGAGGTGCTCACCTCTGGAGACCACCCAAGACCAGTGGGGAGAAACTCACCCACTAAGGGAGAAAACTCACCGTTTTGGAAGCCTTGAACAGGTGGGAAGGCCACGCCTCCTTCCGCTTGGGACTAGGGGAGAAACTCACGGGACCAACTGGCCAACTGCAAACTGTAGTACTGCATCAGTGCCTCAGTCTTGGTTGAAGTAAGTGCTGAGGGTACCTTTAGACGACATGCACTTTTGTTCCCGGAGCAAGGGGTGATAGCTTGGAGCCTTTTCCGCACATTTGAGGAACCTGGCCGGGTAGTTCAGCCTGAGAGGGCCCCAAACAGTCTTGAGCTGCGCCAGGACCTCAGAGGAGAACTGACCCACGAGTCGGAAGAAACCTCCATCTCCTCGAGAACGCCTGTGCTGCCCAAACTCCCAGTCCTGGAGGTCGTAGAGCTTAACTCGTAAGGGCGGCACACGGTTTGCCACCGATACATTGGATGGCCCTATGTCCTTTAAGACCACTCCTCTCGCCTCGATCCAAGTGAAAACCGAGACAAGGTACCAAAAGAACTCAGCCTTCTCCTGTGCATCCCTTCCCAGTGAACCATGGCTGTAACAGTGCCAAAGGAGCGTGACATGCTGGCCTCACTACCGTGAGGACTGTCTGCCAGCTTGAGAACTCTTTGGCCATCAAGCTCGTAGGTGACGCGGTTTTGGCCCTTTCCTAAAAGTTTAAAGTGCCTAGCCGGCCCTACCGGAAGCTTCGTGACCATGTCTTGGAGTAACAAAAGCTCCTCTGGTAAATAATGCCGATCATGTGTCGGTCGGTGCTGGTTGGGTGTGCGAAAGCACACCGCTTGCGGTCCACCATCTTCTTGTTTGACTTCCGGGGACGCGAAGTAGCTGAGCATAGCTTCTCGGGCACTCGAGCAAGCTGCGGCTTAAAATCCTAAAGGGGGGAGAAAGCAGGGTCAGTTGCGGCCCGAGGCCTGGTGAGGACTCCTCAATTAGTATTATAAAGCCCCAAGTCCCTGAGGCCTCGTAATCTTGCAAGCTAAAGGGGTTTTGAGGTTCTGGAAGGCCTCGGATGGGCCTCGAACGGCTTCAAACCCTGGGAAATGAGGCCTCGGGCGGCCTCGAACGGCTTCAAACCCTGGGAAATGAAGCCTCGGACCATGCAGAGGCTTCAAGGGTTGGCGGTAATGTAGTGTGGCAAGGCTCGAGAGTTGACACTTGTTTTTGCAAGATTACGAGGCCTCGGGGACTCGAATCTTTCTCATACTATTAAAGGGGTCACCAGAAGCCTCGGACCGCTGCCTTTCTTCTTTTTTTCCTACAGAGAACTTAAGGCCGCAGCTGGCTCCAAATCCCTTAGGTGGATCTGGAAAAAGGCTTCAAGAAGCTTTGATGATCTTGCAAGCTATTGGCTATTGCTGACTCCATAAATCTTGGCAATCGTAGACAGAAGCCTCGATGATCTTGTTGCAGCGATGCCTTCAAATAAAACTCAAAGATCTCGATTGGCTTAGAAAAGCTTCGAGAACCTTCGATGACATTGCAAACTGACGCTGATCTCTAGCGGATATATAATAGCAGGATGAAGCACAAGAAATGATGCTGCCGGACGACCCCATTTCTGGGCCCACGAAACGAAAGCAAATCTGGCTTCGCCACCATGGGCCTCCGCAGTGCAATTCCGCTGGTTGTGGCATTTAAGGTGAGCGTGCAGCTGCCTTGGACAAGCCTTCTGGCTTTTTCAATCTTGTGTCTGCGTGATGCCCAAAACTGCTGGAACAAAGGCAGGCGCACGCCCGAGATCCAGCTGGTTGGCCCCGAACCTTTGCGACCCCAAAAATGGGGCCGTTTCGCGGCCCCAGAAACAAGGCTGCGAAATGCACCCGGCCTCCCTAAATATATAGTCTGAGCATGAGTTGGAGGCCTGGAAGCCCGACCCCAAAAATGGGGCCGCCAAACGGCCCCATTTTTGGGGTCGCGAATTCTTCTACTTTGAGGCACGCCCGCCTGATTGCTACGCGACGAGGCGACTGGCACACAGGCAAGCGTCCATGCAGCTTGGAAAAGACAATCTTGCAGGATTAAGACTCCCATAGCCTGCTTTCTTATGGAAGCAATCAGCATTGAATTAACATGAAAGAAACAGGCACAGGGCACAGGGGAGGCCCACTCAAGCGAGGCCAGAATTGCTGGACTTTCTCAGCCCTACATTTGGAGTCGCGCAGCTTGCCGTTTTCACTAACAGTGCAAAGCCTCTCGAACCGTCATTTGTGGTGTTTCGAAACAGAAACGAAGCCTTCCAAAGCCTCCCGCCGTGGGGTTCCGAGGCCCCACTCGTGGCGTTCGTGGCCCTGATGTGGCCTGTGGGTTTTGGGGGTTGGTTTAGGGTGGGTTTGGGTGGGTTTGACCATGTTTAGAAGGCGTGGGGGTTCGGGTGGGTTTGACCATGTTTAGAAGGGTTGGGTGGGTTTGAGAGGGTTTGGGTGGGTTTGCTGAGTTTGGGTGGCGTCTCGAGAACTTGTTTGGCCGGTTTGTCTCTTACCTTGGCCGCCTGGCTGTATCTTCATCTAGCAGTTGCCTTCCAGCGACCTGGACAGGATGCCCTCAACATCTTGCGGCCGCACGTGGCACCAAATGCCGCCTCCGGCAAGACATACCAAGGTGCTGTGCGATTTGGTCATGTTTACGTCGTCGCCGACAAACTTGGGACCTTGTTCCTGGGCAGCCAGCAGATGCTGCAGATGCTTAGATGCGTAGTTGAAGGGAACTTCGAGCAAGCTGCGGCTTAAAATTCTAAAGGGGGGAGAAAGCAGGGTCAGTTGCGGCCCGAGGCCTGGTGAGGACTCCTCAATTAGTATTATAAAGCCCCAAGTCCCTGAGGCCTCGTAATCTTGCAAGCTAAAGGGGTTTTGAGGTTCTGGAAGGCCTCGGATGGGCCTCGAACGGCTTCAAACCCTGGGAAATGAGGCCTCGGGCGGCCTCGAACGGCTTCAAACCCTGGGAAATGAAGCCTCGGACCATGCAGAGGCTTCAAGGGTTGGCGGTAATGTAGTGTGGCAAGGCTCGAGAGTTGACACTTGTTTTTGCAAGATTACGAGGCCTCGGGGACTCGAATCTTTCTCATACTATTAAAGGGGTCACCAGAAGCCTCGGACCGCTGCCTTTCTTCTTTTTTTCCTACAGAGAACTTAAGGCCGCAGCTGGCTCCAAATCCCTTAGGTGGATCTGGAAAAAGGCTTCAAGAAGCTTTGATGATCTTGCAAGCTATTGGCTATTGCTGACTCCATAAATCTTGGCAATCGTAGACAGAAGCCTCGATGATCTTGTTGCAGCGATGCCTTCAAATAAAACTCAAAGATCTCGATTGGCTTAGAAAAGCTTCGAGAACCTTCGATGACATTGCAAACTGACGCTGATCTCTAGCGGATATATAATAGCAGGATGAAGCACAAGAAATGATGCTGCCGGACGACCCCATTTCTGGGCCCCCGCAGTATGTCCGATTTCCTGAGAGACACCGGGGCATCTTCCGCCCTGTTGCCACCGGTCTCATCCACAGGCCTGGTCCGGATCCTTTATAACCCTGCAAGCGGTGCGCGACCTGACCCTAAGAATGGCACTCCGGCCAAGAAGGGCACTACTCTGACGCGGAGCTACGTGCCAAAGCTGCGGCATCCACGCCTAAGACCCCTCAGACCACCAAGACAGAGCGCGTTGAGTCCTTGTTACGTGCAGTCGAGACTCCACTCCGACACGTCTCGTCCCAAGTATCAGTGTCTCAAGAACCAACATCTTCGGCTTCCAAATTGTCAGCGGCATTGTCAACGGCATTCAAGCCCGATTGGCCAGGGCTTTCGTTTGGCCGCCCGGGTGAGGAGCTCAACCCAGGCTGCCCTTGGCTCGAAGATGCCAAAGCTCCCGATCTGAAGATCCTTCCTGGAGCAGCTCAACATCCGAGGGGGAGGTTCTCACCCCTTGTCGGAGCTTCACGGAGCACCACAGGATGTACCTTGGGGAGGAACTCTTCCCTGGCGGTTTCGTCTTCAGCCCTTACAGAAAGAGGTTCTCGGAGAGATAGCTCTCTCGCCGGAGGGGCTGGAGGGCGTGGCGGGGTGATACCCGGGGCCCCTATACTGGCTGCTGGTATTGCCTGGGTTCTTTGCTGGTGCTCAACCGCTCGGGCCTTGGACCTGGCAACACTGCCAGTGGACTTCGGGGGAAGTCCCAGTGCAGCGCGCTCACGGTTCAGTGCAACTGCCTCTTCACGTGTCTTCTTGCGGGAGTTGTGTCGCTTTAGCTTTTCCTTTTTCTTTCCCTTTCACTTTCTCTTTACCTCATGATCCCGAAGTCGTGAGCGCATTTGCGTGTTCTGCTGTCGCTGTCTCTCAGTGTAGTTGCTGACGAGTGAACGTACTGTTGTACTTTGTTGCTTGTTTGTACCGCACGCCATGGGCAAAGGAGGACAGCAAAACAAGGGAAAGCCGGCTCCAAGCCGAAGAAGCTGGAGCACCGTGGCGCTATGTTTGCAAGAGTCCCTACTGGCTGGCGAAAACCTTTGGGCAGCAGCCCACAGCTTACAGCAGCCGTCTGACAGCACAGTTGGTGAGCAAAGAAGTCACGATTCTTGTGTGTTGCACTTGAAGAACTGTAGCCAGCCTGTACACAGCGACAGTTGCTTCCTTCCAGGGTTTGAAGTGTCATAAGGTCCCGGTCACTGACTTATTGGTCACATGGTTTGTCTTGACAGCCAGTGGCATTACTAAATCGTGCTCAAGAAAACTCACTTTCCATTTTTCCGGGAGCTGCAAGCACAGCGCTCACCGGGCAAAGCTTAGGTTAGAGTTGGAACTTAATCATAACTCTGGTGTAGCGTCTTCACTCTGAGTGCTATCAGAGGGCACTTTACTGTTGAGAAAACTATGGTGACGAAAAATTTTTTGACCTTGGTCCTTTCCGGAAGCTGCCTATTAAGGTTTAGAGTTTCCAAAACACAACTGAGTTTGCTTAGAGTCCACGCCAGGTGGGAAAGGTTCGGGCTTAGACTTAGGGTTGGAACTGTTAGACAAAGGTTTGGTGGCCTTTGCCTTTTTGCCTCATTTCCTGGTCGGTCACCGACTTGGGTCGTGTTGCACACTTACCTCCGCAACTGGTGTGCCCTCAACTTTGGGCTGAAACAGCGAGACGATAGGTACATGTTGCGCAGCACTGACTTGTTCATGCACGTTTGGTTTTATGAGGTTCTTACCTGCCTTGCGTGCTAAACCCTTGCAGAGCCGAAAAGCCACTTAATTGCTGCCTTAGCTGCCTACTTTGCTGCCAGACACTTAGAGCCAGCGAAAAACGCTCCTTTATTTACCATTGAGTGCGAAGTCAGGCAAGGCTGCTGGGATGTCTTGGCAAGGGTGGTTAATTTTTCGGTTGAAAAGGTCAGGCGCATTACGTTGCTCAATGAAAGTTGGCAACGTTGGCATTGAACAGCAACGTTGTTCTCAGCCTTGGTCCCTGTCTTTTGCCATACGTGTCCCAGATGCAGGCTGGGGTCCTCTAGCGTTGGCGCAACCTTTGCTTTTTGTTAAGGCTGGATGCAGGGCGAGTGGCCGAAGTCTTGTCATGTTCTGCTGCCCGGCGTGGTTTCAAACAGCTGAGAAGCAGAGCAGGTTTCTGCTTACGACACACCCTTTTTTCCTGGAACACCTGCGGATCTCAACTCTATCTGCAAGGAAAGTGGAAATTTGCTGCACCAAAGCGTCAAGGGATTGGATTTTGCTTAAGAAGCTCCTGTCAAAGATTTTAAGGGCAGTCTTATCACAAAGCTGGTCAACAACATTATTGGCTTCATGTCGCCAGGTGTTGTGCACGCCAAACTCAGCTTGGAACGCCTCCAAACTCAAATGAGACCAAAAGAGCTAGCTCGTTTGATTGCAACTTGACAGTCACAAGTGACGTCAGCTTCACCAACGACGTTGTTTTGCAACACCTGCAGTGCCTGCGTTTCACCTTCAGCAACCGAGGCACCCACAGGGAGATACCCCGTTATGGACGCAACCTGAGTAAGCTGATCACCTTGCTTTTTAAAGGCAATAACGGCAAACGCCACAATGCGAAGTCGATCATCTGCACTTTCAGGGGTACTAAAAACAAATTGCTGAGCATCCAGAGAGTCATTGGTGGCCCATAGACCTCTCTGACATCAGTAAGAGTGAAGTCAGGCCTCGACTGCTGGGTAAGACTAGCAGGTAGCAAGCCTCTTTCCCACAGTGCGGGAACAGGCCACTGACGTTGAAGCTCGTCCCACTGAGGCGGAATGCTACGGTGTCGGGTACGCCAGTAATGACAATCAAGCAAAACATGCCTCCATGACGCAGGGGTGCCACACAAGGGGCAAGGGGATAAACAACATAGTATGGATGCCGTCCGATACTGGCGTCACTACAGCACTGAGCTCCTCGCAGGCCGATCGTGTACCGGATTGGTACACTGCATACGCGAACTCAACCAAGGTGTCGTAGCTGATGCTGGTATCGGCTGCAATCTCACTAAGGGTTTTGGCCAATTTGTGAACTTCTTCGACCTCTACAGCGTGGGGTGTCGGCTTTTCGTTATCGAAAAGCTCGGAGAAGGGGATGACATCGACCTGTGGGGGTCTGCTGTGTTTGCCCAGTTGTTCGAAGCTGGGTGGAGGCTGAAGATTCGCCGCAGGTGGAGCTCGCTGAGTCTTTGTGTGCTGTCGTGGAGTAGGAGATGGAGGGGAAGGTGCATGTTGGTGGGATGAGGATGCTTGTCCTCTAATCTGTTGTGCCACACGCTTAAACTGTGAGGCGAGGCTGCGGGAGGTATCAGCTTGCTTGTGTTGGGTCTGCTGTGGTACTGCCGGGGGAGTCGGTAGTCGCTGTGTTCGCCTTGTTGCTGGTGGTGTATACTCCCTTCGATAGTGCCAGCGGTCTTCCTCAGTGGTTTGGGCCTGTACCGTGGAAAAGCTGCGGAGTACCACGGTGGTTGCCCGGGGTGGCGATGGTTCGCCCCTGCTTCTGCTCCTGCTGTTGCGGCGTGTGCGCCGTCTTCTTGTGGCAGATACATCTTCGTGCCTGTGGCGGCTGTGTGTTCGATGGTGTCGCTTGTGGTGTGGTTTGCGACGTCGGTGCTGGCTGCGGCTCCCGGTCCTTGCTCTGGCGCGAGAGCGGGAGCGACGTCGTCTGCGAGGAAGAGGGGATGCCGGGCGTTGTGCTTCCCCGGACGCGGTGGATTGCTGAGCCAAAGTGGCTGAATCGTCGGCTGTTCTGTTGGGTGCCGTGGTGGTCGTGTCTGGTGGATTTGTCTGAGTGGTGTTAATAGGAATGGGAGCTGCAACAGGGGTGGGTTGTGGGTGAGTTTGACCACTGGTGTTGCTTGGGATCTGGGGGGAGGTTGTAGCATGATGGGTTTGTGGTGGATTGACCATGTCTTGTGTGGCGATCTGTACTGGGTGGAGCGAATGAGTGGTGGTGTGTGGAGTGAATTGCATTGTGGCTTGCTGTGGAGCCGTTGGGGTGGTGTGTTGTGTAATGGGGAAGTAGGGTGACGACTGTGTCTGCATGAATTGTTGAGGTGGAGGTTGTGGTATCAGCTGTGGTTGTGGCTGTGCGATGTTGGAGTGTGGAACAAACATAGTGTACTGCGGAAGCGGTGCTGTTTGCCCGCAGGGGTTGCATGCAGGCATTGTTGTGCCGAGTAGATTGTCTGTAGGATGCAAAGCTTGCTGAAAAGTATGTGGCTGCTGTGGTGGGTTCACCAAGTTGGGTGATGTGGAACCTTGAAAGGCCGAAGTATGTTGCATCCATGTCGGATGCTGCTGTTGCTGAATAAATGGTCTTGCCCCCGGTGCGTATGGGGAGGCTGGTGTCCATGTTGCTTGCTCCATCGGCAGCTGCTGAAAGAAGGCCGGCTGCTGTCCAAATCCCGCCGGGCGCTGGGCAGTGAAATGTTCATGCCACATGTTGGTGAAACGTGTTTGAAAACAACCAATACAAGCCTGCGGCTGTCGGTGCCTTGTTGTCTTGAGAGAAGTCGAAGATGCAGAAGAGAGGCCGATTACTTCCCGGAGGAAGCTGCAACCACTTGCACTAGACGAAGGTTACCGCGTCTGCACTCATGTCAGTTGCGCATGCCCTTGCAAGCCCTGAGGAATAAAGAAGCGGTCGAATAGAGGACAGACTAGCGAGGTAGCACCTGCTCACTAGAGGCAAATTACCGCACTAGCCGACCGTTACTGCATCTGCACTCATGTCAGGCTCACATGCAGGCATCAGAGAGAGAGAGATAAAGTAGCAGCCGGAGATCTGAACGGTCTGAACGAAGGCTGAACATCCGGTTTATCACCGGTTTCCCACGAAGGGACACCACGGCGCCATGACGGAAAGCCGCTGTTCTGGAGTCTCATGACCCGCGCTAGTCACACTGACTGATTCGGCCAAGAGCACGAGTGCAAGAGGAAAAAGAAGGGCATGTTGGACTTGCTGTATGTTCTTGTCAGATTGCGGCAAACGTGCAGAACTGTATGCTCAATCAACTGATGTGGAAAACTGTGAAAGCACTGATCTTGCTGCCTCAGGGGGTCAGCGTTTTCTAATCTTGCTGCCTCAGGGGGCCCAGCTTGCAGGTACACAGTTCAGCGTCCTGAACTGCTTCCCACTCCATGGCATAGCTTCGCTGCATTGGGTTTGCCAAGGAGTGCCCAATGCCCCTGCAAACATTCAATTGGCTGCATGAAATAGTGTTCATGAAAACTTTCAACGTGTGTAGGAGTGACCCTCTGCTCCCATGTGCTAGGGAGGTTCACACACACACACACACACACACACACACACACACACACACACACACACACACACACACACACACACACACACACACACACACACACACACACACACACACACACACACACACACACACACACACACACACACACACACACACACACACACACACACACACACACACACACACACACACACACACACACACACACACACACACACACACACACACACACACACACACACACACACACACACACACACACACACACACACACTGATGGATTCGGCCAAGAGTACGAGTGCAAGAGGAAAAAGAGAGACATGTTGTTCATGTTGTAAAAGTTTGTCAGATTGTGGCAACCGTACAACTTGTTTGTATAATCTGGACACCACAGGGGGCCTGTCCTCACACTAATCTTGGCACCACAGGGGGCTGCCGAAAATTGCGCAGGTACATGACTGAGCGTCCTCAATCACTTCCCTTCCAGTGACCTAGCTTCGTTGGATCAGGTCAGTCACTGGAAGCCTGATCCCCCTGCAACATTTGAATCGTTAAGTGTCAAATGTCTGATTGTGTTGCAAAGCAAAGTTGCAAGCAGTGTAGGAGTGACCCTCTGCTCCCATGTACTAGGGAGGTTCACACACACACAGCCCCAATGGGGCGTGTATGCTTCAAGTAGAGTGAAATGTCTGATCCATGGCAAAAAAGTGATTGGCGCACTTTTCTCGCTGTCACTAGCGGTCGGGTGATTGTCGTGTTTCCTGATCCGAACATGTTCTAACAAAAAGCACCGGCTTCAGCGTGGCTAATGTGGTGACTGAATCCCAATCATGTAGTCGTCGACGGTTTTGTTCGAAGAAGAAAGCAGGGATTTTAGGAGTTCTGCCGGTGATCTCCTTGATGCGGTAGGAGAAGATCTTGCGAGCTTGTAGAACGTTGTCACCCAGACAAAGCACCACGTGTAAGAGCATGTGCTTGTCTCTGGTAATGCGGTCGGGTGGAATTTCAACAGTCATCCGAAAACATTGTCCTGCCATGGAGTACCATGGAAGGCCGGCCTCAGCAGCCTTTCGCTTTGTCATGTTTTGCTGCTACCAACCGACAAACGCTTGAACAAGGAATGCAAAACAACATGGACATGCTGTGTGCTCAGGAGACACAACCAAGTAGTGTCTTGCTGACACTCGCATGCGAAGGCTTTTTTGTCACGCTTAGCGGAACTTGCAGCCCTAATCCGTCCTGAGAATTAGGTTCCAACATCGAGTTTGTTGGGACAGTCGCTCATGATCTTGAAATGGCATCTACATCTGAAACCTGCACGTACCAGCATTTTTGCACAAGCGGTTTTGGACCGCTTATGTTGAATGATAGGATGCACAACATCGTAAGGTGCAATCGAGTCAGAAGACCAAGGATCTCGCGATGGAGATCGGTGTGCGTCCTCAGCCACTTGTGACGTTGCCGTAGGTGAAGCTGATGATGTTGAGTGCGAAGAGCGTGTCCTCTTTCGTCTTGTAGTATGTGGATGTTGGCGTTGTTGCTGTGTTGTGGAATGGGATGCTGGTGAAATGTTGCGTGTTTTCTTTGTTTTCACGACTGTTTTGTCCTTTTTGTCTTTGTTGTCTTTCTTCTTTTTTGTCTTCGTTGTGTGCTTTGTTTTTTGCTTGTGTGTGTGTGACTGACTGCATGGGAGGATGTGGCAGTGTCATCCTTCCTCAGAAAAGCATCAATCTCTTCGGATCCCCATAGGCTGCTGTCATCGTCTTCGTCCATATGTGTGCGATCCTAAATATGTTACAACAACTGTAGTTCTGAGAAATGGCTGCGGAGTCACAACTGCATTAAAGCATGCGCATGTGCTGATCGTCGGAAAAGAGAGAGAGGGAAATACAACTAAACGTCACTTGAGCAACCTCACCGGCTGGCATGATCTTTCAACATGGTGCTCTTAATGCTGGCCCTCATCAGGGATGATGGGGTTCACATCACAGCTTTGCTGTGTGGTTGTTGGCTGCCGGGGGCAGCAAGTATGCATCTAATTGTCAACTCAGCGATGCTGCTCACGGAGTTCTTGATCGCTTTCTCTTGTTGGATGTAGGAGTTGAAGTAGTGGAAACTGGCTCCTTTTGGGTAGGAGTCGTTGAAGTCGGGAGCTGATCAGGTTGCTCCGAATGCTTTCGTATCCACTCTGCAGATGCGATGAAGTACTCACGCCACCATGAAGAGCCGTTGGTGGCCCAGTGCCATCTCCATTGTGATGCCGTGGGAGATCGTGATCTGGTGCGGCGGTCCATGGTGCTAACACAACTGGTTGTTTTGCAAAATGCTGCGGGAAAGAGTGTATCAATCGCTGCATACAAGTACATGTGAAGAAAGTGCACTGGCTGTCTCACTTGGCAAAAAACAACGATTGTTGTTTTCACCGTCTGCTGCAATCACCCAATGGTGGTATAAATCATGTTTGATCACCTATTGTTGCGAAGCTTCGAGTCTTTCCACTCGTTGCTTTAGCTCTGTAATCTGCCGGGTTGTTTGCAGAATAAACTCGGCTAATTGGTCGCGTAGAGCCTCGTCACTGAATGTGGAAGGTTCACTTCCGGTTTCGGACTCATAATCCCGATGCTGTGTCAAAATCTCCATGAGGGCTGCGGAGAGAGCTTCACGTCGTGCCTCATCGACGGGTGGCGAATCTGTAGTCACTGTATTTGGCGGAAGAGGTGAGTCGCTCATGGCTCGATGTCGGGATTCGAATAGGCGTCACTGTGAGGCAAAACTTCAGAAGGCAGAATTATGGTGTTGTCCGAAAGCAACATGTGTTGAGTAGTGAGACTTATGCACTACCTGGCACTTTTTATACCGGCTTGCCTTAGTAGCAAATTCACGACCAATCAGGCGCGTTTTGCCTGATGAGGCTTTCAAGTACGTCGAGCTGCTGTTTGCACGAGGAAAGGATCGCCGTGGTAGCCTCGTGCTGAGTAGTCAACACCGTTGTAGCCTGTTGTATCAGGCGCTCGAGTTTAGCATTCGACTCAAGCAACGAATTGTGAAACTGCGTAATTGCTGCCATAATCTCAGCCGATGAATCTGGCTCAGGGTGTTGCGGAGGTGGAAATGGCGGAGTCGCCGGTGCAGCCACTGCTGCATCCTGCTGTTCTTCCGGATCTTGGTGTTGCTCTTGGTAGTCTTGAAAGTCTTCGTCTTCTGCAACCCGTAGAAACTGAGAGCGCAAAAGCGCCGGCTGTGGGTTGTGGCTGCCCACCGCAGGTTGCTCGTTGCGGCGTCGGCTGTGCTTGGAAATGGATGGTCGAGGACGGCCGCTCAGCGCTTTGTGGCTCGGCTGCAATCTGCCAGTCATGGCACTTTTATACATGATGGTGCCTCAGTTAACGCTGAAAATGGCTGCGGGAAACACTGTGTTAATACAAGGCTGCTCTCATGTTGCAAGAATTGCACGGCTCTGGATCCACGCACGGCAAACTGGCACAATGTTTTGCTTACAGCTGTTGATCAGTATAGCCGGCCGCGATGTAGAGATCGCGCATGGCTCGAATGGCTAATGTGGCCTCGCTGCATGGTGTTGTCACTCTGCGTACCATGCGTGTGCGGGCCTGAAAACTGCTGCGCAGTGTTGAAACAGAGGTGGCTGACTGTGGGTGCAAAATGTCCGCCTTGTGCAAAGTGCATTGATGCGTGAGGCTGCTGTGCTGAGGGCTTATTGCGAAGCCCAGGAAAATGTTGGCCGGTTCAGTTTCAAGCTGAACCGGTGGTTTGTAAAAAGATGCATCAGTGAGCTGTGCAAAAGGAGGCAGTCGGGTCAGCTGTGCAGGTAAAAGAAGGACGCGGTTGTCGACGTATCTAGTAGCAAAAAAGAAGGCTTGATCCTGCTTGTTGTGATCTGGAAAATGCTTGTGGTTCGTGAAAAGCTGTTTGTATGTGTGGTGCCAACACTGTTCCTCGACCGCAACAACAATGTTGCATAAGGCTGGGCTGCAGGGCGAGCCCATAGGTGCACCGCGAAATTGCTCAATAAGTGACGTACCAACAGTGAAGTAATTGAGTCGGAGCACTGCAATGATAAGTTGTGGTATATGTTGTAATTGAATGCATAGTTTGTTGCCTGAGGAGGCTTCTTGCTTCTTTTGTCTGCTTTTGCCCCTGTGGACTCGATGTGTGGGGTCTTTCTGTGAGTGGTCAATGAAGAATTTAGAAGAGTGTAGGGGGTTCTTTTCTCTGTACCATCGAACCATAATGCTGTATGCTGAAAGAAAACGGCTCTGGTCGACCGATGTGAAGAAGCCAGCCAAATCCTGGTTGTAAAGGATGTAATCTGTTGAATCGTGTGATTTCCTGCGTTGATGCAGGAAGAGTGCTGTTTGTTTGAGCTGTGTTATGCCATCTCCTTGGTGAAAGGAGTTTGGACATGCTTGAAAAGTCATCAGCTGCAGTACGTCCGCTAAGGCTTCCCACAATTTCCTGCCCATGGTGTCGATGAACGCCACTATGGGACGGCCTTTTGTGAATTGCTTCTTTCTTTTCGGTAAAATGTAGGCGCGTGGGATGCGTCCCCATTGTGGAAAAGCCCATATGTAAGCTGGAAGAAGGCTGCGGATGTCTGTGTAGACATCAAAGTGGTGTTGTAGAGGTTGGTGCTGCGAGATTCGAAAGATCTCCTTGTCTAAAAAAGTGTTGTGTATGGCAGTATGATACAGTGCCGGGCAGTACCACGTGAGGCGGTTCGGGAAGTGATCTTCGCAGTGGATGATGCCCGAAGGTATTTTGTGTTGGACTTGCTTGATCATCTTGACCTGGAGTATGTTGTGTTGGTTGCAGTGTGCGTTGTGTTGTGGTATTTGTTCAGATACAAACTGCTTTGTAGTTTGGTGGTTGTAAGGCAGTCCATAGTATCTATGCCATGTGCGTATGGCTCGGCATAGTTGTGAAGCCAACTGTGTGGGCTTCTGAAGGCAATTGCTTTTGCCGGAGTATGCCAAAAATTGGTGTTGTGGTTGTAGTTCTGCAAGTTGGATAGCAATGTGGTTGTTGAAAATATGCTCCTGGGGAACTTGTGAATGTAGTGGTGAGCAGGTGCAGGGTGGTGGTGAATCGGGTTGCCATGTGGTATGGGCGTCGCGCCAATTGTGTAGAAGTTGTTGCATGGGTGGGTGTTTCTTGTAGACTGGTTTTGTGCTGGGGAGATGGAATGGTGGAATGTGTTGTTTGTTGCTTGTTAACCGAGAACGCAAAAATTGTCGTAGTTGTTGGGTGAAGGTGGGGTGTAAGAGTGGCTGTAGGTATATGGGTTTTGTGACAGGAGGTGGTTTAAGTCGTCGTTTCTTGAAGACGGTGTTGAGTGCTTTTTGAGCGTGTCTGCGGTCGCGTCGTGGTAAGTTGTTTGCGAGTTTGTGTAAAGCATAAACTGTGGCTGCTGGTGTATCCGAGCGAAGGAGTTGCTTTGTTGTGTCAAATCTGGTGCGGGTGTTGGAGGTAAGATGTGAGACTGTGGTCCAGGCCTGTTTCCTGGTGTTGAATAAGGTGGAGTTGGTGAAGCTTCGAATGGAGTGGTGTAGTTTGCCTCGGCGTTGCTTCGCCCATAAAGTGGCTGTGCCGTTGTGCTTGTTGTTGGCTGCTTTTGTGAAGCCGGAAAAAGCTCCTTTCATGTGTGATGTGATGTAGGGAAAGTTGAGCTTGGATTGGTGATGTTGTATGAGAGTGTTCTCTGTGGCTTCTAATTGCTCGATGGGTATGTTGGCTTGTAATACAATTGGTGTGTAATGGTGGTAGCATTTGTGTTTGTGCCACCATCGTAAAGAAAGTTCGGCTTGTACAATCTTGTGTTGTTGAAGTTGTTTGAATTTTCGATTACGCGTACCCTCTCGCTGCGTGAGAGAGTGACTTGTACTGCCGATGTAAACGTAGCCACGAAAAGGTTGTTGCGTGGTAACTCTGCAGTATACCACCTGTGGCTGACGAAAGAAAGAGAGTGTGTACGATGTAAAGGAAATGTTTGAATGTGCAAACAGTCGCTGTAGGTTGGAGAAATGTCCTTCCTCATGTTTGAGGTAGAAATGCTGTGTGCGAAGTAGCAAAGTCAGGCCTTGAAGCCAGAGTATGATTTGATAGAATTGTGTGGAGACTGGTTCTGCCAAAGGTGCGACAAATTGTAGGATGGATCTGCCTTGATCCAGAATGCGTGTGATGTTCTTAAATTGTTTTTGTCGGAAGATTGTTGTGTGATCAAGTGTTTGTCGGTGTTGAAGCAAGTGCTGTCGGAGTCACTCTGTCATCTGACTGATGATGGCGACGAGTTTGATCAGTGCTGGGGAGCCAAATTTGTCGATGGCTTTGGGTGGGACACCCCAGGCGACTGCAGCGGTCTGCAGTGTTTGCTCTTGTGAGCTACTGAGGGAAGGAAATTCCGAAGCAACAATGTCGAGGTACTTTTTTACCTGTGCTTTTTGTTTGTCGCTGATGCCTTTTATGGCACCAAACCATCTGGTGATGCCAGATTCGGAGTGAACGCCAGTGAAGTGATCTTGAAACCAAACACTGGCTTTTGTGGGCTGCTGAAAGATGCGCTGGGGATCCATCTTGGGATCCAGGGGTGCTGCCTTCGTTGGTGTAAGAGTTGATTGCTTCTGTCGCTTGGCGCCCAAAGTGGAGCGTCCCGGGAAGTGCATACCTGTGGTGGATGACAATGCCGGGGAAGCGTGTACCGGGTTATTGTCTTGTGCTGCAGGAGTTGTGGTGAATGGGGATAGGCTCTCAGTGGTAGGCCTGGTGTCAGTGTGTGTAGGATCATCGATGGTGGCTCGTTTTTGTCCACGTGTGGTTGTGGTGGGGGAGATCTCAATTGTGGAAACTGAGAGAGGTGGTGGGGAGGGCGTGTTTATCGGAGTGCTGGGAGTGGTGGATCGTTTTGGTTTCTTTGATGCTGGTGTGCTGGGGGCCGCATTGTGTGCTTCCGGCGCACGGAGAGTTTCAATTGTCTCCAGTGCTGTTGAAAGTCGTGCTTCAAGGTCGCTGATACGATGGGCCGCCAGAGTGTCAGTCTCTGTCGACTGCGAAGGTTGGAGTGGGAGATGAGGTTGTGGTTTGCTGGATTGTGGTGGTGTTGGAGATTCGGTGGGTTGCGATTGTGTGTTTTCGGTGTCTGCTTTGGCGTTTTGCTTGTCCTTTTTGTTGCCGTCGTTGTATTGGTCCTGCAGCTCCTGCAGGTACAACACCAATTCCTTAATAAGGTGTGACATTGCTGGTCGTTTTGCAAGTGTGAGCTTTTCTTGCCAGCAGAATGCAGTGGCCGCTTGGTCCAGATCAATTCTCCTTGCTCGGAGTTGACCCATAAGTTCAGTGGTGAAAACGGCTTCGCTGACGTGTTTGCTGCATGTGAGATGAATGTCGAAGCCATGCGCAGCGTACCGTAGCCAGTACGAAGACCAATTGTGTCGCAAAAATGCGACCAATGGTGCTGTTGCGATTGGCATGCCTGCTGTGCGGTTATGCACTGAATGTGGTGTAGATTGAATGTGTTTGGGGAGGTTGCGGCCAAAAAGCTGCCTGTTGTCCCAATGCTCCGGTGTTTGAACAAAGTCGTTTGGTATCTGGGGATTTGCAGGCGTGGGGTTGGGGTGTTGCTGTTGTTGGGTTGCGACGGTGGCTTGAGGTAATGTGTGTGACGAAAAGCTGGGGTTTCGAGTCGTCATCGGAGATGGACTCACAAATGTGTGTTGGGGAGTGGCAGGAGTGGGGATTGGTAATGTGGTGGGTGGAATTGGTCCGGGAAACTGTTGGGGTGGGGGAGGGGGTGGAGGGAAAGGTGGGAACGTGTTGTTGTGGCTGGAGATGTGAGCCGGACCCCAAGTAGTCGGGATTGGTGATGAGGTGTGTGGTGGGATATTGTGTATCCCTGGTGGTGGGGAGATCGGGTGCAATGGAGTATTGCTGGTCGAGGTTGCTTGTCTCTGCACGGTGCTGATTGCTGTGCCGATGATGCCTGTTGGCATTGTTGTATGCCACTGAGGCTGTGTCGGCTTGTACATGGTTGCACAGTGGGGCACTACAGTTGCCTGTGGCTGCAAAAGCTGCACATGAAACATGCATGATCAACCTGGTTGGGTTGAGCGTCAACATCAACTTGTGCGAGGCATCCAGCATGCAGCTGCATCGAGTCTTCTTTGGCTCAAAAGCGAGGTCGGAGCAAATGCCTTATTGCAAACGACTATGTGTACAGGGATTCAGGCCTGGAAGAAAAGTACTAAAGAGTTGCAGGAAGAAACATAAGAAGAAATCAACATCACTGAATGAGGCCGAATCCAACAATGCTGAAGTGCCCGGAATGGAATCCCCACTTCTCCGGGGTCCGTACAACACCCTTTCGCCCCACGATGTAGGCTTCTCTGTACATGTCCCGATACGTCATCTTGTAATGCTGATACTTAGTCCGTATTGTCCCGATGACGATCACGCCCTGTTGGCCCTTGGGCCGCCGCGTACATTGATCGGTAATTATATGTACCGTGCTCTCCGACACATCTCCTGGGGTTGCACTCCCGTATATGACGCAAGAGGGAATGGGTGGATAGGACTTGTCGTCGAAGCAATGGCTGATAGAACTTGGGCGGACCAAGTCCTCACGCATTATGCGTGCGGCACTTGCAATGCTCGTGCCGTGTCCGGCGGTGTAGATGTATGTTTCCCCTGGTGGGTCAGTGGCACGAGTGCCGAATGCTCTGCGAGTCTCACCAGCCCACGGGATGAATAACATAGTATGCACGCCGTCCGATATTGGCGTCAGCGTTGCTCCCAATTCGTTGCACGCTGAGCGCGTGCCCGACTGTAATACGGCATGCGCGAAATCGGTTAAAGTCTCCTGCCTGAAATCGCTGTCAGCAGCTATCTCGCCCAAAGTTTTGGCGAGTTTGTGCGCTTCCTCCAAGTCGACAGCGTGGGGGGTCGGCTTTTCATGATCATAAAGCTCAGAGAAAGGCGCCACATCAATCTGTGGTGGTCTGCTCTGTTTGCCCAGTTGTTCGAGGGTTGGCTGACCCGATGGGGCAGCAGTTGTGGATGCATCGTAAGTCGGAGCAGGTGTCCGAACAGAGCTGGGGGGATTGTGCCGAAGCTGTTGGCGCGAGGATGTGCCCTGGCTTGTTGGGGGCTGCTGTTGTGCTGCTTGGCTGCCCTTGATGCGGAGGGCGATGCGCTGAACCTGCGAAGCCAATGTTTTTTGTGGGACCTTGGGTGGGGTAGGTGGCCTTTGACGTGGCTGTGTGGCTCTGTAATGCCACTTGTTGGCATCATCATCACGCACTGTAGAATAGCTGCGGAGCACAACCGAGGTCCGAGGAGGAGGTGTCGATGAAGCTCGCCTGGTGTCCCTGCGAGAACGGCTTCTGCGAGTGTCGCGGGATCGATGGTGTCTGCGTCGGCGGTGCTGTCTGCCGCTGCTTGCAGGCCGTGCTCGGCTGCGCGTGTGTCGACGGCGTCTAGTGCTCGCGGTGCGAGTCCTGCTGCGTGTGGGAGAATGCCGTCGTCTGCGTGGCAGCGGAGGATGATGGGGGGAAGTACGGGCTGTGAGCTGGGCAGTGTCTGCCGATCCTGTATCTGGGGGTGGTGGTGGTTGTGCGGGTGGTACTGTGTTGACAGAAGGGGTATTGGCTGTGTTTGTTGGTTGTTGCTGTTGGGGCGTCGTTGCCGGTGTCTGCGGGGCAGTGTATGCCGCATCGGCAGTGGGAACACTGGTGGGATGGGGTTGTGGAGCTTGTTGAATTGTTGTTGGCGGCGGTATGTGGGGTTGTTGAATGGGCTGTGTGGGAGGGAGATGGCAGGGTGCAAGTTGTGGTTGTGGGGCAGGTGGTGCAAAAGGAAAGTTGAATGTAGTAGGTTGGGCCTGATGCTGTGTTGAAGCGGAAAGGCTCATGGGAAAAGCTGTTGGATGGGTAGGCACAAGTGCAGGATTCAAGAGCGGTGTGGGTTGTTGTGGCATGAATTGCTGGGGTGGTGGTTGTTGTGGCATCTGGGGTTGTGGTGTGCTGAGATGTGCGTAGATTGTCGGATGCTGTGGGATAGGAGCGGTGTGTCCACACGGCATCATGGGGAAGCCGTGTGTTTGCTCAAGAGGAATCGTAGTGGGTTGTGTTGGCAGTGTGGGCTGCTGAGTGGCAGCAATGCCGGTTGGCATCATTGCTGGGTAGCTTTGAGACTGCGGCACCCAGGTGTTCTGGTGAAATTGATTAAGCACCGGTCGGGCTGTTGGTGCATATGGTGTTGCTGGCGGCTGCGCGGCAAAATGTTCCGGCCACATAGCTGCAACGAAGCGGGTGAAACGCACACAGTTGCACAAGCAAAGTGCAGGCTGTCCTGATTGTCCCTGCTGGACTGATTTGAGAGGTCGTAGACGGAGAGAAGGAAGAGGGCCGAGTACTCTCCGAAGAGAGCGCTGCTTCACTTGCTGTAGACATCTTTACCACGTCTGCACTCATGACAGATGCACATGCCCTTGCAGTCCCTGAGGAATAGAGAAGTGAAAAAAAAAAAAAACCCCGGGGCAGAATAGAGAGAACCTGTGCATTAGCGGCCGGTTACTGCACTAGACGTCGGTTACTGCAACTGCACTCATGTCAGACTCACATGCAGGCATCAGAGAGAGAGAGATAAAGTAGCATCGGGAGATTCTGAACGATCTGAACGAAGGCTGAACACCCGGTTCATCACCGGTCTCCCCGGAGGGTCACCACGGCGCCATGACGGAAAGCCGTTGCTCTGGAGGCTCATCGACCCACGCTGATCACACTGATGGATTCGGCCAAGAGTACGAGTGCAAGAGGAAAAAGAGAGGCATGTTGTTCATGTTGCAAAAGTTTGTCAGATTGTGGCAACCGTACAACTTGTTTGTATAATCTGGACACCACAGGGGGCCTGTCCTCACACTAATCTTGGCACCACAGGGGGCTGCAGAAAATTGCGCAGGTACATGACTGAGCGTCCTCAATCACTTCCCTTCCAGTGACCTAGCTTCGTTGGATCAGGTCAGTCACTGGAAGCCTGATCCCCCCCGAAAAATTTGAATCGTTACGTGTCAAATGTTCTGATTGAGGTTTTGCAAGCAAAATTGAAGCAGTGTAGGAGTGACCCTCTGATCCATGTATAGGGAGGTTTTAACACACACACACACCCCACACCCACACCACACACAACCACCACACACACCACACACACACACAACACACAAAACACACAACACACCACACAACACCACCCCCACACCACACACCCCCACACACACACACACAACACACACACCACACACCCACACCCAAACACACACACCCAACACACCCAACACACCCAACACACCCAACACACCCAACACACACAACACACCCAACACACCCACACACACACACACACAACACACACAACACACACACACACACCCAACACACACACACACCCAACACACCCAACACACCCAACACATCCAACACATCCAACACACCCAACACACCCAACAAACACACCCACACACCCACACACACACACAAACACACCACACACACACAACACCCAACACACACACACACAACCAACACACACACACAACGAACTCCCACACACACACACACACACACACACACACACACACACACACACACACACACACACACACACACACACACACACACACACACACACACACACACACACACACTGACTGATTCGGCCAAGAGAGTGAGAAGAGGAGAGTATGTTGTATGTTTCTCTAATCTTGGCACAGGGGCCTTCTAATCTTGCTGGCTCAGGGGCCTCAGCTGTGTTTTTCAGGTACACAACATAGCGTCCTCTGTCGCATCAGCATCTCTTAGCAGCCTCTTCGTTGGGCAGGCACTGCTAAAGATGTCCTGCCCCCCTGCAATCGTGAAGGAGTGACCCTCTGCTCCCATGTGCTAGGGAGGTTCACACACACACAGCCCCACCTTGGGGCGGCTGTGTGCAGTGAAATAAAGCCACGCCAGGGCTCCAAGACCTAAACGAACCAAAACTAAACCACAAAGCCCTGTGGGCTGCAATGCCCGCTTGCAAAATCTTGTCGATGTGGTCCGGGATGTTGTGGTAGTCCAAGATGTAGTGAGGCGTTAAAGTTAGGGTTTTGGACTGTCCTTCAGCTGGGCACGCAAGCCCCCAGAAGCGACAGAGGGGAAGGAAGGCTAATCAGCTGCCCTTGCAAGGGCCCAGATCCAGCCGGGGACTGTTCCTCAGCTGGGCGCGACGGCCCCCAAAGGCAACAGTAAGGAGGGTTGAAGGAAAGACTGCTACCCAGCTACCCTCGAAGGGGTCCAGGGCTAGCAGCTTCTGACCAATGTATTGCACATGTGTTTGTATGTTGTAATTAGGGGGAGAGATTAGGGTGAGGACACTCCTTCCAGCTGTCACCGAAGACCCAGGAACGGAGTGACTACTGCCCAGCTACCCGAGCAGGGTCCAAGGCCAGTAGCAGGATTAGGGAACATCCACCCTCCAGCTGTGTAGCAAAAGACACCCAGGAGCGGCGGACCATCCTCCAGCTGTGCAGAAAAGCACCCAGGAGCAATGGAATGAGAGGTACCACGTACTGCGTGGTCCTCAACTTAGGGTGTGGGGTTAGGGGGAGAGAAAAGCGAGAGGCCGAGTACTCTCCGAAGAGAGCGCTGTTTCACTTGCACTAGCCGTCGATTACTGCAACTGCACTCATGTCGGATGCACATGCCCTTGCATGCCCTGAGAAATAAAGAAGCGGTCGACTACGGGACAGACTAGGGAGGTAGCACCTGCACACTAGACGCACTTACCGCATTAGCCGTCCATTACCGCACCTGCACTCATGTCAGATGCACATGCAAGCATCAGAGAGAGAGAGATAAAGTAGCATCGGGAGAATCTGAACGATCTGAACGAAGGCTGAACACCCGGTTCATCACCGGT